>CM076578.1:1034618438-1035155144 GCA_034641835.2 Pinus albicaulis
CCTCCAAGGTTTTAACCAATAGAATCAAAATGGTACTCCCCCTCGTAATCTCTTCCAACCAAGCAAGATATGTCGAAGGCAAACAAATTATGGACAATATTATCTTATCACAATAGATTATTCACTCTCTTAAAACCCAAAATAAGTCGATCATGATGATGCAACTTGATATGTCGAAAGCCTTTGACAAACTCAATTGGAACTGCATGCAGGAAGCATTAGAGGCCTTTGGTTTCCAACAAGACTGCATAAACTAGATCATGGCTCTGGTCTCAGGAGCTTTCTTCTCTATCCTGATTAATGGCTCTACCTCCAAGCCTTTTTGTCCCTCTAGAGGCATCATACAGGGATACCCTTTGTCTCCCTTCCTTTTTTTCATTATGGCCAAAGTTCCGCACAGATCCTCAAGGATGTCAACCTCAATAACTCGCTCACTAGCCTCAAGCTCCACAACACTTCCCCTCCCTCAACCCATCAACAATTAGTGGATGACACTCTCTTGATGGGTCTCCCCATGGTTAAGGAAATGACCACCTTCAAAGGCATTATCAATTGTTTTTCGGAAGCCTCTGACACCTCCATTAACCTTGAGAAATCTAAAATTCTCTTCTTCAACACTCCCCTGGTTATTCAAAGAAACATCACCAGAATTCTTGGCTTCCACAGGTGTTTTCTCCCCTCAAAATACCTATGTGTTCCTCTCACTGATAAATACTACAAGAAATCCAACTGGGAGGACCTCCTCAACAGTCTGCGCAAAAGACTCTCCAATTGGAACTTTCGTTCCCTCAATCTGGAAAGCAAACTAGTCCTCCTCAAATCAGTCCTACAAGTCATGCCCATGTATCTCTTCTGAGTTCTCTTCCCTAACTGCCCCTAATTCGATGATCAATGCCATCAGAAGAATTCAAAGAAATTTTTTATGGAGGGGCTCAGATATCAAGAAAAAATGGACTCTCGTAGCCTAGGAATAGGTATGCAAGCCCAAGATAGTTGGGGGCCTAGGTCTGAGAGACCCAGAAATTTTTGGGAAGGCCCTAGGGGCTAAAACCTAATGATGGACAAACAACTCACTCACACCTTGGGGTCTTATTTGGAGGGCGAAATATGCGCCTAACTACTCAAATGGAGATCATAACAGGCTTTCAGGAAACATCAAGGGTTCTCCAATATGGAACCAAGCATGGAAGAATAAATCCATCATTCAAAATCATAGTTTCTGGGAGATCTGCAATGGGGAAAATGCCCTATTTTTGGAATATGGCTGGCAACAATTACCAGTCTTGGACACAGATCAGTTCCCCTTGCTTCGCACGTCCATGCAAGCGAGAGGTAAACTTCAGGTTGCTCACTATTGGAAGGCCAGTACTGAGAATGATAGGTGGAGAGATTGGGTGGATGTCAAAGACTGAGAATCCCTGCCTAATGACTTCGACTGGAATACCTTTTCTCGTACGATTCAAGAAAGACATATTCAACTCGACAAGGGGGAGGATAAGCTTCGATGGGGTACAAACTCAGTCAGCCTCTTCAATCTCAAAGAGGCATATGGATATATAGCAAATCATGACCAACTCCAGCCTCAACAAAAATAGAAAATCTTATGGGAAAGATAGTTATGGCGAAAAATCACTTTGTTTCTCTAGCTAACCATGTGGGGGAAAATTATCACTTGGGATAATTTGTGGAGAAGAGGCTTTATGGGTCCCTAAAGGTGCACTCTTTGTGAGTCGAACGAGGAAATAATTAACCATTTACTAAACACCTGTGACTACATAAGAAAGTTATGGGAGTGGGCTACAAAATTTTTCAGAAAATTTGACAGGGACAGGGATTTCATTCTTAGCACTCTAGATAACTGACGACCTACAACTTCCCCCCTCCCGATAGTTGACAGGGCTAGGAATATTATACCTGGCACTATTTTTTGGACTGTTTGGAAAGAGATAAATGCCAAAACTTTTAGGAATGAAAAAAATCCGGAGGAATGCCTCCTTACCTCAATTAAGCAGGTAGTCCGTGAATCAATGGCCCCCCTTGACCTATTGATCAATGCATATTGCTCCTCCTTAACTTACATTTTCCTCCTCCTAACAATAACAGTCTGGTGAATATGAAACTGAAAGCTCCCTATCAATGGTCTCCACCCAGAAAAGACATGGTAAAGATGGGGTTGCAAAAGGTAACCCAGGAACCATTGGTTTCGGGGGGGGGGGGGGATTTAGAAACTTGGCAAGGGAAATAATATGGCTCTACATTGGTAGCATTGGCATAGCCACCAACAACGCAGTTGAGCTGCAAGCGTTGGAGCATGGTCTCGCTATCGCAAAGGACCAAGGATTCTGGTCTCTCATCATTGAAGGTGATTCGACATTAGCTACCTGGGAAAGCCGCAAGCTTCAGCAAGGTGTGAAAGTCAACAAAAAAGTCACGGAAAATTGGAGCTTGAACAAAATTCTCCATCGCATCAACCAACACGTCGACGAGCTTAGTGGGCTCCACTTCCAAGTTGTCATATTGAAGGCTAATAGCTTGGTAGACAGGCTGGAAAATGAAGGCACAATTGGTAGCATCAGACTTCGCTCCCTTGAATGTAGGGACTTGGAGGAAGGTCTTCTCCTCCATGAGTGTGAGGTAATAAATAGCAAGGACAACAAAGTATGGGACAACCTTAACTTCGAGGGAGTTCGTCATATTTTCAGACAGGATTAGTACAATTCCCCCATCTTGATATCATGATTCCACCGCGAGCATCAACTCTAATCATCTGCATAAGAGAATGAAATCCCTGATTCTATTGATGTTATAAGATCGTTGTCTCCCTGAACCATCAAGAAATAACATTCCTCACTCTCTCATGATTATTTTGTACATCATTTTGTTCATAATCAATGGCACATTCATTGTAGCCTCTCTCCCTTCTCTCTCGATTGCTTGCAATTACTATGAATATCCTGACCCGCTGGCTTTTCCTCATCATTCTCCCTACCATCGTGCCTTTGTTGCCCTCTCAGCCCCTTCCTCAACTCTGAAGCTTTCTTCCGACTCCTCCCCACCCCCTCATCATGCCTCCTCGTCATGGCTCAGCTCCCGCCCTCCGCCGCGGTAGAGGTCGTAACAATGAAAGATGAAATGATCCCTATATGCAGCCTCGAACCTAATCAGAGGCCTCAACTAAGAGATTCGCGCTCAAATTCAATGTTTCAATTGCCCCTAAAACCTAAGAGAATATCCAAAATTTTGAGCTCCAGGCTCATAATATCAAATGATGGGTGACCATAGAGGCAGTTAACACTCAATTTGAATGGATCCCTGACCGTGGCCTCACCAGGGCCAGGGAGTACCTGTATAGCCGGACCATAGAGCTTTCATGGCATCTCAAAACAATGCTAAGTTTAGCTCTGCAGGAGAAAAGTGAAAACACCAAGACTCTGGAATCCGAGGTTTATATGTTGATAGATAAATTCCCCATTTATGTGGAATCTATGCATCACCGCCACTTCGTAACCAAGGATTTTCCTCACTACACGTTGCTGAAGCGTCGCATCGCCACCATGCAGGCCAACAGAGGAGGTTCGCTGAGCATAAAGCGAGAGATGGGCGATGCTTCCACCATCCAATGGGAGACTAAGGACGCCCCTGCCGGCAGCACCTCTGAGAAGCCAATCAGGTTGGACAAGTACCCTTCAGATAATTAAGTTTGATGATCAATGTGTACCGCATGTTTTGGGCACTCTATGTGTTTCAATTATCAATCCTCTTAAGGACTCATTCTCTAAGGATATCCTATGTAAATTCTGGCACAATAATTTTTTTGCAAGTTGATGTCGAGGCAAAAGTTATCTATCATACCACTTAGCCCAAATGGAAGGGAAAATTTTGTAAATTTTGTAAGAATAACAACCAAAATCTCTGTAACTTGTGTAAGAGTCGTGTGCTTGGGCTACTCCACTACGATTGCAATTACCACATTTTAATATAATAGATCTTCTCTTACTTACAAAAAAAAGAAAGAGAGGGAGGATGCTTAGTCTATATTATAATGGGAAATGAACATCAAAGATTAAATTGTGTTTGCTAAAAATTTTGTTGGCTAATCTCATCATAAGAAGCATGGCCTTAGATGAAACTAACGCTTCAAATTCTCAACAATGTTCATTGGTTGTTATGCATTTGTACTTGTTAACATGGAATAAGAGTTAATAGAGGGGAATCAAATCGCTCACTAGTTTTTCTTTAGATGGCAAGGGATAAACAAAGCCCTTAATATTTTTTAAGTATACTTATTTATGGTTGGAGGATGAAGACTTTGTTAAAATAGTCAAACTAGAATGGAAATTTTTTTATGCCTCCATTAGTGAGTTAGCTAGGATTTAGGGTGTTTCCAATCCCGAGGCAATAATCTCATGGACAAATTTTATTGATTTTATCTAGACCCTTCCCATCAAAAGGATTGCGTACTCAACCATTTTCTCATACTGAACCCTCGAGATACTAAGGGGACTGGAACAAGAAATAGGAAATTGACCCATTAACCTATTTCCTCATCTTCAAGTAAGACAAGTGCTTAGTCAATCAAGAATAGTTTTAAAGCTTACTCCAAGACCAACAAGTGGTTTCAACCTAAACAATATCCGCAAGAAAACCAATATCCCTTGTGGTCATTATTGTGATTATCTTTAATTATATCATTGAAATTTTTAACAATATATAACCTTAATCTCATATATGAAACCAAATATCATTTTAACTTGCACTTTAACCTTTTGTCCAAAAAAATAAAAAATCCAAGAAAAACCACTTAACCATCGAAAAATAAATAAATTATTTTTATTATAATTTTTATAAATATATTTAACTTTTAAACTTTTATTAAAACTGGTAAATAAAATATTATTATTTTTCAAATTTTATAGGAATTTATCATTATTTTTTAATTAAATTTAATGAGCTGATTATTATGCGGGTATGCATTTTATTGTGAGGTTGTCGTTAGTGACACTGTTGAGATTCGTGGTTAGAGTCTACTTTGACCACGAATCTCAAAGTGTCACCCCATTGAACTCACTAACAACAACCTCACAAATGGCAAGACCTCTGCATTCTTTCGATTGGTTAAAATGTTGACCAATATAACACGTTCTTCTTCTTCTTCTCAGGGCAAAGACAATAATGGCCACGACCATGGTGGAGAGGGATGGGCCTCTAAATCAGACATAAATTAAGGCCCATCTAACCTTTCTTAGGCCCATCTATCTCTCTTATGCACATAAAAAGATATATTAAATCTCTCCTTCTGCACTTAATAATGCTTTATTATGCTTTAATATGTTCTTATGAAGGATTAAAGGTAATTGCATATTTGTGCCTAATATTGGTTATTTTTGTAGAATATTGTGAGAATATTTGTCAGATTATGCAGATTTGGAGAATGAGATAATTTATGGACTTGCTCCTTGCCACTCGAAGATCAAGATTGAAGAATAAATGAGCACAATATCAGGAAATTAGGGAGAAATGTTGTAGATATTCAAGGGGATTGTCCACCCTCCTTAACTCTCAAAGGAATCCAAAGGATTCTTATGAGATCCCCTCCAAAAATTTGAATTCCAGAGGCAACCAAGTAACTCAAGACCAAGTGCACTCAAGCCATACTTCACTTGGAGTCAAGTGGACTCATTACCTATTTTTTAGGGAGCTGTTGGTAGTTGCCCTTGAGGATAAATAAAGTTGATCAAGAGCTAATTAGGGTCGAATTTGGTGGATTTTGGTCCATTTGATGCAGTCCATTCCATTCCATCTCATGCCATTCATTTTCCATTCTATTAGGCTTTTGTTGTTTAAAACCTTCAGGATGTAATAAGATTGTATTTTTAATGCAATGAGTATTCATATGACTTTTTATTGATCTAGTTCCAGAGAGCTAGGCTCGTGGGTTAGGGCCCAACCCATGTGCCTCAGCTTCTCTGTTGTTTTCGTTCTTTCCTTTCTGTCATTTAGCTAGTTTTGTTTCTGTGAATTAGCTATTTTTGTTTCTGTCATTTAGTTAATCTTGCTTCTTATAGTTTCAAGTTGTTGTTTCGAATTACTGCTATAGGTTTTCATTTTCTTATGAGTAATAGAATAGAGGATAAAACTCTAAAAGTTGTGGATATAGAATTCCCTTCTCATCTCTGTCAATAGAGCTCGAGGGGGGTAGACTATCCCACAGGCCAAACAACTGGTTTATGTTCACTATTTTTATCACATACAATAATCTTCGCCCGGAAGAAGTTCATTGACACCTCCCCACTTCATTTCCCATCTCCCTTCCATCTCTACTGTTACACTTCTATTCCCTTTTATTTCACTTATTGTAGCTGTCGCACCCTTTTTATTCACAAAAACCATCAAAGTTGGATCTCTGCCCTTGCTCCTCGAACTTCCTGCTATCGTACTTCCCTTTTCACAAATCGCACTTCGCATCTTTTTTCCTTTTTCTTTAAGACTTACCGCTCCTTTTCGCTGATTGCGATATCACTTCTCTGCCAACCTTGCGATATTGTGATATTGTGAAATTGCAAATCACAGTTTCTATTGGTTTCCATCAATACTTCCGCCTCTGAACCCCGATTGCGATATCACTATAGCACTGTGCCACATCACCGATCACAAATTGCATTTCGCAACTTTTCCTCTTTTCCCCCTTTTTTTTTTCCTTTAAGACTTACCGCTCCCAACCGTCGATTGTGAAATCACTGTAGCATTATGCCACGTCATCCCTATCGCAATCGCATTTCGCATTTTTTATCCCCGTCGCAAATTGCAGCCTTTATTTGGTTCATCTAACACTTACCGCTCCCGACGTTGATTGCGATATTCTCCGTACTCTGCCACTGGTCCCATCGCCATGTCACCCAGTGCATTTCGCACTTTGCAACTTTTCCTAGACAACACTTCCGCTACCCCTCAAACTTTGCGATATTGTGAACTGTGATATCGCACTTCGCAACTTTTACCATATCACAAATCACAAATCGCAGTTTTTCCCCCATCGCACTTTGCAGTTTTTACCTCATTGCATTTCGCATTTCGCTTCTGCTCCCAAACAATGCTTCCGCTATCCCTCTAACTTTGCGATATTGCAATTATGATATCGCATATCGCACTTCCATCCTCCATCGCAACTCCACCATTTCATTTTTCAAATTATTCCGCTCCAAAGCATTTTTTTTCCACTATAATAAAGTTTTAATAAGGTTTAAACCCCCTCTTCCCACTTCTAAGCCTCGTTTCATGTGTTTAGCCCTCCATCTACACCTTCAGCCCTTTCTTCTCCAAGCTACAAATCAACACTTTTTCAATTGGAATTAAGTCATGGATAGCTTAGCTGCATGGATAAAATATTGGTAGAGAGAGCATAAGATAAGTAGGGTGTGTTTAGCCGATTGGCCAAGTTAAGTGTGGTTTAAATTCGTTTCCTTTCTGCAATTTAAATTAGTTTCATTTCTGTCATTTTTTTTCAGCAATTTAGTTTAGTTTCATTTTTGTCATTTCCTTTCTGCAATTTTTTTTAGTTTCATTGAAGTGTGACAGACTTCATTGAGAACCCCTAGAAATAGCACCCTTTCGTAGAGCGAAAGAGGATGACACGAGTAAAATGCATCTGTTGTGTATATAGCACTGTCACCTCCAAGTTTGTACGAACCCCAGGTTGATAAAGTAAAGTAGGGCAACCCTTGGGAGTTGCAGCACTCTTGGTGCAATACCAGGGCTCACCAGAGAGTATAGAGGAGTTATGGTTTTGGGGAAATGTAATGTGGCATGTTTTAGTACCTGCTACTACTAAGAGTTGCAGTGATAGTATTGATGAAGATAACATCGAGTTGAAAAACATGGTGGAGGAGCAAAAACAATGCCAACCACTTCAACAAACTCGTGCGGGCTTGTTTGAAAGAAGGCACCGCATGTCTTTGAGTGATGATATATGCTTGGAATTGGGTAAATTGTCCATTCGCAAATAAGGTCCCAGCTCCTTGGATTTGGGTGCACAGTCAAACATGCAACCATTGTTCATCAAGGAAACCAAACATATGATTATACCTAAAGCACTGAAAGCACAAAAGTTGGATACAATTTCATCTAGCAAGGAGTTTGGAGGGCCAACACCACCAAAGTTGGATGCTATTTCTTCTGGCAAGGAGTTTCAAGTGCCTGCACAAATGAAAATGTTGCATGAAGTTCAAGAAACAACACCCCAGCATAGGGAAAGGAAACAAAGCACAAAAAGTTTGTCAGAATTGGAATTCGATGAACTTAAAGGATTTTCAGAACTTGGTTTTATATTTAGCAAGGATGACTTAACTCCTCGATTTGTTAATATTCTTCCTGAATTACAAATATTAGGTAAAAAAATTCTATTTATATATAATAATAAAAAAGTTGTCCTTAAAATTTGGATTCTCTAATTTTAAAACCATCTAAATCATTGATTAACAAAAGAAAAAAATAAAACAAATACACAAAAAAGAAATTCACTAAAATGATACCAAATGTAAAATCTAAACATGCCAGATTAAATGTCAAATTCTCTTACATCAAAATATAACATAAAGAAACATTCTCATATGTCTTTCTATATACATGAAATGCTTCACGAATTTACATAAAATTTCTCCTTGTATTTCATAAGATTGAGTAGCACGTTTATATAAAATTGAGCAGAAATTTTATCTTGTGGCGGAAGAACAGCCGATTAGCAACATAAAATTGAGCAGCATGTATATGTACATAAGATCTCGAGTTGTAAATTTCAACGTCTCTCTGCACGGTGCCAATTGCTGCAAATCGCCTTTCGGTCCATTGCTCCAAATCGCCTTCTAGTCCATTACTCCAACTCAATCATTGACGTTGCTGCAACTCACTTATGACAACTCATTGAATTACGGTTGAGACTCATTCACAACCGATGCGCTGAGGAATGTGGTTGTTGTGGAAGAAGTAAGGCGGACCTCAGCTCAATCTGGATTCTTATGGTATGTCGCCTGCTCAATGTGGCTTCTTTTGGTATGTTATCTTCTTCTCGTATGTCGATGAACTTAAAGGAACTTTAGAATGTGGTTTTACATTTAGCAAGGATGACTTAACTCCTTGAGTTGTGAGTATTCTTCCTAGATTGCAAAGATTAGGTAAACAGGAGGAGACAACTTGGCAACCTACTGTAAGCAGGCCTTATCTTTTAGAGGCCTGGTTGGTATATAGGTAAGATGCACCACTGCTGAAATGGCACATGCCTCCTCCATGGGAGGAAGGAGTGGACATGAAGGAACATCTGAAGTTTTGGTCACATGTTGTAGCGTCTACTGTGAAAATGGAATGTAGCTTCTGCTTTAAAAATGGAATGGTAGCATAAGATATTCTTCACATATTTCAATATAAATCATATTTCTATAGGATTGGAATGAAAATCATCTTCATTAGGATGATGTTTGGTGTAGTTGCAACTATTGGTTGTACTCACTAAGCTGATGAACTTTGGTTTAATGGAAGGTTGTGTTGTATATGGTTTGGATGCAAAACATATGAATTCTAGTTGGAATTTGGTGTGTTGCAATTATGGTTGTATTTAGTAAGTTCTTAAAGTTTGATTTGTACGAGGGTCATCAATCAAAGGCAACAAAAATAAATAATTAAAAAAAAATTGATACCGTAACTCGAAATTTTTCTAGCTAAGGTACTCTCGAGGTGTGTGTATGACGTAACAACATAACTGGATATTATGGACTAGAAACTGATGCTGCTAATTTCCTTTTAGGAAATGTAATCCCCTACACTTGGGTTATATTGGAGTTGTTAATCGCAATCAAGTGGATATTAATGGGAACAGAAGCATCTGAGATGCACTTGCATATGAGGATAATTTTTCTTGCAGTCGTCTGATATACCACAACTGGTAAAGAAGTTGAATTAGATATCGATTCTGCATATTAGAGCAATTATGCCTGGGTTAAAATCTTGGATGAATTCTTAAATGGTCAGTGTGATGAAAGAGCTTTCCACGTATAACGATATCATAGAATCCAAACATGGATAAGGAACTTTATTACTCGACCTTCTTACAAAATAATTAGAGACATTCTTCTCAATGGTGGAGGATAAAAATGAGGAAATGTCCAAAACAGAGTTGTCAGGAAGATCACAAATCCATTATATATTTCATTTAATTTTTGTCAAGAGCTTAGAGGAGGCTGACCCATGCGAGGATTTAACAGATGATGATATTCAAATGGCAATTCAAAATTCCATTGCCCCAATAAATGCTTTGTTTGTACCTGAGGTTCCTTTTGAAGTTCTGTTGTGAAGACAGATTGCTCGGCTATTAGATCCAAGCATTCAGTGTGCACTCTTTATTTATGACGAGTTAATTAAGATTGCCCATAAATGTAAAGTACTTGATCTGAAGATATTTTTGGTACTCTCGAGGCGTGTGGATGAAGTTGTACGAAACTTTTTACGCAAAGGCTTGGCTCCAACAGAGACAATGACTGGGAACCTTATTGAAATGGATATGGAGTACATAAATAATTCCCATTATGCATAACTAATCATTTACAAGGGGATGGTGAAATGGTTATGGTAGGTTAGTTAACAGAGATTAGAAAAGGATGTTGTGTGGGAGGATGGACGGAGGATGAGTCGGAGATTGGTGTATGCACGTTGGGGGGCTCAAACCCGTGACCTGCGGATGGGTGGATTGGTTTGTTGATGGGATCCCCTGGTTCTCCGCGACCTTGATGGTTACCATCACCTGCCCACACAACAAAGTTCTAACTCTCACCTGAGTTATCGTTAGAATATTGTGACTGCCTCACTACCTTCTATTAGCGGTTTCTCGATAGTGGTTGTCAGTTGCTTTGACCATGGCCTCATAAATGGAAGAAGAGCTCCTCAACTTCACCGAGGATCCATACACATCGAATGACATCTGGTCAGATCTTCCTCGGTTTTCTACAGGTATGTCATTGATCAGGGGTTCATAAATTTTGCTCAAAATTCAAAGTTACAGGATTGGATTGAAACTAGGATGGTTGTGTAGATCTCGTCTTCCTAATTCCGACGCCATGAACGGTTCGAAAAATCGATGTCGTATGAGGGAGATATCGCGTTCTAATCGAAAGGACAAACAGGTAAATTTGCGATAGTTTGACTAAGTTTGACTGGGATGCACAGTCAACAAAAGGGGAATATTCCTTCCTCAAAATCAATTACAGGTTGAAAAGTGTCTTAATCCTATTGGTCGAATGAGTTTGGTACGCTTTGGAGATGGCCAATCAAAAGGTGACACGTGGCCAGCCTTGAGGCCGCCACGTGTCCCTATAATGGAGTGCTAAATTTTGGTGAGGTCCATAAGGCTCAACCCCGTGACCTCCCTCCGGGCACGCAGACAAGTTTCTAACCATTCTACACTTTTTTTCTTAACTACAATGGTCGTCGAGTTCTATTTAAGTTTTATTGCATTGGAGTTTGGGGGTTGGGGACCGCCGATAGTCCCAACCTGCCAGTGGTCCCCGCGTGGTAAGTCACATGGCATATGTTAACACCACCAACCGTCGCATCAAATGTAACCCAAACTTCAAACCGATTCTGCGTCATGTGTTGTCACATGGCTACGGTCAACCAACTCCGCGGTCTCCGCTAACCTCAAGCGTTAAACGTGCCAACTCAACCACAATTCATGTGTTAACACTGCAGTTTATGCCTAGTTCCACTCCAACAGTTTGCGTAACCGCAGGGTTGGGGGTTGGCATGTGGCCACCCCAACCACTCAAGTTAAATGTTGCGGTTAGATTCGGCGAAGGTTTAGGAGTGTGCTTAAAAAATGGCGAGATTTACTATTTTAGCTCCAATTAAGTGGAGTTCTCCACTTTTAGTGGAGCTTTTCTAGGTGAAACTGGGAAAAAGAGTAGGAGACTCAATTTTTTCCCATTCAGAGTGAATGAAGAGTCATTTTTGACTAATTGGAACATTCTAGAGTCATTGGTGCATAGAAAAAAACCATTAGAGCAAAGTAACTACATGTATTTTCAAAATTTTGAGCATAATGAAAGATGGACATGTTATTAGGAGTTGGACCAGCAGATGTAGCCTAGGAGGGGTGAACTGTTTCATCATTCCTGCTATGTAAATTTCATGTGGTGACTCATTTCTTTGTTTTACACTGCTTTTTAGTGTTATTTAAGCTTGTTTTATGCTTCTAATTCATTAAAAATCATCTACAATTCATGGAAAAACACCTCAATCCTTATGCAAACTAATGAGACAAGTATGCACATGTTTATAAACTGAAAAGACACTTAGCACAATAGAACTAATACAGTCATTTCAGATCAAATTGGTGTCAGAGCTAGAGTTTATTCTCTGGTGTTGTTTTGTGTAAAGAATTGTTTAACTGTTTGCAAGTTTTAGATGCTTACAAGGCTCAAGCTCAAGAGAGGAGAAGGCAAATTGGGGTAAGCAGAAGGGTCTCAAAAAGAGCCAAAGAAAAGGAGAGGAAGATTGCCACAATATCCACCACCTATTTCACCTCCTAAGGAAGCAGAAGCTACATTAAGCATGCCTCGTGAGGAAGGAGAAATCCATGAAGAATTTGATCCCAAAGAGGAAGAAAGAGTGTTCAGGAAAGCATTTCTTGACGTGACTGAGATGGTTAGAATCCTTTATCAAGAAAGGAATGAGGGACTAGAAGGAGAAGGATCTAAACTTCACAAGGAAGGAAAAGGATATTCAAGAGGTCAGAATGATGAAGACAAGTCAAAGAAGGGAAATGGAGGAAATGGAGGCAATGGAGAGCCATCATCCTCACCCTCATCTTCATCATTCTCTACTTCTTCTTAAGTACATCAGCCACACAAGTCAAAGAATACTGGTAAAATTCCTTTTTTTAAACTTGATGTTAAATTTGAATTGCCTATGTTTAATGGTGAATTCAATGCAGAAAAGCTTGATAATTGGATTAGGCAATTGGAGGTCTATTTGAGAATCCATAACCTTCAAGATGATGATACCAAAATTCAATTAGCTTCATTGAGAATGGAAGGTGCAACACTTGTTTGGTGGGAAGCCAAGACAAAGGAGGAGATCAAAAAACATGGTAAGATTATTCTATCATGGTTAGATTTCATTACTACTATAAAACAACAGTTTTATTTATTAGCTCATATGCAGAAAGCCATCATGAACTGGCAGAACTTTAGGCAATTAAAGGGACAAAATGTGCAATAATACACCCAAGAATTTAGGAGAAAAGCTCTCTTATTAGGGGTAGATTTACAGAGCTAAGATACTTTGCTCAAGTACACAAGAGGCTTACATAACTACCTTAAACATACTATTCTTGTGTTTAACCCCACCAATCTAGATGAGGTATGTGTTCAGACCACACATCTAGAAGCTAGAGGGAAGAACATTTCTGAAGAGGGTAGAAAGAAACCTTTTAAGGGTAAAGCCAAGGAAAATACCTCAAAAGGTAAAAACAAAAAGAATGCATCTGTTAAGAAAGAGGGAGAAAAAGTGGTTTGTAAACATTGTTCAAAAGAAGGCCATGATGAAACTCATTGTTGGAGATTACATCCTAAATTGAGGCCAAAGAAACCCAATAACAAAGAGAAACAAAAAACTGTTGCTAGAAATCAACATGATTTAGGATTTGATTCAGGTGATGAATCTAAGATTACAGCCATGGGATTGAAGAACATGAAGGGAAAAGAAATTGAAACTAAACCCAGTACTAGTACATCAAACTGTCACATAAACACTCCAAATGAAGAAGAAAGAATATAACTGTTTTATGTGAGGGTCATATCTAAGCATACCAAGATTGACACATTGTTTGACAATGGGTCACAAGAAAACTTAATATCTGAAGATTTGGTCAAGAAACTTAAACTTGAGACCATACCAAATCCAAAACCATATCCATTGGGTTGGATTTGTAAGGATGCAAATCTACAGGTTTCAAAGAAATGTATATTGCGGTTTGCAATCACTGCAAATTTTGTTGACACAATTGAATTAGATGTGGTTCCACTTGACATCACTAGTATTGTATTAGGGAGTCCTTACTTGTATAATAGGAAAGCGATCTTCTATCACCATGGGAACAAGTATCATTTATTCAAAGATGTCAAGGAGTTCATTGTTAGATCACATCGCAAGAAGACAAACATTGCTATGGTAAATGCTGGACATGTAAAGAGGCTGGTAAATTCAAGTAAGAATTTTGTTCTTCTTATGACTAAGCCTAAAGCTGATTTTAATCATGAATCATTTGAGGGATCTGTGATCCTAAGTTGAAATTAGATTTAAATGATGTAGTTAATGCACACCATGAGATGTTTCAGGAGCCAACATGATTGCCTCCAAAAAGGGAGATTCAACATGAGATTAAGTTGCAACAATATTGTCCTCTTCCAAACATTAGTATGTATCGCATGTTAATAATGGAGAATGCTGAAATAAAGAGGCAAATAAAAGAGATGTTGGAAAAACGAATCATAATGCCAAGCACCTCGCCATATGGTTCACCCATAGTCTTGATACCAAAGAAAGATGGGTTTGGCGCATGCGTGTAGATTTTCGAGCTTTGAACAATATTACGCTAAATAATCATTATCCACTCCCAAGAATAGATGATTATTGATCAATTGAAAGAAGAAATGTTTTTCACTAAGTTAGATTTACAAAGTGGATATCATCAAGTAAGAATTGCAGAAAGTGATATATGGAAAATTGCATTCAAAACCAAACAAGGAGTCTTTGAGTGGCTAGTTATGTCATTTGGTTTGTGTAATGCACCGACAACTTTCATGCGTGTGATGGATAGTGTTTTGCGTCCATTCCTTGATAAAAATTTTATTGTCTACTTAGATGACATTTTAATTTTCAGCAAAACAAGAGAAGAACATGTCTTGCATGTGAATAGAGTGCTTGATATTTTGAAGAAAGAGAAATTGTTTCTTAAGATGTCAAAGTGTGAGTTTGGAAAGACTTCTTTGGTCTATTTGGAACATATTGTAGGAGGAGGAGAATTGAGGATTGATCCTTCTAAAGAGGAAGCCATTGTGAATTGGCCCACATCCAAAATAGTGACCGAGGTAAGAAGTTTCTTACGTGCAACTCAATATTGGAGAAAGTTTATTACTAACTTTTCTTCCGTCACAACTCCTATGCATGCAGTAACAAGTGTGAAGAAAGGCTTCCAATGGGGAGGCAAACAACAACAATCTTTCAAAGATTTAAAATACAAGATTAGTTCAGCTCCAGTCCTTGCATTACCAAATTTGAGACAGCCATTCGAGATACAAATTGATGCTAGTGATTATGCCATGGGCACAATTCTTTTGCAACATGATAAGCCTATCGCTTTTCATTATGAAAATTTTAATGGTGTTGTGACTAATTATCCTACATATGATAAAGAACTATATGTGTTGGTACAAAGTGTCAAGAAGTGGAAACACTACTTGATGGGTAAAGAGACTATTGTACACACCGATCACCAACCATTACAATACTTGCAGTCACAAACAAAATTGCACCAATCAAGACATTTCAGGTGGATGGGATTTATTCAATAGTTTCACTTGGTTATAAGGTACAAGAAAGGTATTTTCAATAAAGTTGCAGATATGCTTTCAAGACCAATCATTAGTGCATCTACTTTACTCAAAAATATTCTATTGTACATGAGAGTTACATACAAAAATATGCACATGACATTGATTTTCAAGATGTGTATGCTAGTTTGAGTGAACGGAATCAAGTAGAAGAAAAATATTATCACATGCATAACAATTTGTTGTTTCATTTGGGCAAGTTGTGTATTGCACAAGGAGAGAGGCTAAGTGTCATGAGAGAAGCTCATTCATCTCTTATTGTTGGAAAATTTGGGGTAAGCAAAATAGTGGTGCATCTACAAAGGTATTGCTATTGGCCTCGCGTGATAGATAGTGTGTCGCGTTTTATAAGAGGTTGTACTATGTGTGCAACAAGTAAGCCTATTAATAGGAAGCTTGGGTTGTACACAGTATCATCAAGGCCATGGGAGATTGTCTCCATCGACTTTGTTGGAGGTCTACCTATGTCAAGTAAACAACATGATTATCTTTATGTAGTTGTGGATAGATTTAGTAAAATGTGTATATTTATGCCATGTAAGAAAACCATTACTGCTTAAATTTATTTTCAACATGTTTGGGTTCATTATGGATTTCCAACTTCTGTTGTTAGTGACATGGATTCCAGGTTCATTGGGAATTTTTGGTCAAATCTATGGAGAATTATGGACACAAAGTTGAAAAAGAGTACCGCTTTTCATCCACAAACATATGGACAAACCGAGGTGGTGAACATAACCATTGTGCATCTATTGAGATGATATTGCAACAAACATCCCAAGTTGTGGGATGAACAACTGCATTACGCTCAACATGCTTACAATCAGGCAAAACACTCTTCAACATAAACATCACCTTTTGAAGTATGCTTTAGGTATTTGCCAAAATCTCCATTAGACTTCATCTTTGGGAAGGATGTTGCAATTGATGGCCATAGTGACATTGACAAGGCTCGAAAGTTCATTGAGAAAATTCAGATTATACATCAACAAGTTCAAGAACAACTTGAGAAAAGTCAAAGAAAATACAAAGAGAGGCATGACAAACACCAGGTTGATCACAAGTTTCAAGAGGGAGTTGAGGTATGGTTGCACATTAGCAAAGAAAGCATGCAAGGGGAAGGTAAAAAGCTCAAACGCATTCACTATGGTCCATTCAAGGTCATAAAGAAAGTTGGTAATAATGCATTTCAACTTGACTTGCCTTCTTATATGCAATTGTATTCAATTGTTAATGTTGAAAATTTATGTTTGTATGAACCACCTTTGATCGATGATCAAGAAAGTGATGTTAAACTACCTTCTATTGAATATTTCTCGCCAGAATTTCTGGATGAGTTCAAGGAAGATACAATTCTTGACAAGAGGACAAGAGCATCCAAGAGGGGAAGTGTTGACTACCTTCGAGTTGGGCTCAAAGGCACTAAACCAAGCAAGGAAAAATGGATGGAGGTTGGAAAGGTGAGGGAGTTGTACCCTCATCTACTGAACATATAATTAAGTCTTTTGGGGTCCAAAGGCTTCCTAATGGGGAGGAGTGATCAGGAATTCATAAATTTTGCTTAAAATTCAAAGTTACAGGATTGATTTGAAACCAGGATGGTTGCGTAGATCTCATCTTCTTGATTCCCGCACCATGAATGGTTTGAAAAACCAATGTCGTATGAGGAAGATATCATGTTCTGATCGAAATGCTAAACAAGTAAATTTGCGACAATTTGACCAAGTTTTACTGGGATGCATAGTCAACAAAAAGGGAATATTTCGAGGAATATTCCTTCCTCATAATCAATTACAGGTTGACAAGTGTCTGAATCCTATTGGTCGGATGAGTTTGGTACGGTTTGGAGATGGCCAATCAGAAGGTGACACGTGGCCAGCCCTGAGGCCGCCACGTGTCCCTGTAATGGAGTGTTAAATTTTTGGTGAGGTCCACAGGGCTTGAGCTCGCGACTTCCCTCTGGGCACGCAGATAAGTTTCCAACCGGTCTACGCTTTGTTGCTTAACTACAATTATTGTCAGGTTCTATTTAAGTTTTATTGCATTGGAGTTTTGGGGTTGGGGACCATCGGTGGTCCTCGCGTGGTAAGTCACATGGCATATGTTAACACCACCAACCGTCGCATCAAATGTAACCTAAAATTCAAACTGATTCCGTGTTGTGTATTGTCACATGGCTACAGTCAACCAAATCCACGGTCTCTGCTAACCTCCAGCGTTAAACGCGCCAACTCAACCACAGTTCATGTGTTAACACCACAGTTTATGCCTAGTTCCGCTCCAATGGTTTGCGTAACCGTGGGGTTTGGGGTTGGCATGTGGCCACCCCAACCACTCAAGTTAAATGATGCGGTTAGATTCGGAAAAAGTTCAGGAGTGTGCCTAAAAATGGTGGGATTTACTATTTTAGCTCCAGTTAAGTGGAGTTCTCCACTTTTAGTGGAGCTTTTCTAGGTAAAACTGGGCAAAAGAGTAGGAGACTCAATTTTCGCCCATTCAGAGTGAATGAAGAGTAATTTTTGACTAATTGGAGCATTCTGGAGACATTGGTGTAGAGAAAACAACCATTAGAGCACTTTAACTACATGTATTAGCAAAATTTTGAGCATAATGAAAGATGGACATGCCATTGGGAGCTGGACTAGCAGATGTAGCCCAGGAGGGGTGAACTGCTTCATTATGTCTGTTGTGTAAATTTCATATGGTGACTTATTTATTTGTTTTACACTAATGTTCAGTGTTATTTAAGCTTGTTTTATGGTTCTAATTCACTAAAAATCATCTACAATTCATGGGCAAACACCTCAATCCTTATGCAAACTAATGAGATAAGTATGCACATGTTTATAAATTGAAAAGACATTTAGCACAACAAAAACAATACAATAATTTTAGATCAATCGTGCACCTTGCCAGCTATGACTTCTTATTTTCCGGACGGTTTACCTAGGGTTTCACCGGTTCACCCTACCTCTTCCTATCCTATTCTAGATTTTGACGCTTTCATAGTTGCTGACCTCAAAGTTGTAACTTCTTTTGTTATCCCTACTGCTATTGAATACAACCACACTGTCTCTCCGGATCTTCGCTTGCCATCTTTGTCATCTCTCGCTTTCCTGGTTCAAACATTTCCCTTGCCGCTTCTGGAACCTCGGGTCCATACCTCCCACATGTTGATCCTCTAGGCTCCCCCCTCGTGCTATTTCTGGCTCTAGGTACATTGGTACTCTTCGTTTGGTCATTCCTATTGCCGTTTGCACCTCCTCTCTTCCATCTCGTATCGCTCCTACTTCATTTCACCCTCGATCTGGTTGTTTTAACATTTGTCTCCCTGAACTACACATCCCCTCGACCTCTGTCTCGGCCACTACTCCACCATCCTTGGTTGCCTCTGAGCCTCGTACCACCTGATCACACCCTCGTGCAGCCATGAAGACCAAGTGTGTTAAGGTCTGTAACAAAAGAAATTAGCTCACCCTTGGTGAGGGAATTAAAATGGTGGATGTGATGGGAACTATGGACAAATTTTTGGTGGGGTCATGTTCATGATTACAACACTAAGAGACTCAGAAAATGGGTATCAAATATTTGGGGCAATACCCTACAGGAACTCCCAATTGTCTTCAAGCTGAAGAAGGGATGGTTTGCATTCAATTCACTTCAAAGGACCTCAAATATTGGGTACTATATCAGTTCTTACACATAGAAAGCTCTTGTCCACCTCAAGAGATGGAGCCCTTCATTCGATCCAGAGAGTGAACATCTGGGGGTTGGCTCCATTTGGGTGTGTCTCCCTAGTCTGCCTCTGCATCTATGGAAGGAGGATATATTTATTAGCATTGGTAGCATTATGGGTACCTATCTAGACCATGATCGATCCTACATCAATCCGGGCAAGATGGTTTTAGAAGGCATATTGGTCCACCTCGACACAAAGGAGGGATTGGAGGAATCCCTTAATATCCACTGGAGGAATACTACCTGCATTCAAATTTTGGACTATGAAGGTGCACCCTTCAGATGTTTATGTTGCCATAAGGTTGGGCATGTTTACAGGGACTGTCCGTTGCTCACAAATTTCACTACTGCACCTACATCAACTGGCCCTCGGGTTCCACATGATCCGATCACTTTCTCTCTAAACAGTCAGAACCAGTCATCGGGTATCCTCACATTATCGCATGAATTGCCACCCTTGGGGACTGTCAATGCTTCTACCAGCGATACTTCGACCAGGATTACCAAATTCCGTGACAATGGCTACAACATCGAGACACCATTCGGGTACCGACACCTCTCCTCTCCCCCCTTTTAATTTTACATCTCTCATGTATTCTCCTGCATTACATTTTTGCATTGATTCCTTTCCATCTGGTATTCATGTATCCTTTGTAGTGTGCTCCACTATTTCTTCCCTGGAGGTTTACTCTTCCCCCTCCCCATCCTCCACTTTACCTTTGGTGGAGAATCCATCTGAATATGCATCCTTCCACTCCTATAATCTCCGTCCTCGCCTCACTCCTGCCCATCCTAGTTTGGGCATTGGACCTACTCCTCCCCACATCCCCACTAAACCCACTTGGGGTCGTCACTCAAATATTTCCAAGGCCATTTTACAGGTTGGTCTAGACATTTCTATTGGTAAGCAACTATCCATTGAAGGGGTTCTTAGAGCAATAAATCCCCCCCCCTCTGGTTACCCAATGAAATTCCTTTTCTTCAAATTTTGAGGGCTTGCTAGCCCTGTTAAGTGCCTTTCCATTAGGCGCCTTTACGAATATGTTAATGTAGATATCATGTTCCTTCAAGAAACCCTTGGGCCATATGAGTCCACTATTGTTTCCCTCTCTTCCATTTTTCCCTCGTGGATATTTCATGCACTGGATGCCCAGGGACGATCGGGAGGTTTGGCACTGGGATATAACTTAGGAGTTATTAGACTCATCAACTACTGGGGAAGGGAAGGAGTTCTTGTAGCTGACATATTCTCTAAGCAGCTAGTGTATGAGTTAAGGATGGTCAATGTGTATGGACCCTGTCAACATCATCAGGAATTTTGGCTCTCCATACTTCAAACATCATTCATGCAAGCAGATAACATCAATTTGGCGGGTGACCTCAATTACTCCTTGGTTCATGTTGAATCTTAGGGACCCAATGCCCACATGGACCCCCTCATAGATTTATTCAAACACATATCTATTCTCCATCACCTAGCTAATCCTACAATGGCATCACCCTGCCCTAGTTGGCACAAACGACCTACTGTTGGCACTATGATTGTCTGCAGAATTGATAGATTTCTCATCAAGGAAGATCTGCTTCAACACTTGGTATCATACAGACAATGGGTGGGATCTGGTGGAATATCATATCACTCCCCCATTTACCTTGAGATCTATGGATTATCCTCTAAGCATGCCGCCCCCTACAAGTTCTATTAAGTGTGGCTACAGGATGAAGATTATATTAGGATGATTAATCATGCTTGGAGGAGTGCCCAAAATAATTCTAACCACACTTGATCTGCTTCCTTTGCCAATAAATTACACTTGATTAAGAGGAAGTATATTGAATGGACTAAAGACAAGAGAAGACATAATGACCTTGATCTGGCTAAGATTGAGCATGATATTGCACGACTCGAGGATCCTATTAATGGTGGTTTATCATCTTATGCTGCCAAATAACACTTCATCAAATTGGAACCAAACCGCCTCAAAATCCACAAGGATAGGGAAGAAAATTGGAGACTCAAAACCTGGGCCATTTAGTTAAAAGAAGGGGATGAAAACACAATTATTTCAATAATATGCCATAGGTAGACGAGCCATCAATACCATTTGGGAACTTGAAAATGTGGATGGCACTCCTACTTCATCCTTTGAACAACTGGCCAACTTGGGCACTTCACACTTCAGGAAACTCTACAAAGCCCCACAAGAAGCCACACTGGATAAAACCATCAAAGTTGATGGATATTTCCCAAGGTTTGTGGACAGGGATACTGCAGAGGACCTATTCAATCCTATTACCATGGGAGAACTTGAGGCAATACTCAAAAGTTTCAAGAAGGAGAGGAGTCCTCGCAATGTATGGTCGGTGGAATTTTACCTTGCATTCTTCTATCTTCTGGGACAAAAGCTACTGGAGGTGGTGGAAGAGACCAGAAGTATAGGCCATCTGTATGATGCTTTTAAATATACTTTCATTGCCCTCATCCCTAAGTCTGACCATCCCTCCTCTTTTAAGTGATTTCTCCCTATATCTCTGTGTAATTTCATTTACAAAACCATGGCCAAAATAATTGCCAATAGACTCAATGCCATTCTATCTAAACATATCTCCCATTAAAATTTTTCATTTCTGTAGAACAGACAGATTCATGATGCCATTGGGGTTGCATAGGAGGGACTTCACTTTATGCACACAAAGAAGATCAAAGGAATGATTATTAAGATTGACCTTGAAAAATATTTTGATCATACTAGTTGGATTTACATTAGAATGCTCCTCACACACCTTGGTTTCCCCATCTTAGTTATCAAATTGATCATGTGCTGCATCACTTATGTCTCTTATAGTGTTCTTATTAATAGAGCAGCAACCAAATTCTTCCCTATAGAGTGGGGCCTCCGACAGGGATGCCCACTCTCCCCACTTCTATTCCTACTTATCATGGAAGGCCTGAGTAGGTGCTTGATTGATGAAAGGGATCGAGGCAAGCTGAAAGGTATCAAAATCACAAAAAACTGTATATTGACACATCTACTCTTTGTGGACGATGTCCTCATATTTCTAAATGGTTCCCTTGGAGACATAACGGTTGTCAACTCATCTCGAAAATTGTTCTGCAAAGCTACAGGTATGACTTGTAATAACTCTAAATCCACTATTACCATTCATGTATGTACCCCACATGAAACTAACTATGCTTTTCAGTGGTTTCCCTTCAATTCTATTAGATTTTAGGATGGTCTTAAATACCTAGGTTTTCATCTAAAACTAGTCAACTATAGAATTGCTAATTGGAATTGGTTGATTGCAAATATTGATAAGAGACTTAATACTTGGCACCACAGATGGCTCTCTCAGGATGGTTGAATTGTACTTATTAAATCAGTCCTGAAGGCCATTCCAGTTTACTAGATGTCCTTGGCCTGGATACCTAAGGGTATTCTCATCAAGATTCAAAGAATTTGTTGTCGGTTTCTGTAGAATGGATCAAAGGATGGACATATATTTGCTTGGGCAAGATGGGACCTCATTGCCCTCCCTAAGAAGTGGGGGGTTTGGGGCATCAAAGACCTGACTTATTTCTCCATGACGCTGACTACTAAATTGGGATGGCTGTTGGCTCAAGGGGTCCTGACCCAGGTTCGGAGTGCAAGGTTTGCCAACAAACCCCTATACTACTGGCCCTTTCGGCAATGACCTGCTTGCGCAGGTCAAAGTCTCACCCGAAATAGTATGGGTGGGTGCTGGAACCAGGTTTCCGCACCCTGAGAAAGGATAGGTAAGGCAAGCAGAGCTGTGATAGATCCTGTGATTCCCAGATTACCTTGTTTTGCACAGGGTCAGTTAGGTATCTATTCGCATCCACGTGCGCTAGATCTATAATTATATTATTTTACGACAGTATCATAGTATTGCATAAATAGAACAGAATAGATCCAGATACAGAAAACACACTTACACAGATCTTCGCAGCTTAAATACAGGAAATGCACAATGCAGTAATTACCAATGATTCACACAAAGAGTACTCACAGATTCAGTTATCTATCAACCATTCTTATTCATTCATTCATCAATTCCTCCTTACAATTCCCTTCCCAGCCTGCACACACAGCAGTAGGGTCTGCACACACAGCAGCAGGGTCTGCACACAGCTGGACTTGGATCTCCACGCACACAGCCAGCAGGAATCCTTTCCCTACACACAGCCAGTAGGAATCCTTTCCCTAAAACCCAAACAAATAGCTTAAACCAGAATTCGCATCAATAGCACTTCATTTCTCTACCTTACAATACAAAATGTTCCTCTATTTATAATAATCTAGCCTAGACTTTCCTATGGTCCACAAACCATGGTTTTCGGACCCCTGGTTTACCCTTTTACCCATTACAATGCTTTCAGGGCTTTGACCCACCCCAAAACCCCTGTGCTAAACTAAATTTAATCAAAAGTATTCAAAATGGACAAGTTTCGCAGCTTGTAGGAGACCTTGTTCCAACAGTCCCCCAACACAATCTTGTGACTCGTCCTGAGTCACTGCGATGGTGCGGCCTCGATTTGCGCATTCAAGGTATCGAGAGCACTATTGAGAGGAGGGAGTACATCCCGACTTTGGGCAACAACATTCTGTGCAAGATCTACCAGCTTCCAGGATGGTAATGCTTTCAAGAATCTGATTAAGTTGCTTGGTCGCGCCATCAATGTCTTGTGATAATAGGAGGGCTGAGGCAGCCTAAGGCTTCAGGCATTCTGCCATGATGTGTTGTTTATGTCAAAGTTTCTCAATCTTGTCCTAGAGATCATTGTTGGTTTTTAACCGAGCCAGACGCTGAGCAGGTACCAAAGTAGGTAGCGTAGCGTTGATCTGTTCAAAGACTTCTTCCTTTTGTCGTAAGTCTTGATTGATTTGTTGAAGGATTGGATCGCGCAGGACCCTAGTCCAGAGTTGTATGGTTGACTCTAGAAGCTTGGTACCTTGAGAAATTTGCCTCGAAATATCAGTTGCTGCATCGGTGACTAGGGCAGTACGCTGGGCGTGGAATTCCGGGGGCGTGTTGGGCTGTATTTTGGCCTGCAAGTCAGAGATTTGTTGTTCCAGCTGTGTCTTGATGGTGTGTATTTCCTGCCGAGACATTTTGAGGGCTTCAACCAATTTTTTCACCTTATCCCGAGGTGTGTTTACAGCTGGGATCTCATCTGTAGCCTCTGTGCAGAGCTGGTGGATCACAGCTTCGAGCTCCTTCTGTTGGGACACGACCGAGAGCAAATCAACAGCCTGCTGCGTAATGGTGTGCTCAGCTGTACTAAGCTGTTGGTGTACTTGCTAATCACGGTAGTGAAATTCCTAGAAGACAACGTGATGAAGGCCTTGTAAGGTGGCGTGGGATAACTTAGCCAGGTCCAACTTAGTTCCTGTGGTGGCCGGGAGCGGCGTTCCTACCAAGGCACTGCTAGGTATATCCCAGAGACGAGTGGCCTCCCCGAGTGGTGCTAAACTGCTGTCAACTGACAGGGGTTGTGCCTGGCCAATACTGGTTGGGATTGTATCAATTTTGATCCGGAGAGCGTGCAGTTTAGCCTGGAGAGAGTCGATCTTGGCTTGTCGCTATGCCTCGACCAATGCCCACTTATCTTCCGTAGGCATGGTGACCGTGTTTGCGATTTGCTCAAGGTCACCGTCCGTTAGTGTGACTGTCGCATCATATTGCGCATGGTGGGCGCGCTGTTTCTTTCTGGGTCTTGGTGCTAATTCCCCTGTTCTCTTAGTGCTTGGGGGAGGGGTGGTAGCTTTTTCAGATCCTACCTGGGCCGAAGATGTGGCAGGCTTCTGCGTCGGGTTACCCCTGGGATCGGCTGCAGCTAAGGCCAGCTGGTGGGGCGTCGTGGTCTCCCCAGGGGTGTCAGTGAGGCCCGTTCTCCAGGCAGGAGGCCATAGTGAGATCAACAGGTCAATTTCTTCATCTGCTACCATATAGGGGAGTGTCGTCCATGTCTTATTATTGAGGCTACGAATCTGGACATGGTGCATGGTTATTTCGAACGCAACAACGCTCTTGTACTTGTCATATATTGTTGGGGATAGCCGGGGTCGGGAGTTTATGGCGGCTGCGACACTGCTCTGGAAGAGGATCCAAAACACCTTGTTATCCTCGATGCGCTGCTTATCCCTAGAGTCCCATAAGTGAGCATACCAAGTGCCTTCGCACATCCCAGGAGGGAGCTCAGGAAGGACCGACTCCTCGGGTTTGTCCCAAGCGACTAGTGTTATTAGGAATAATAACCACGAATAGAAGAAAGATGTCCCTTGCTCCTGGGATTTGTGGACATTAGCTAGAAATTCTTCGCACAAGTATTGAGCACAATTGAAAAAAACGCCCTTCACGCATTTTCCGACTAGCTGGATTACATAGGCGGGGATAGTCGCAACCTGGCACTTCCTCATTAATTTGCAGGCTAAGAGCCGAGTACCCATCTGCGTGGTCGGGTCATTGATAGTTTGGATCACAAATCCACGCTGATTTCGACGTACCGCATAGGTCTCCCGTACAAACGTAGCAGTGGCTGCTTCATACTTATTGCCGACCTGCGCCAGCGGGTGCGGTCCTTGTGTCGGGAAGTCGGTAATCTTGTGGATCAACTCAGCATCAATAGGGACCCTCTTGCGAATCCATACGAAACCATCGTGAATGAGGGCGAGTAACTAGCGAGCCAACCGATCTGTGACGTTGTAATGGCCAAAGTGGGGCATTCAGAGTAGATTCAGAAGTCTGGATCCTGCTAAGCCACATACCCAGTGCTGAGGTACTACCGTGACTCCATCATCCCTATGGATTGTATCAAAGTATAATGTGGGGGCCAATTCCAGGAGGGTGTCATAGTCTGCCAAATCGTGATAATTGAACTTGACCTCATGGAGGCGCCTGCAGGGATCACTGAGGACGGGGACCTCCCCTGGGGTTAGGGGGTTTGCAGATAGGTGACCAAGCCATCCAGTTTTTTTGGCGTTCGGGTAGACGCCCTTCGTGGCCAAACAAAGGGAGGTAAAAGATTGATCGGGTTAGCCGGTAGAGCACCCTCCTGTTCATCTTGTTCTGAGGGTGGGGGCCTGGCATGCCTTGGAGAGCTTTGGGGCTTCCTTGCTGCTTTCGGGGTTTTCCCCGAGCCTTGTGCTTTTTCCTTGCCTTTCCTTGTGACCGGTGTGGGGGAATCTTCTTCAAATTCAGACTCAACCTCCAGGACTTCTTCAACATCAAGCTCCATCGGGGCTGAGGGTTCGGCAGGGGTAGTAGCCGACATCCTTGCATGAAAAACGAATCCCAGTTATGGGTGACTACTATCAGACAGAGGAGGTTGACCAGACATGAGAGGGACACTGCGGTTATGAAGAATCTTGTTGCTCAGATGCTTCCACAAGACGCTTGAGGCAGGCCAGTTGCATAAGTGAGACAATACCTTGAGCTGGACTATCTTGCCCCTTTTAAAGAACTCCCAAGCGTGTTATGGAGAGGGAAAATTTACTCGGGGTGGGTTCCCCAAGGAACGGTAAAAATTTCCCATAATTTGTTTTGTTAAAGGCTCGGGGTCGCTTCTTCCAATGGTAACTTCTGTTTTTTACCAGTAGATATTGCTCCAATGACTAGTTTTCGCGTCCCCAGTGATCTTGACGTACTTGTCACGCTAGGGTTACTTATTTGTGACAACTACATATTTTTCCCCAACACAAGATTGCTCCCTAGGTAACACATGGCCCAGGACCAAGAGAACTTTATCATCTGTGCCATTAAGGCTCCAAGGGGGGCTGTTGTTAGAGCATACCACCTGACCCTCAACTGCTTTGTCGCTGTAGAGGTGGCCTGATGCATGGGTTTGCTACCTGCTGAGCCTACAACTATCATAGGAAACCTGTTGCTTGTTCATGGGTCATCCTGACCTTTTCCCGGGGTGGGTTCATAGCAGTTGATCAAGCCCGGCTCCGTCTGGGTCCTTTCCTCTGGGACCACAGGGAGGAAGTCTTTTGTGATGTGAAGACAACGCAACATGGAGGCATCACATAACCGGTTCTGCCAAGTCTCTATTTCCTTATCGGGATCAGACAAACCCTCAATATCCCCTTCGTAGCAAAGTACTTCATCCTAGGTGGGGTTGTTCGCGTTTCACGCCGTCAACTTATAGATATAATCCACATCTTCTCCCTTGGGTATGGGTTCCGTATAATGTTTACCTTCCACAGGGTCTAATGGCATGACTACCCTTGTGCCATTATTTTCAAATACCATGCTTCATTTTTTTAAATTAATTGTACCGCCCATGTCGATGGCCCAATCCAATCCCAGTAGCGCAGGGTAGGGGTCCGCATCCCCGGCGATTTGAATGACTTCGAAGTCAGCCCAGACTTTTACTCCCGCGATATCTACTACAATCCCAGAGAGCCTCCCCAAAGGTACTATTTTTTGGTGATTGGCCATTCGTAGCTGGATGGTGGACCCTTCCAATTTTGGTTCCCCCATGCGTTTCCATGTTTTCTTAGGTAATACATTAACGTCTGATCTGAGATCTAAGATAACCTGATCCATCTCGTAGTTGCCGATCTGGACTGTCAGCCGCATCTCCCTGGTAGTGCGTCTATGATACTTGTATAACTTGTGCACATCCTTAATGTCGGGTGACAGGGTGGTGTGTGCTACACAGTTCTCTAGTAAAGCCTGCAGATTCTGTACTGCCTAGGGGGTGCGCAACAGTCTCATACATGCCTGTAGGAAATTTTTGACCTCCTCAGCTACCTTCACATCTCTAGGGCATAGGGACGTAGAGGCCTCAGTCTCGAGGAAGTCATTTGGAGCTTCCATAAACGTTTCCCTCGCTTTGTCCAGGTCCAGCCCTTCCTGGTTGCTAACGGCTTTGTGGATCAGTGTTTCAGTTTCAGCTTTCTCCTCAATTCCCCTAGTCGCTAATCCACTGTGTGTTACCACATTCACATTCGGGTCCTTACCCCTTAGCTCAGTCTGGTCCCTTCGCACCTTCTGCGTAGGTGGGAGCTGCCTTTCCCATATCTTTTCCTTCAGGGCCAGACAATCATCCAGCATATGGTCCAACTGTCTACAATACATGCAGGACTGTCGCACGGGGTTCAGGCACTCCCTCGCAAAATAACTCGAGCTCCCACAGTTATAACAGATCAATTAGCCCCGGCCTCGACCTGCACTTCGGCCCCCGTCCCTGCTTCCGGAGGAGGAGCAATTTATGCCCGTGGGGTTTTTTGGTGAGGCCGGGTCAGACTGTACTTTCGGTAAAATTTCCCAGCCTATCACTAAATTATGGATTCTGCAGTGCCTCTCCTCATGGCCCATTGACCGGTAGAACCCGCACGAATGTTTCTCCCATTATAGAACATTGGCGCCCGGACAAGGGGCAGCAGTCGTCATTACACACCCCATCTATACGGCCACCCCCGTACCCAGACGTAGGTCTATTCGAGCTCTGTCATTCGGGGCTAGGCCCTTCCGATCCCAGGTATCCTAGACTAGGTTCTCCTATTCGCAGGTGGCCTGGGCGCAGATTCTTCATTTGTCCTGGCGTTCGCCATAGTTCCGTGCCAGCTTCTCTTCCTTTTTCTCGTTGTAGGTCTTGAATCTACCAATGCATTGCCCCAAGCTGCGCCTGGATCTGCTGTACCTTTAGCGAAGCATCTTTCCCGGGCACAGCTTCTAGTTTCATAGCGGCCTCCAAAGCTTTATCTGGCGAGTCAAAATTCTGGTGACTCATAGGTATGCAGAGGTGAGGGAGTAGCATGGTGATGAACAATTCCGTAAGCTGCCTGTCATCATACTTAAAGTCCCCTTATCTGATGGCTTTTTTTAGGCGTTGATCCGCTTCCCACACGGACTCGGTTGCTCCCTGCTTGAAATCTTTTACCTCTACTACGACCTGATAGTAGGACCTAGGTTTTCGAAACTACTGTTTCAGCGCACTCTTAATATCTTGAACAGATGCACCCCCATTATGAGATATGTACTTCATATACCAGTCCAGCGCTCTTTCTTCGAAGGCTAGGGATAGCAGCGCTTTCTTCATAGTATCACTTATCACGCCCTGCACAATCCATACCGAGTCTGCCACAAACCAGAACCGATCCATGTCTTCATCGGTCGTGCCTTTAAAGGCAGGTAATTTCAAGTGCTCTACCATGTATCCTTCTTGATATGTTTCTCTTATTCGCTTGTTAATACCCAAACCCTTTCTCAAAATGCTCGAGTCCCAACAATAGAACCATTTGTTGGCTCGAGGGGTCTTGACCCAGGTTCGGAGTGCAAGGTTTGCCAACAAACCCCTATACTACTGGCCCTTTCAACAATGACCTGCTTGCGTAGGTCAAAGTCTCACCCGAGGTAGTATGGGTGGGTGCTGGAGCCAGGTTTCCGCATCTTGAGAAAGGATAGGTAAGGCAAGCAGAGCTGCACTAGATCTTGTGATTCCCATATTACCTTGTTTTGCACAGGGTCATTTAGGTCTCTATTTTCATCCACGTGTGCTAGATCTATAATTATATGCTTTTATGACAGTATCACAGTATTGCATAAACAAAATAGAATAGATCCAGATACAAAAAACACACTTACACAGATCTTCGCAGCTTAAATACAGAAAATGCACAATGCAGTAATTATCAATGATTCACACAAAGAGTACTCACAGATTCAGTTCTCTATCAACCTTTCTTATTCATTAATTCATCAATTCCTCCTTACAATTCCCTTCCCAGCCTGCGCACACAGCAGCAGGGTCCACACACAACTGGAATTGGATCTTCGTGCACACAGCCAGTAGGAGTCCTTTCCCCAAAACCCAAACAAATAGCTTAAACCACAATTCGCATCAACAACTCTTCATTTCTCTACCTTACAATACAAAATGTTCCTCTATTTATAATAATCTAGCCTAGAATTTCCTATGGTCCACAAACCATGGTTTTCGGACCCCTAGTTTACCCTTTTACCCATTACAATGCTTTCGGGGCTTTGACCCACCCCAAAACCCCTGCGCTAGACTAAATTTAATCAAAAGTATTCAAAATGGACCAGTTTCGCAGCTTGTAGGAGACCCTGTTCCAACAATGGCAGATCCTCATAGATGATAGTCTTTGGACTAAGGTTGTCACCCACAAATATATCCATCCATTATAGCTGATTGAATGGATCAAAGTGGGGCATTGGCACATAAAAAATATCTCAACAATTTGGAGGGCCATCTTGAAGTCCATAGAATACATTAGAAATGGTCTAGCCTGACAAGTGGGTTCTGGCAGGCTGGTCTGTATTGGATGTGACCCATGGTCATGTTGTGGAAATGCACATCTGATACCACCTCAACTCATTCTCTCATTGAACAATGTTGGTTTTATACCCTTGAACAGGTGGCTAACCCAACAAACACAACAATTTTCTCTCAAGGATGGTTGAACTACCGTGATCTACATATCCATCAACAATGGGAAGATGATTAGGAACACTACTTATCCACTATGTCTGAATCACATGTTCGAATCACTGAAATAGATGATGAGATCATCTGGGAAATCTCCAAACATGGAAAATACACTCCTAAGGATGGATATCTGCATATATATGAACCTCATCGACCATTGGATCTGTGTTGATGGTGGAGTCCATTATGGAAATTTAAATGTCCTGCTAAGGCCAAATTGTTAATGTGGTGTATTCTCTACAACAAGATCCCCTCCGGGGCATACCTACAAAAGTGTTATTTCATCAACCCATCTTGGTGCACACTCTGTAAATTGGCTTTGGAGGAATCTGAACATCTATTTCTTCATTGCCCTGTCACCCTATTTCTCTGCACCCATATTTTTACAAATTATAAACTCAACAAGAACTGGTCGAGTCCCTCCGTTAAAAAAGTCTGGAAATCATGGTGGCACACCTCTCACCCCCATAAACTCTGCAACCTTCCCATATTAATATACTAGGGTATTTGGATAAATCACAATCGATCCATCTTCCATGATCTCCTCCCATCCTGGCTGGTCATATCTGCCCACATCTCCATCATATACCATATGATCTCGGAAGACCCTCCTCTCCAATCCCCTCTGACCATCATCCCTGAAGCCATTGATGAATCATTTCCTTGGGCCTATTTTGATGGATTTGCTCAAAATTTTGGCTGTTAGGGGGGGGGGGGTGATCCTTTACCTTATAGATCAACATTTTTTCAAAGTAAAGATTGGATTGGGAAGGGGTACAAACAATTACGCTGAACTATCTTTCCTTAGAGCTCTCCTACAGTTTTCCCTCATAAAATACTGCAATAGAATGCATATATTCAAAGACTCAAAGATCATCATTGATTGTTTCAATCATCTTACAACTTGCCACGTGCACACACTACAAAATATTTTGGAAGAGGTTTATCAACTGAAAACTCATTTTGACTATATCTCTTGTCATCATATATACATAGAGAGGAATCAAATTTCCGATTCACTTTCCAAGGAGGCAACACACCTATTAAAGGACCAATGGGAGATACATGAACAAAATGATCATCAATTTTATCATTTCTTCCACAAGCCTTTTGAAGACACACCAGGACAAAGGGCGGGTGCACTCTAATTACTGATGATTCACAACACTTTTTGAGTGTCATATGAGACAATTTTATTTATATATTTTTGTTAATGTGCAACTCTATCATCTACATACATACACAACACATTTATATTTTTGGAACGCTTACTGATATCTATTTTTGAATGTGGCTTTATGCTGACATATCTAAATATGCCTAATTTTCATAATTATAATGAAAGTTATGATTTTTCCTATGGAAAAAAACTACTCATTTACGAGGTAATATATATATATATATATATATATATATATATATATATATATATATATATATATATATATATATATATATATATATATATATATATATGAGCATTGACAACTTAAAATGATGCTATAGACAAAAGAATCATAATGCCATGAAATCCATTTATTCATTTATTCCTAAGACTTGTGTAGGATAAACATGACAATAAAACATGTATGTTAAGGAAAAAATAGAACAGTGGGAGCACCACTTCTGCTTCACTTCAGATTTATGCAGAGACATGAATCGAAACGATACAACATTATGTGAATGATACAATAACAAATATGTGAACACCATTATGTAATATGAAGTGGTAGCAATGAATTGTTTTCATGGATTGGGAAAAAAAAACTTATAGTTCAAGTTGTTTACTTGAGTTTGGCTTTCCTTCTTTAGTTCATAAGTGATGAATGAGAGCCAAGATTCAATAAATGACTTGAGCATCCATTTTTGGTGGTTTCTTGCTTGAGGAAAAGTTGTGGACCTTCAAAATTATTTATGCGTTCAATCAAGCCATGGAGAACATCAATGAGGTAGTGGTAAAAATGAGCTTGAATAACAACAACCAAAAGAAGAACGTGATTTAAATTTCCAATAGAAAGAAACCCCCCCACATATTCTATGTGAATCTTGTTAGGAGATACTTGAAAATGTGATGAAGTGGAGTTTTCAGGTCTACAAGATGACATGAAAGATGATGCAAAGAGGATGAAGTCTTTTTCAACCTGTCTAGTCCTCCAAGCTTCATTTTCTAAACTTTGAAACAAGAATTGGAGCATGTAATCCACTTGTTTCCCATCCAAAATCACAACATGATAAGAATACTCGGGGATTCCTTAAATTGGAGCAAGGGATACCATTTCAATTCGTTTAGGCTTTTGAGCACCCCATGAAATGCTTGTTTCTCAATTGCTTTTTTTCCTCCCCCATCCAAACAACTTCTCATCATAATCTCTAGGATGTTGTTCAAATAATATGGTATAATATCACAGTGATGTCTCCTAGAAAATTTGCTTCTAGTTTAGTTATGAGTTAGGTGATAGAAATCTCATATATTGCAGATTATATGATGCACTTTTACCCAATTGGAAATTTCTAATTTACCCATACTTTAGCCTCTTAATTCCTCATGCCTTCCACGTCCACATCCTTTTTTCTTGCAATGCTACCTCTGGGTCACTCTACATTCATCTACACTTCTATCGACATGTCTTTACACCTTTAGGTGCATATATATAGACTCCCTAACTGTGAGACTGCCACCAAGTCATCTTTCACCATGCACATGGATTTGACCTCATGCTATATGCCCATTTTTACCATTGGTAACCATCTCTCATTAGTGCCACTCTCCATGGAATCATTGAAAACAAAATTAAGTAGTGTTTTTCTATTCTTTTGGCTTAAATTTTTATTATTGCTTGTATTGGGTGTTTATACTAAGGTCATGTAATTTGTTTTCATAAGGAGCACATCTCCATATTTTTATTTTGTTATACATTGTTTTAATTTAATATTTAAATTATCTTACTCCCAGTTAATTTGTATGCCTAACTCCTCACATTCGTAAATTACAAGTAGTAAGATTTATGTGATTTTTCCTTTTTCCTAAGATCTACCTTTGCATTTGTAAAATATTTTAGGGAAGGAAGAACCTACTTAATTCTTGATAATGGTTGATGCACTTGTTAGTGGCAAAAGTTACAAGGCAACCATCATGTCCATGAGTGAAAAGTTTATTGGTCACCTTGCTAATGGAGTGTTTCCAAAAGGTTACAATGCTTATCTTAAAGTGTATGCTCCAAGTAATTCCCTTCCCTTCCTCCTTTTAATCCATATTAGGGCTCTTACATTTAACTATAAGAATATTGTTGTCAAAGAATGAGATAAAGGTGTGGCATCTCCAAGACATTCTAGGAGTCAAGGAGAGGTTAGTTAAAGAGAGGTTGAACTTATTCAAAGTAAAGTTGTTGCAAGATCGCAATTTCGACAATGCCATCAACCATTGTGGTGGAATTTTTCATGCTGCTAATTATGCCAACTTCACACCAAATATCTTAAGGTAAGAGCTACAACACTTCAATTTCCCCCAATGGTATGTCATTCATGTATCTCGATTAGTGTATTAACATTTTTAATATTCAAGAAATCTAAATTGTCGTTGTATAAAACAATGTGATAAATTTGTGTGAGGGAATGTAAGACTATAAAATGCACAACATGAGAGGGCATGGCTATATTCAAGACTTCATATTAAATAAGGAATATGTTTCTCAAATCTTGCTATTATTAGTATTTAATATTTTAGCTATAGAATGACATGAAAAATAAGCAACCATTAACATTATGTGTGTCCACTATTGTAGTATTCTTGAGGAATATACATAAATGTATGCCTAGGGCACAATAGAAAATTGGAATCACGTCAAAAGTGCCAAGAGGATCTATTTATCTAAAGGGACTAGGAATCCAGTTTATATATATAATAATAGCCTAGATGTTTCCTCTTTCTTTTGATTTACAATGTGCATCAAGTAAAAAACTTCCAAAGTTTTACAAACTTTGACCTGCATGCATTCTAATTAGGAGAATTTTTTATACAACCTGATGAAATTTTTTCCTGGGGAGAGTTGTTAAAATCTAAAGTTGGTGGAAAGGGATTGATTAAGTTTGTAGAGGATTCTTGTAGTTTTGCCTTGTATTGGAAGCCTTAAGTCTTCAATTTGAGTTCTAAGGGCCTAAATTTTATGCTTCATTTGTTTCTTCCCTCGCCCATGGGAGATTAAAATCTCTATTGTACTTGTCAAACTAGAGGACATACGTGCTTGCTAAATTTTCAATTGAATTATTTCATGTTGCATTCCTTCAATTTCCTCCCTTTGAGACAAAAAAATTATCCTAGGCATTGGTCCTGAGTGATTATGCCATCATGAGGATTAGAGGCTAATTTTTTAATGTGGGTTAAAGGAGATTATAAAAGAAAGCCACATTGATTAAGGAAAGATTTTTTAGGGCGGAGAGTGGAACGATAAGATAGTGGAAAAATGTTCTATTTTCACCGCAAGCCCAATGGTGAGCAAGGATAATAGAAGCTTTGCAAAATATAGCCAATGAAGTGGTGAATAACATGAACCTGATAGTTTCTAGTGAATTGAGTAACCCCCCTTGACGTCATCCCTCTGCATTGATTTGAGACGAGGCTTACTAGCATGTGATCCATATGAGTATGAGAATGGAGAGATCTACTGAGAGGAAGCAAGATTGCATATATATATACGAGTCTCTGTGGGATTTAAATTGCAGTGATGCCTCATGAATGAACCTGCTTGTCGCATCGTCGATTGAGTCTTTGTTAGTTGGGATCTAACCATGGTTGGGAGATGGGTGCATAGGAACCTTGATTATTACCGAGTTCCAACTAGGTGATATATTGGCTAAAATTCCAATAAGCCTTGCTCTTTCATTGTTTTGACGAAGGGCATGAATCACTTTAATTTATCAAAGTTTGTTAAGATCCCGATTGATTCTCATGAATATTTAAATCTATCATCACTATGTACACTATGGTGATATATATATTTTTTATTATCAAAGAGGAGTTGTCAATAATTGTTAATTGTTGAAGTTGTAGTACTCTAGCATGCTTGATGTCCTATAACACAACATATGATTCTTCTTTGTTGTTAGAGGTTCTGTCAAATCTCTAGGGGTATGCAAATTCTTATGTTCGTCCAAGACCTAGCATGACTCCATACACACATGCCACCCCTACAAATTTTCTCAACATTTCCAAATCCATGACCTTCACTTCATGAATCCACAACCTTCATTGTATGAATATGGTCTCCCATTAAATTAGACATGATGGGCACATTATGTAATAAGAGAAGAAGAGTAATTTATATGCAAATTTCGAGATGGATCAATTGACACGTCAAAGGGGGCATAAGGTGATGATTGCATGCTAAATATATATGTTTAGGTGTCAATAAACTCATCCAGCTAAAGGACATAAAATATTTAAAAAGATTAAAGTTTTGTGTTCTTTTTCCTACATTTCACCCATCAATTTGATTGAAATCTATGGATTTTGGTTTGTATGGACCCAATCAATGTCACGTACATGACTCCATCCTTCCTAAGATTTTATTATGTATCTATAAAGTTTTGTGAGATTTGGCTCTGGATTGTTCATTATGTAATTTTTAATAGTTTTCTAGAATCTTGTTATGGAGAGATTATGGAATTTGTAGCTCAGTTAGGCATCTTGTCATGGATGGTTTTAAATGTGCATGTTTGAGGCAATATTTGAGTGAATTTTAGGCAACTAGTTGGAAAGGAGTTTTTTTAGCTCATTTTCTTTTCCGTTAAAGGATGGCCATGGAACCTTAAGAGCTATAAACTCCCATGTGTGTGTGTGTGTGTGTGTGTTTGTTTTGAACCTTGCACCATAAAAACGATAAGAAACAAATAATTATAGTTCTCTTTGAGGGGAAAACCTCCTTTTCACAATTAATACAATGTACAAGAAAATATCGTTTAGACATCTTGTCATGGATGGTTTTAAATGTGCATGTTTGAAGTGATATTTGAGTGAAGTTTAGGCAACTAGTTGGAAAATGTTTTTTTTTTTAGTTCATTTTATTTTCCATTAAAGGATGACCATGGAACTTCAAGAGTTATAAACTCCCATATGTGTGTGTGTGTGTGTTTTGAACCTTGTGCCTTAAAAATGATAAGAAACCAATAATTATAGTCCTCTTTGATGAGGAAACCTCCTTTTTACAAGTAATACAATGTAAAAAAATATTTTATTATATTAAGATCTAGTTTTCTTTGTATATATATATACACACACACACACATGAGACAAAGGGTACAATTATAATTAAATGGGAACACGAGTGGTTCTGACCTACATAACAATGTAATAATAGAAATGTAAGCACTCAATATATAGGGCTTTAAGGGTTTTTGGGTTAACGTGGGTTTCATATTAACATGTCCCTCCCCTTCGAATATGTGTTTCCCTCAACACATGACTCTATGTGGGTTTTTCTCCGTGAACAACTAATCTTCCCATGTCACTTCTTCCATTGGTAGGTTCTTCCATTTGATGAGGTACTCAATAATTTCTTAGTGTATGTACTTCTTAATCCTTGTTTCTAAAATTGTTTATAGTTCTAGTATTATTTTATCTTCTTCATTAATCTGTGGTAAAATAGTTGTTACATTGAAATTTGTAACCATGACGTTTTAGTGTATATATGGGTTCATCATTACTCATATATTACTCCCTTAGAAGTCTAGAACATCAAAGTTACTAAAATCAAGCTTTGAAATTGAGAGAAAAGCTCATAAAAGTCTTAAAAACACTTGTACCGCACTTTCTCTTAACATTGCCTGCGGTGGCGCACTTTTTTGATCTAAAGCATGCGGAGCTAAACGCACATTTTCTTCATTAAAGGTGCGGACCCCTGTAAAAGGTAAAATGAAGGCAGAAAGTAACATTTAGAAGCCTAGCAGTCAAATCTGGAAGCTTCTAGAAGCAATTATCCGTTCGAAAGTTCGCTCCTATCATGTATGTTCATTCCTCCATTATGGGAGCCTACCCCTTGATTTATGGAGCTCAATCCCTTCAAAAGATCATTCATCCCTTCTTATGTGGAACCATAACCTCCTCTCTTTTCCTATAAATTGAAGCCATAATGCAACTTCAAAAGTTAGTTAGTTAGTGAGTTAAACCTTGAGAATTATTGAGGAGAAATGCTGTATAGTCTCAGACTCTCTTGACTGATCATTATGTGGGAATGATTACACACCCATGTGAATTTTAGCTGAGAGAGTGCAAAGCTTGTCAGAGTAAAGGAAACACCTGTTCCGGACCCCAGGAAGGCTTGTACGACATCAAGGCGGACACGGTTGTAAGGCTCTTCTTTATCAAAGATAATACGAATGAATACCGTTTTCTCAATGAGTTCTTTAATTAAGTAGCTTGTTTATCATGTTTTATCAATGATTTATTTAATTGATTTACTAATTTCTTGAATTCCTTGATCATCTTGATAGATATATAATTCGTGAATTAGTTTATCTTATGCAGGTGCTATTGATTTTTTCCATGTTTGTGCTTGCAGATCTTTGAAGATGACTCTTTCAAGCAACTGGAAAGAAGATTATTACAAATAGCGCTGGACTACAGGTAGGTCTTCAGTACCCCTGTCGTAGCTAATTAATGAATTGAATATTATCTAGAGAAAATATTTTTTGTTTGTCTGTTTGTTGCTAGTTGTCCGTAGGACACTTGGGAGGTCTGTCTTGTCCGCAAGAATGAATTATCCGTCCAACAATAGTTTAGACTGAGATCTTGTCACTGATTACCTTCTTTAAGCAAGAAACATGGAAGACTAGATGTACACATGAAGATTGAAGCAACTCCAATTTGTAAGCCACTCTTCCAATCCTTTTGCAACACCTTATAGGGGGCATAATACTTCATTGCTAATTTATTGTCCTTCTTTTGTTGTTTGAGGGACATATGTTTATATGGTCATAGTCTCACAAATACCTATTCCCCCACTTCAAATTCCCTTTCACTACGATGTTGATATGATTTTTGTGTCATCGTATTTTGTGTCATAGCCAAGTTGTCCTTCAATAGTTTGAGAACCTCTTTTTGGTGTCATATGTGATCAACTAGTGCTTAAGCCTTTATAGTGCCTTTCAAGGGTGATGTGATGGATGGAGGAGATATCTATAAAGTGCCATAAATAGTGACAATTTTACAAGGTATGGAAGGATGTGCTGTAATGCCATTTTTCCAAGGGAAACCATTTGACCCATTGTGTTTGTTTATCAAATGAAATGCAACATATATATCCTTCTAAAAATTTATTCACAATCCCAAAATACCCATCACATTGAGGAAGGTAAGATGAGTTGTGAGCCAATTGAATACCCAAACAAGAAAATAAACCAGTTGAAAATTCTCTACTGAAAATTAGATCTTTGTCACTTATAATAATATTTGGTATTCCACATATCTTTTGGATTGCTTCCATGAATTCTTCCACCAGAGTAATTGCTTTAAAAGGATGGAAAAGAAAGAAAAAACGGGCATACTATTTCATTTGACATACCACTACCATAATGAAACTCTTTCCTTCAGATTTGGGTAAACCTATAATGAAATCCACTAAAAATTCTTCCCAACACTAGCTTGGTATGGTTAATGGTTGAAGGAGCCATGGGTTCTTGATAGTCTCTCTCTTATTTTCTTGGCATACCAGGCATTCCACAACAACATTTTGCACATTTTACTTAATACCTTCCCCCAAAAAAACTTTCTTTATCTTATGGTATGTCTTCAAGAACCCTAGATGTCCTTCTAGAGGAAAAGTGTGTAATTCCCAAAGGGCCTTTTGTTTGAGTTGAGAATTTTTACATAATTATAAGTGATCTTTATCCCATAACAAATCATTTTTCCACACAATTTTTTTTTACTTCATTGGATTCCTCTTGTAGTTGTCAAATTATCTTACATATCTTCCCATATTGTTGCTATTCTATCCATACTTCTTCCAACAAGTCAAATTGTGGAATGGAAATAGTGCATAGTAAACCATTTGTGTCTTCTTGTTTCCTTGAGAGTAAAACTGCCACAGTATTTTGTTTGCTCCTTTTGTAGATAATTTCAAAGTCATAACCCAACATATTTGTGACCCATTTTTCTCTCTCTTTTGAATACATTATTTGCTCCAAGAAGTACTTTAAACTATCATGATTTGTTTTTACTTTGAATTGTCTTCCTATTATGTATATATGTCATTTCTTAATTGCATGTAGCATGGCCAACATTTATTTTTCATATATGGGTCTAAGTAAGTTGTTTCCTTTAAGTTCACTACTTTCAAAGACAAGGGGCCTTCCTTCTTGCATCAAAATTGAACCAATGTCATGGCCTAAGGCATGATCACACTCAACAATGAATGTTTTTGTGAAGTTCGGTGTCAGCAAGATGGGAGTTGCACACATATCTTATTTAAGCTATTCAAAAACTACGTTTGCTTCTTTAGTCCAAGAAAATGCTTCCTTATTCAATAAGTTTGTTATAGGTGTCATTATTTTACCATAATATTTGAAAAACTTGCAATAATATCCTTTCAATCCTAAGAATCCTTTGATTTTCTTCAAGGTATTGGGGATTGGCCGTTCCTTCATAGCTTTGATTTTGTTAAGATCCACCTTGACATCATCATGTGATACATTATGACCAAAATATTCCACTTCTTGAACCCCAAAGGCACACTTGGAAGACTTTGCATGTAGTCAGTGTTACTCTTCTAATAATGTCAATACCATGTCAACATGTTGTATATGCTCTTCCCAATATTTGTTGTAGATTAGTATTTCATCAAAAATACTAACACAAATTTTCTAAGGGTTTGAAAATAGAATTCATAAAACTTTGAAATGTTGGAGGTGCATTTGTTAGTCCAAATGGAACAACCAAAAACTCATAATGACCTTCATGTGTTCTAAATATTGTTTTAGGAATGCATTTTTTCCTCATTTTGAATTGATGATATTTGGAACGAAGATCCAACTTAGCAAATAAAATTGCTCCATACAATTCATTGATGACAAGAATATGAAACTTATCTTTGATCGTCATTTTGTTGAGTTGTTTGTAACCTAGAGACATATGCCATGAACCATCCTTTTTGTATGACCATCACCATTGATAAAGAGAAAGTGTTATAGCTAGGTTGAATGATGCCCCCCTATAACATTTCTTGAACCATACACTCAATGTCACTCTTTCATCCATGTATATACATGTAAGGCGGAAAGCTAGATAGTACACTTCTAGGTTGCAAATGAATAATATGGTTATGATCTCACACAAGTGGAAGCCCATTAAGAATTTCTCCAAATACCTTAGAATGATTGTTGATAACATTTTAGAGATCCATTGGAGAAGAGGATAGATGTTTGAGTATTAAATGAACACAATTGTGCAACTACAACTTTTTGTCCCTTTTTTATCAAAACTTTCATGCTATTAGTGCTTATCACTTTACTGGGTTTCCCTTAGATACCTCTAAGCTTAATTTCCTTTCCTTCTAAGAAAAACCTCATGAAAATATATTAAAAATTAAGGGCCATTCTTCTAATTCATTATAAAAATTGGACCACTAATATAATATTAGATCCACTGATTTGGATTGCAATCATGGGACTAACGAATAAATACTCCACCATATTCAACTTGATATGATGGAACTTCAACCCCTCAAACCCTATAAAGTGTCATTGCTTTATGTCTCATTCTTCCAACTCCTTTGTGTCTTCATTTCGGTGCTAATGATCTAATACACTAGAATAGAGGATCGAATCCCTATTGTTCTACCAACAAAAAGGCTTGAATTTTCCCCTTGGAATCCTTTTTCCCCATTCTTGGTAAAAATGGAAACAATTTTGTTTCACGAGACTCAAGGATTTGACCTGGGAGCTTGCTAAGGTTTGGAGAAAAGAGATGAAAATTATGAATAATTTGGATCTTGTCTATGTGTTAGATGTGTAGGCATTTTTGTAGCTCTTGTCATTGTTTAGGATCATAATGGACTACATTAAGGATGAGATTTGGGGGCTATTTTTTTGCTTCTTCATGTTGCAAGAAAAATCTGAAGCTGTGTCAATATCTTGGGTTATCTTCTAATATACTAGGATATTTGGACCATCTTGTTTCAAAATATGTGGTTTTCAATGTCATTAATGGTATAGGTAGCTCATTTCCTTGCTCTGTTATAGGCATGTGCATTCGGCCCCAAACTACCCACACCTCTTTCCAGATCTTAATAAAACTACTATCTGGGCACTCCCTGCTTCTGTGGGTAAGATCTAAACATTTGGTGAAATATCTCAAGCTTTCTTTGGAGCCTAAATTGGGGGCACCCTTTGGAATGCAATGCTTGATTTTTGAATGTAAACATTTGGATGATTCTTCCCCTCTTTCAGTTTACAATACCTATAAAGATGTTATTTTAGTTATGGTCCTTCTCTTGTGTGGGGGAGTAGTGGGAAATCCTTCTTCTTCTCAAGCTTTCTCTTACAATGATGTTGTTTGTAACTAGTCGCCTCCAAACAACTGTTCAGCCTTAGGTGGCTCTTAAACCATTTTAGGTTGAAAAATCTGAGGAAGTGCCCTCTGTTGAAATCCCACACCTCAATTTGGAGTACTCCATAATATCTATGCCAATTTAGGCCTCATATTTTATTTCAATGGCTTATGATCATGCTCAGTTGATCTTTATGAGTGGATCCATTCGTCCAACACCAAGAAGTGCAAGGTTATTTTTTTCTCAAAAGGTTTTTTCATAGTGATTTTTGTTGAATCAGAAGATTATCAGAAGGTTCTAACTAGTGGGACTTGGTTCTGGGGTAAAGTTGACATGTTCATAACCCCTTGGTTATCAGATTTTGACCTTTCTACAATAGTCATTAGCAAATTTTCAATATGGGTTTGTCTTCCTAATCTACCCGCTCACCTATGGAACTCTTCAGTTTTTTAAGGGCATATGAGACTCCTTGTGATACTTTATAGCTACATATCCCTCTCATGGGAATATTGTCCTTTACACTTATGGTATAATCTGTGTGGAAATCTCCATCAACAAAGGACATCTAGATCAAATAAATTTAAAAATTAGTGATTATCATTGGACCTAATATTTGAATTATGAGAATATTTCTTTTTTTGTTGCTTTGTTCTTCAAACATGCCATTTACATAATTATTTCCCCTTGTTCAATTCTAACAAGAAAAGGCACAATAAAATTTCTAAATCTAAAAGTTGGAAGCCTTGTGACCCACCCCATATGGATGGTGAGACTTCTTCTAGTTCTAACAGAGAGGATGAGGGCTCTAATGATGATATGATTTCGGGGGATCAGAATTAGACTTCCACTCCTCATCAAACTTATGAGGATTCAACAATGAATATATTCCCCCCAATAAATATGCAGTTGGTAAATAAATATGTTTCTTTGGGTGCTTTGAAGTGATCTCATGAATTGACATATTTTCAATCTGATAAGGACTCTCCATCAACACTCAATGATAATCCACAAGTAACTTTTTCCAACCTACCTTCAGTAGGTTGGATCAAGATTTTGAAAAATAAAAGTTGCTCCGAGGAATGTCCCCAAGTTGGGTGATTATTTTTGTTATCATTTCTTTTGTCTCACCTTGTCTCCCGTGTTATTATTTTTCTCATAAATTGACATATTTTGACTCTGATAATGACTCTCCATTAACACTCAATGATAATCCGCAAGTAACTTTGGCCAACCTACCTCTAGTAGGTTGGATGAAGGTTTTGAAAAAGAAAGGTTACTCTGAGGACTGTCCCCAAGTTGGGTGATTATTTATGTTATTATTTCTTTTGTCTCCCCTTGTTTCCCATGTTATTATTTTTCTCACACATTCCAACTATGCTCCTTCCTTGCATAGTTGGACATTGATATAATCTATGTATGTTGATTTTTAATATTTATTGTGCATTCTTAATACATGAGTAGACTTGCTTACAAAAAAAAATAGTATGGCACCTTCATGAACATTTTATGGTACTTCCATTTGCAATCATCACTTGAAATTTTGGTTTTGGATATAAAAAACAATAAAGAAGTTTTTGCAATTTGTAATTGATGAATTTATGGGTACTCCCTGAATTAATCAACATTGTTACCTTTTTCTTCTTTATATACCCTTCTATCTTGAGAGTTTGTGGAGTACCTATGTTGACTAATACATGACAAGAGATAGTTAGAGTAATATCTTCTAGCTCTAGATCTTATGAATTTTCTTCATCTTCATAGTCTATGTAGAATAATTTTTTCTCACTACATTATGCCCCTTACTATACTTGTTGCCACAATTAAAACTGTTATGAAACCAACTCACGAAATAGAAGAAAAGAGAGATCAATGACTTAGAAATCAACCTCTTTGAGGGGGAAACCTCCTTTACATTACATAAATGAACAATTATTGGATGATACAAATGAAAAAACCTCCTTTATATATATAAGAGTCCATGGGTTCACAATATAATCCTAGCCAACCTAAAAATAATAATTTAAGGGCACAACAATAACGATAGTGGGCTTTTATAGGGCACAATAATAACAATATGGGGACTATAGGGGTACAACAATAACAATAAGGGGGCTACACTAACAAAAATAATGGGTTACACTAGTAATATAGGGCCATAACATGCCCCTCTCCTTCAAAAAAGTGTTTTCCTCTATTGTAACTCCTAGAGACAGCCTAGAGTTGCCATAGACCAGTGCCTAGGACATCTTATATAGCAGAGAGACATGATTATGTAGTGAGAAGGATCTCATCAAGACCAAGCTCTCGGACTATTTCTTTACACATGAGAAAACTAACATTTCAGTGGTATCCAATATTTCAGAAGCTTAAAGCTGGAGAGACAATTCTGAATAAGCATGATATTAAGTCCCAATATCAATGCACAAGACAATTCCAAGACAGTCCGTTTGTAGCAAGGGCTGGATTCTCGAATAGTTCACAGAGAAAGATGATATACAAGTATCTACTGAGAATGTAGAAAGGAGGAGATATTAATTGATATAAAGACAGTATTCAGAAACATGCGTTAACATGTGATGGGCTTAAACATTAAGAATCCATACATGGCAACCACGTTCGTAAATAATACTTCATAACATTCAACATAGCAGAAATGCGAATGAGGTGAAAATGGAACGACATATTACATCTGAGCCATATTTAAAGTGCCGAGAAGCTAATGAAATAAGTATCCACAGGGATAAATTCATAACAGAAAGCAGCCAGCTACTCGCATTCCAGAATGTAATATCAGATATATGGATATAAGCAAAACGAGTAACAACACTACAACACACCAGAGAGAATAACACACTATGAAGAAACAAGACCAGAATCCTTATCCGAAACAAAACTTATTTTCATTGAGGCCCTACGGGCTCTTTGCATTCATATTGAGACTTTCACAAAATGTTAAACAAGAAGACACTACACAGTATTTCCTCCAAAATTTTGGAACCTTTCTTTCTTCTTTGATCTACCTTATATAGGATTCCTCCCATTTTAGCGAGAAGACATTTTGGGAAAATATCTTCTTCGCATGGGCAAAATTTTTTAGATGTCATTTTCATAACAACAAAATTTAATGATGGGGAATCAAACCTCCCATCATGTGTAAGCAGGCCCCAGGCCATTTTCAAAACAGAAATTTAAACAAGTGTTTGAAGTAAAAAGTAAAATGCAAGAGTGGGGGAAAACAACCCACTCGGAACTTTAAAAGAAATAAACCAAATGAAAGTGAAATAGGCCGTTAAGGCCATATCATGAGTTAACAGAAGAATCACTGGCGAGGCTGAGTGGAAGCGGTTGCAGATTCAGGCGGAGGTATGTTAGCAGATGAGCTGGTATGCTGACTCATAAACTGTGTCAATCTCTGCTGGCTTTCCACAGTTGGCTCGGGCATTGCTGAGAGCCCCTCCACCTCGATGAAGGCTTTGCCGAGAGCGTGAAAACCTGCCTCAGTTGGGAGTCGGTGCCTGATCACGTAAAGGAGATTAAACTCCTTTTGAAGGACTGTAACAATTGTATCGGCTTTGAGCTGAGTTGCTTTTCCCATCTGGAGGTCAGTCCGATCTCTTTCCTTCTGCAAGCGCGCTGTGTATTGGTCCAGAGGCAAAAGCACAGCGGGAGCGGTCAGTTCCCAGCAGGAAGGGAGTCCGGCTGTCGTGATTTCATCCCATACCTCGTCAAACCGTTCGACACTGTCGCCCACCCGTTGAAGGGCTCTTGAAGCTGTTGCTCGGGCCTTCTCCTTATTGATGATCTTATGACATTCAATGACCTCTGTAAATCGGCTGGAGATACCGTGTTTCTCCAAGTCATTTTCCCTTAACGCGTACAAAAATGAGATGTAATCCCTAGCATGTTGAGCTCTGTTGGGCAGATCAGTCCCCGCCTCCTGCAACTTTCTACTTAGATAGGGAAAAGTAGACTTGAGCTCTCCTATCATTGTCAGAAACTCCCATTGCTCGGTTATAGCCGTAATTATGTCTGACCAGATTATGCTTCTGGCCTCGAGAAGGGTAAGGTTCCCCTTTGCTCGACTTCTCATGTCTGCAATGGTTTTCTGCTGCTCAGCCGTGACCTTTTTCTCGTGCTCAACTTCTTTCTGCAGTCCTTCAACTGTTCTGGCTTTTTCGGCCAGGGAGCTCTCCAATTCTGCGATCCTTTGTCTGGCCGTGGATGCTTGTTTCTCCAGTACCTCAATCTCAGCTCTGGCTGTAGACAGTTGTGCTGGCAATGAGCTGGCTTCACTTGATGCTTTAGCTGTCTGGCAACTGTGCGAATCCCACCTGGCTTGTAGCTCTGTCGCTTTGCCTTGTAACTCACTGATCCTTTCGGCCATTTTTCCCTTTTCTTCCCTCTCCTTGGATAACCTGGCGGAAAAATCTGCTTTTTCTTCCTCCGCCTGTACCAATTCCGTTGTCTGGACATGATGCGAGGCAGGAATACGAGCCTGCCTCCTTGCGGATGCAACCTCATTCTGCAACTGCTTTATGAGCGCTGCCTGTGCACCTTTTCCTCCTTCATCTGAGTTCTTGATTTAATCCTGGAGATCACGCACCTGGTGTGCGTTGGCACGGCAAGAAACCTGTTCAGCTACAAGGGATGCCCTCAGCTGGTCATGTTTCTGTTCTAGCTTCCTTAATGCGAGGGTGAGCTACATTAGTTTGTCCTTCATCATGTCGCAGACTGTTTGAAACAGGTTGCACATGTCATTAGTCGGCACCTTCTGCATGTCAATGGCCAATTCAAGCACTTTATAGCTGGGAACATCATAATTGGGGTCCAGGATGGCCTCCTCCATAGATAATACCAGGCTTTCAGTGTCCGCGTTGATAGAGGCGGAGAGCCTGGTAGAATAATTTTCCACATATCCCCCCAATTTGGCCTTGTACCTGTCTCGGATTACTTTGTTTGACTGCTCCCTTTCGCTTGGCCTGGACGAAGTGCGCTCGACGATGGCCTGCGTGACCTCTGTGTAATCGGAAGAGGCAGCGCTGTCTCTCAACACAGTTATCCCTGCCTTGCCTTTATCGAATTCCCCAAACTTCGTGAAGGGTTTCAGTAGTTGCCCTTCCCCTATGACTTCCGCTTCACTGGTGGCTGTCCTCTGCCTCTTGGGCGGTGGTGCTGCTTCGGAGGTACCTGCCTCTTCTTCACCTGTGCCCCTGTTCACTTCCTCCTCTTCCCCTGTAGCAGATGAGTCCGTCTCCATCTGCGAAAACAAGGGCCAAGTTTCGAGATTAGCCCTCCATTCCATAAATGGCCTCGGCTCATGTATGTAGGGCGTAGACCTGTTCCTTTTCCTTTTATTTGAAATGATTTCTCTCGGGTCATAAGGCCAACTTTTCCCCAACGTCAGGTCCATATTTTGCAGCATTTTTTCAGCAATTGGGAGGGCATGTCTCGAGTTTACCACGAAGGGGCCAATTTGGGTAGGAAGCCTTAGGATGTAGCCCTTCTTAGCAGGGACAAAATGCAGCTGGTCGGCTTTGAGGGCCTGCCGGATGTATTCGAGGGCGTAAACTCGTCGGAGGGGGAAAACTGGCAACCTGTATGGAGCAACTTCGGCTCCATAGACCCGAATTTCAGTACAGTCTTTAGAAAGAAACCAATCTCCGGTACATTGATATTTCCCGGCTTGCAACCATCGTTTCATTTCTGGGAAAACCCTAGGGGAAGGCGAATTGTGGATGATGGTATAGGCGATGGACATGAAAGTATTCACAAACTTCGCATAGCCCTCTCCCTTAGGTAATTGACGGACGGAGAAGTTCCAGTCGAAGACAGGTCTGGGTTGAGAATTTTCAGAATAGACCCTGTCTAACCCCAAATGGTCGAATTTATCAGCATGCTGGAATAAGAAGAGGTAGAAGACCATTGAGCAGAAGCGAAACTGGCGGGCTTGTGAGAGCTCTTGGAATTGAGTTAGGATGGTCAAGGAGAGGAAACCAGGAATGTCCAGGACAACCCCATTCTGTGACATGAGCCATAGGAAGCGTACGCATACCATAGAAATGTCTTCAGGGCTCCCTATCCCCAAAAGGCCAGCGATGAGAGAGAGAACAGGGCGAACCTCTTCGACGAACAGACTTAGTGAAAACGGCTCTAATGTAGGCAGGGTCGTTGCATGGTCGACGGTTATAGAGGATATAAAGGCCCGACGGGCTTCCCTCGGCTGTTTGTTGAACTGGGTTAACAAGGTTTCATCTTTGAAGCTGATATAGGTGTCGCTGACAGGGAAACGGAGGGCCTGTCTGATGACATCGGGAGAAAGGGAGAAAACCTTATTCCCCTGAGGGGAAACGAAAGCACCCTGATGTACATCGAAGGCATCTCTGAGCCAGATGATGAAATCGATACAAGAATGGACCTGGGGGGTGATTTGGTGGTAGAATCCCGACACAACAACTCGGAAACGGTCTGCATTCTTGCAATGGCGACCGAAAAGCAGAGGTTTGATACTGCGTATGTTGAAAGGGTATTTCGGGTCGCAAATACCAGACTGCAAGTCATAGAGGGGTTCAAAACCTGGGGGGTTCCTAGACTCACGGACTTGGGGGGTTTCAGGCTCGTTCTTCTTGGGCGTTCGCCTCCCCATGGCTGACATTTTAAGAATTTCGAAAAAGAGAAAGGAAACAGAGGGAAAATGGAGAATGGAATACCTGAATAGAGGGTGACAATGCTCGGGAAAGCGACACGGGGAACCCTGACAGTGACTGGGATAGATCAGGCGCTCTTCCCTACTTGGTATTTTCCGTGGATAGTAACCTGCGTCCTTTTACTGGAGTGAAATACGAAAGTGAGCAGACCGTTAGAGCTAAAAGGGCGGGTGAGGAGGATGACTTGAAGGCAAGTGTCGTAAGGACACTGACACTGAGACACGTGGCACGTGGGGATTGGGGTTGTAAGGGTGTAGGTGAGCGCCTCGTGTCGGGTTTAAGGCTGGTATGGGTCTCAGTACCAGTTGATCTAATAAAATTTACATTACCTTTTACCTGCGTATATGCTGACCAACCCTTGCAGCGTGTGATTTCTTGTAGCAGATAAACACGTGAATTTCCCCGACCGAGAAGGTCCACCTCATGGTCTGCCATGTCACCGCCACACAGCAACCTTGTATTGCCTCTTTCTATCGTTGAGTCCCCACGCTACGTGTCACCATTCCGCGGGGGTATGGACCTCGTCCTTTCCCCGCTGCTCGACCCCCTCGGAATTTCCCCATGTGCTTTCTTTTGTGGCAGCGGCTCCTTTTAATACATCGGTCATGTGTTTAGCGCTGCGTCCCCTTTACTTTGATATCTTTTGTTTACATTATGGTTTTACACTCCACCCTTCGCGTTATTTACCCATCGACTTTTATACATGCGAATTCCACTACCTTATCTCTTTTCGACCCGCTTTTTGGAACATTTTCCTTTTTGATGTAAAATATTAATGCATGGCTTGTCCAACCTTTAATACACCCGTGACTAATGCTAAAGATTGCACAACATCCTCAATGCTTGAGTAGTTCTAGATTCTTCTGTATAAAATTCTCATCCTCCCATGTGGAATATTCAGTGGGTAAGTTCTTCCACTTGATGAGATACTCTAAAAATGATCGATTTCGTAGCTCTCGAGTTCTTGTTTCCATGACTGCTTCAGGTTCCAATATGATTTTTCCTTCCTCATCAAGTTCTGGCAATATTGATTGAACCTGAAGTTTGTCACCTATAACCTTCTTTAAGCATGAAAAATGGAAAACTAGGTGCACTTGGTGTTAGTGTCAGTATGTCAGTGATAAAAAATAACTCTTTTAGTTGTTTTCCTAGAAGTCATAGGTCAAAATTTGTTCTTTTCAAACAAGTTTTCAAAATAAATTTTGGTCATTGAAGGAGTCTAGGTCATATTTGCTGCTCCCTCATCTCATGCATGGTTATCGTCACTTTCAAGGTCTAACCATTTCATTGTCATTTAAAAGTTATAAAGGAGCATTTCAAAGTTTATAAAAGGTAAAAGGGTCATATTCAACTTATGAAAGGAAAAGGCAACTTAAATTTATTTGTTATTTACCCTTTCATGTATATGAAGAGACTTTGTACCCTTCATTTTTCCTAATATCCAAAGTCCAGCGCTCAAATTCCATTTAAATCTACTTGAAACCCTCCAAATTCAATTATGTTATGCTTTTTTATCTCACCGTCGAGTTCCTTTGTTACGCTCTTGTAGCATTTAAACACTTCAAAAATCTTTTTTTACGCTTTATTACATTTCTGTTATTTATCGCTTTTCCGCTTTAAAACCATTAATTGGAACTAATTCATTGCAAATCGCAAATTCTCAGTGCATTCACTTACTCCTACTTTCTTAAATCCCTGATGGCGATAACAGTGGGACTCGCCTACTTCCACGTCATACCGCACTATCGTATTGCTTTGTGGACCCACATTACCTTATTTTGCAATCGCCATTTCACAATTCCTTTGTTACCATTTGTTGCCGCTTCCAAAAAACCCCTGATTGCGATAATACTAGGACCCATTTCCCTGCCACATCACGTCACTTCGCTTATCACATATTGCAAATCTTATTGCTAACCATCCATGTTGCCCCCTTCGACTGCGAAATGCGATAATCCTCCGATTGTGAAATGTGATAATCCTCCGATCCCCGATATACGATAAGCTTTGATCCCCGATTTGTGATAACCCCTCCGTCTTGCGATTGCGATATATCGCATTGAAATTTTTCCCCGATAATGTATTCACTCCGCTCCACTCTGTGATTGTGATTGTGATATATTTTAATGCACTTGCTCCTCCCGCTTATTATTATTCCACTTGATAGCTTCTCCCGCTTATTGTTCCATTCCCATGCCTTTTGCTTACTTTCTATTCTCGTGCTTCACTTCACTCCCCTCCACTCTCATCCCGATACATGTCCATTATCAACACGCTTTCGAAAGCATCGATAGGATTTCAAAGGCAGTTACAGGTTTTTTCAGGAATTTCTGGTAGCACTTGTTTTAAAATATTTTGATATCTATCAGCAAATATAACAACACCTCCTCAAATCTCGAATATAGATCTCTTATCTTGGTCAGGGTATTTATTATTCAGTCATGGTCATGGACACCTCAGGCACATGATATTTTCGATTTATATCAGCAAGCAGGGGTATTTTAAATTTTATTAAATGTAATAAAGTGTATTAGAGTTCTGTTAGGTTTCAAATTCCTAAAAATAACAGATCTCTAATTTTCTCCTTGTAATATGTTTTCTGTTAGTCAAGGTGTTATTAGAGATATTCAAAGGTCTGGCCTTGCTGGCAGACCCATTGTAAAAGAACCTAAAGTTATAAATAAGCAGAATATAGATGGAGGAGGGGTTGGATATTTTAGTTGGATAGTCTGATGTTTTAGAGCAGAGCTATTGTAAAAAATATTTTAGTGAAATCAAAGAATGTTGCAGCTACAGTCTTGAGATTCCAACGATATACTTTTGAGAATTGTTTCTTCTATGTTAATCCATAAAATCAAAGGTTATGTTACCTTTTCATCACATATATGCTTATGTATGTTAATATTATGATTTTTTAAACATAAATCATTACTTTTTATGCTCTGTTTATAATATTTTCATAGATGTGTTTATTCTTCTTATGAATGAATTCATTTAAATTCTCATTCTGAATCCTTCGTTTTCAAAAACCTATACACATTGAAAAATTAAGTATGCTCCTGAGTTTACCTACTTGGCCTCATCATTATTTTTTCAATTTAACCTTTGAAATCAAACCTTAGTTCCTTGACTGTTATTCCTATCCAACAAAAAATTTCAAACAAACAAAACCTTAATCTGTTGAACATCATAACTAGCCTAAGATCATAATATATCCAATCATCTCATTGGCTGTAAAGTGACATAGAGAGAGCCCTCTCTGGTTCGGGTAGGGCTAGCTACATGAACTAAAGTTGTTATGTGGTTACCTTTCTCCAATCTTACTGTTAGCCTTGGGAAGTTGGGGAGAGTAATAACACTCGGGAAGAAGAAGGAAGCTCCAATTTGTATGCCATAATACCAATATTTTGAAACACCTTGTAAGGACCATATTACTTTGGCAATAATTTATTATCCTTCTTAGCTTGCTTGAGGGTCATTTGTTTGTATGGTTGTAGCCATAAAAATAGCTAGTGTCCTACATTAAAAATTTTCTTGCTGCGATGTTGATATGCCTGTTGTTTCATTTGATTTTGTGCCAAATTTCGGTTATCCTTTAAGAGTTGGAGAACTTGTTGTTGATGCTCGATGTGATCTTCCCCTCCTTGAACCTTATAATTTTCTCTTAAATTTTATGTGATGGATGGTGGATGATATCCGTAAAGTGCGATAAATGGGGTCATTTTTGCTACAGTATGGAAGGAAGTGTTATACTACCATTCAGCCAGAGGTAACCACTTGACCCATTGTGTTTGTTTATCATATACAAAACAACAAAGATATCCTTCCAAACATTTGTTCGCTATCTCAGTTTGCCTATCAGATTGAGGATGATAAGATGAGATATGAGATAGTTGAGTACCCAAAAAAGCAAATAATTCCGTCCAAAAAATTCCAGTGAAAATGGGATCTCTATCGCTTACAATAATATTTGGGTTTCCATGTAGCTTTTAAATTGTTTCCATAAATTTAATAGCAACTTTACTTGCTTTAAATGGATGAGATAATGCACAAAAGTGTGCATACTTGGTAAGTATATCAACTACCACCATCATGACACTCTTTCCTTTGGAATTAGGTAAACCTGTGATAAAATCAATTGAAACCTCCTCCCCACGTTGACTTGGAATGGATAAAGGTTGTAGTAGACTTGGGGTCTCAACTGTCTCAACTTTATTTTGCTGGAAAACCAAACATTCCACCACAAAATTTTGAATATCAGATTTAAGACCATCCCAAAAAAAAAATTCTTCGCCTTGTGGTAAGTGTTTAAAAATCCCGAGTGTTCTCCTAAGGGAGAGGTGTGCAATTCCAAAAGAATATTCTGTTTTAGTTGGGAATTATTACAAAGATATAAGCGACCTTTGTACCATAAGGAATCATTTTTCCAACTAAATGTATAAGATGTACTCGGATCTTGCTGCAACTTTTGAATGAGTGTCCACACTTCTTCATCATTCTTCCATTCCTCCCTTGACTCGATTATCCAATCTGGTTGGATAATAGAAATGGCACAAAGAAATGCTTCCACCTCCTCATCCTTTATTGAGAGTGCATCTACAACAATATTTAACTTCCCTTTTTTGTAGATGATTTCAAAGTCATAACCCAACATCTTTGTGACCCATTTTTGCAGATATTTTGAAGATAATTATTGTTCCAAAAAGTATTTAAGACTATCATGATCAATTTTTACCTTGAAGTGTCTTCCCATTAGGTAAGGTCGCCATTTCTTTAGTGCATGTAGTATTGCCAACGTTTTCTTATAATAAATAGCTTTCTGTAAATACTTTCCTTTGATTATACGACTTTCAAAAGAAATGGGTCTTCCTTCTTGCATTAAAATAACACCAATTCCATTTCCCCAGGCATCACATTTCACAATAAAGGTTTTTGTGAATTATGGCATAGCTAAGACTATTTCTTGGCACATTGCCCCTTTAAGATGTTCAAAGGCCTTAGTTTCTTCAGGATTCCATGAAAATGCATCTTTATTCAATAATGTTGTTAGAGGTGCTGCTATTCTCCCATAATTCTTAACAAACTTGCAATAATATCCTGTTAACCCAAGAAATCCCCACAATTGCTTTATGGTTGTGGACACTTTCCATTCCTTAACGGCTTTAATTTTGTTAGGGTCTACCTTAACACCCACCTAAGATACAATATGACCCAGATATTCCAGCACCCTGTCAACATGTTGAACATGATCCTTCCAAGACCTGTTGTAGATTAGTGTATCATCAAAAACTACTAACACAAATTTCTAAGGAAAGGTTTGAGAATGGAATTCATCAACTCTTGAAATGTAGAAGGTGCATTAATAAGGCCAAAAGGCATGACCATAAATTCATAATGACCCTCATGAGTTCGAAATGTTGTTTTCGAAATATATTTAGTCTGCGTTCTAATTTGATGATATCCTAAACAAAGATCCAACTTGGAAAAATAATTTGCTCCACGTAATTAATCCAATAATTCATCAATCACAGGAATGGGAAATTTATCTTTAATAGTGAGCTTATTTTTCTCCCCATAATCCGGACACATGCACCATGATCCATCATTATTGTGCACCAATAATACTGGAGCAAAGAAAGAACTTTGACTAGGTTGAATTATATTGGCCTCTAACATTTCTGTAATCATACGTTCAATCTCTCTCTTTTGGACATAAGGATAACTGTAAGGCCTGATGTTTGGAGGAGCACTTCCTGGAATCAAATGAATATCATGATCATGATCACAAATAGGTGGGATTTTTTTGGGAGTTTCAAACACCTTGGAATGATTATCCAAGACTTTTTGGAGATATGGAGAAATAGATGATTTTGATGTTGGAACTTCTAGTGAGCATAATTGTGCAATTATGTCTCGTTTTTATTTATTCATAAGCTTTGTCAAAACATTAGAGCTTATTATCTTTCCCGACTTTACTGCGATACCCCGTAATTCAATTTCCTTTCCTTCCGAAAATAATTTCAAGAAAAGTTCTTCAAAATTAAAAGTTATTGTCCCCAAATACTGTAACCATTGTACTCCTAGTACAACATCAACACCTCCATTGGAATGGAAAGCATTGGACTATTAAATACATATTCCCCCATGGTTAGCTTGATATTATGGCACTTTCTAGAGCAATTTAGAGTTCCTCCATTTGCAACCATCACTTGACACTCTGGTGCTAGGTATAGGAAGCAATTAAATTTCTTGGATACCTTACAATGAATAAATTATTGGTACTAACTAAATCAATAAACACTATTACATTTTTCTTTTTGATATGTCCTTCTATCTTCAGAGTTTTAAGAGTGGTAATTCCTGCCAATGCATTACATGATATGGCTAGACTCATTTCTTCTTTCTCTAGGGTTGGTTCTTGGTGTATATCCTCTTCTTTTGAAGTTTCTTGTTCATTTTATTCCTCCTCTTCACAATATATGTAAAATAATCTATTCTCAGCACACTTATGACCTTTAGTGTATTTGCTATGACAGTAGCAGCAAAGCCCTTTTGCTCTTTTTTGTTCCAATTTTTGTGGTGTTAACCTTGTAGGTTGTGGAAGTATAGGAGTAGCAACACTTCCATCTTTATAGATGTGAGTGGTAGGCTTCTTTGTCGCCATAATTTTACTTTCAATTTTTCTTTCCAACCTGAATTCCTTGACCTAGGTGGATATTGGTGGCCACCGGCCTATTCCACTTGGGCCCCCACCATTGTCTCTTTCAGTTTTTCAGTTATGGCATAACTTACTATTTTTAGCAGTTTTTCGGGTCCTGAACTTCCGGAGCCGTTTTGAGGCCCTAAACGATATTTTTTGGGCATCGCGTCTCTATTCATGGCGAAAGTTGTAGTCCTTGGATAGAGCTTTCTAATGATGTATCATGTGCATCAAACGGAGATAGTATGCCAAAGTTACGTCCCTGGGAAGTTGAAACATCAATTTACCCAAACGGGGCCCATAGTTTTGGCGCTTCATCTCCTAGGGTTAGGTTTTTGGATGTTTAGGGTTCTCCATTTTTTCTCAATAATAAATAGGCCCTCGAGCCTCATTGTACCTCAGTTCAGAGGCCTGTAGCCGCCACATCTCTTCTCAGAGATAGCTACCAGCGCCCTAGCTAGTTTTATTTCCATTCTGTCTGTAAGCAAATTTCAGTTCTTTGATATTAATGAAATGAAGTGTTATTTCCGCTGCATCTCTGTATTTATGGTTATATGTTTATTTTGTTGCGTTCTTGCATAAATCCGGATCATTCCTTCTCCAATTAGTTAGGTTCCCAATGGTGAACCTCATGTTGGATGTTATGCTTTAAAGTCCCTATGAAGAAATCAATCATGTGTTCCTCTCGAATACTAGTTACCCTTATATTCAATTTTTGGAAGTCCTTAATGTGCTCCACCATTGAACCCTTTTGTTTGAGATTTATCAATTAGCTAAAGAAGGTGTTGCTCTTTGTATCCTCATAATGTACTATCATTTCCTTCGTAAAAATTGACCAATTGAATTTTTTTTTATGAGAGCAAAGTCATTGATACCATACAAATGTATTTTGTTCTAATATAAAATTACAATGCGTAACTTTTGTGTGTTTTTCACTTTATGGAGATCAAAATATTGCTCAATCTATAGTTCCATGTTACAAGATCCTTGCCATCAAACTTCCTCATATCAATCTTTGGAATATGGTGGGTCTTCATTCCAACATTAGAGTTTATGAAATCATGATTAACATTTATTTTTTTCCCATCATGAGTTTCCTTTACTACCTTCTCTCTATTAGGAATCATTTTTTGTATCAAAATTTTCAAACCTTCCATGTCTGCTTTTAGTGTAATATTCCCAAAATTTCACATCACATTTGGAATATTAGAGTCCTTGATTTTCTCAATGAATTAAGTAAATAAAAGGGTGGAGGGACCCACAATCCTCAATAAGAATAAATATCCACTTTGTGTATGTGAATGTGGATTAATTTAGTCTAGATCTGCAAAAAGAGGTAGTTGAGCAACTAATAATGTGAACGAGAATGGAGATCGTGTCTCATTTAATGAGAGAGATCATGGAGGGTTGATTCAATCAACTAAGATCTTGAAGATGTCAAACCAAGGGGTCATTGAGCATGAATGATCAAGTGGTGGAGGAATGAAACACACATGATGGAGGGGTGTACATTTCACCTAGAAAAGCATCTTGGATGATTTGATGTATGATATTTTAGATCTGGAATTGTCAAGTGACATTCCACTGCATTCTTGGGCTGTTTAACAGAGATTGCAAGTGCTGTTTAGCACAGGGTGTTCCCGGGCGGGAATTCCTCCTCTTTCTTTGAGTGATCTCTAAGGAAGAGGTTTTTATTTCATTATACATCAGGCTTTAAGTGCCATTTCCTTTTTCTACTTTCTGTAGAACATTCATATTCAGAAAACTACAGTTTTCTGAATATCAGTTTGGAAGGTGGAAGTTGTCTTTAGTACTTCAGCTGGAGAACAAGGTGAGGGATTATTCCCATCACTTGGGCTTATAGATCAGCACTCCCAGAGCCACATTGCAGATCTGGCATCAGGCCAAATGTTATTGACCTCCTAGCAACAATATTCTCTCCAAGAATAATGCTGTCCATTTTTTAGATTTGAAAGGAGGAAGGAAGTTGCTAGTACTTTAGCTAGCAATCCAGTGGAGGATCATTCCTTCACATTTCCATCAGTCTCACCATCATCCTGGAGTTTATTGCAGCATATTTCAGCAAGCAGAAGGCCTCTCTTTCCCTCACAGCGCAGTTTTCAGAGGCAGTTGTGTTGCAGCAGCTGCAATCATATTTTGGAGGATTGAGGAGCTAGATCTAGAGCTTCTAGCTCATAGATCTGAGGAAGGGATCAACCATTCAAGCATAGATCTGATCTGAGCACATATTTCAGCCATCTATTCTTCAGATCTAACTTCAGATTTGTATTTCCCAGCAGATCAAGGATCAAATCCGAGGGAGGTGATTTTCCAAAGTTACAAACATTAAGGAAATTTTGAGGTCTAAAAAGGGCCTCCTAAGGAAATAATAAAATGATAGCTAAACCAATAAAATAATATTTATGAATTTTCAATTCACTTTTTGCACCAAAATCCATGTAACCATGGTTAAATTCAATTCAAAAGTTGTACCAAAATAAAAATAATAAAAAAATTGTATTGATGTGACTATAAATAAGAATGATATTTTCAAGAAAAAGTCATTATCATTGCACAACTAATGCATTTGTCCTTTGTACTTAAATAAATTAAAATAAAATATAAATATAAATTCATAAATTCTTAATTATAGAATATACTATTAATTAAAATTTATATTATTTAAATTATATAATAACTTGTAATTAATATACTATATAAAAATAATATAAATAATATATTGTTTTATATATGAATTTTATATTACATATTGAATTGATTTGATTTATAAATAAACATTTGAAAATATACAAATATATTATTTATTGAAAAATGTATAAATACATGAAGATTGTGTAGGGATATGCATTGTTTCTTTCAAAAAATATGAAATGACAATAATAATATTTTATTAAAAAAGTGTGAAATGACATTTATTATGAGTATTTTACTTTATGACTTTAAAAGGACTTAGAGCACTACCATGGTTAACCATGATTTTTTATCCACCATTGAGAGTGTGACAAGTAAGTACCTTTAACTCAAGTCATGCAACCTCAACCATTAGGGATGATGTCATCCACTAAAATGTGATTGGTTCTCATAAAATGAATTTTGATTGTACATCTTCCTTAGGAGGCCCATTTTAGACCTCAAAATTCCCCTAATGTCTGGAAAATCCTTTCTGGGTTATCTTGGGAATCCATCACATTGGCCAGATCCTGAATCTTGGCATCATCAGAGCTCCAGTTTTGAGTAGATCTGCATTTCTCTTTTCAGCCTGCAACTCCATGTTTATATTCTGTTGAAGAGACAGTGCAGTATTTGCTGCAGAGCCTCAATAGTTATGTTGTACCTGCTTCACACATGTTTCTAGGGTGATTCTAGCTCATATTTTTGGCTAGATCTGCCTATATCTTGTACTTGTGTAACTGATTCATCTCTAATATAATAAAATGGCTCAACTCTTTCTGCATATTATGATTTGTACTTAGATTTATTGTTTATCTTGTTGCAATTTCTTATATTGTGTGAAGTATTACTGCATTTTCCCTTTTGGGATATTACAATGGTATCAGAGCATGATCTTTGGCTCAGCTTGTGGACACTTCATCTTTTTACATTGAAATAAGAACATATAGATGAGATCTATCATGGAGAATGAAAAATCTGTCACTCCTTTCTTTAGATCCATGCAAAATCTCTCCGAAGGGGTCTATCAAATGAAGGAGGAAGAACAAAAAGAAGATCCAAGAAGTAGACTTGATGAGGAAAGCACTTCCTATCAGCAGCAAAGAAGACCGGAGAATTCTAGATCTCCTCAAAGATCCACTATGCCCACTTTCTTTGAAGAAGGTGAGAGGTATAAAAGTAAAGGAAGGAATGAACCTGAGACTCATGAGACTCTCAGTCTGTATCTTGAAGAGTACAAAGCACAGTCTAGAGCATTCAAGGAGAAGCTAACTCCAACAATTCTTCAGAATCAAATAAGAGAGACGATCCTATAGCAGCAATAGAAGAAAGAGGCATAATAGATTCTATTTGCCTACATTTAATGGGTCTTCCTCAAGCAATGTCAAGGCTTGGAGGAGAGAGTTAGATTCATTTTTTGAGTTACATCCTATGGCTGAAGAAGAGGCTGTTCAAATTGTAGCACTTCATCTCTTAGATGAAGCAGAAGATTGGTGGTTTGGGCACCTAGAGCATGCAAAGGTGACCAAGTATTCAGATTTCTTTCATAACTTAAGGAAGAGGTTTGATGTGGAGGGGTCACTACTTTCACCACCTGCTGCAAAAGTACTTGTATCTAGAGAAGAGGCACTTGCATCTTTGCAAGATAGTCTTGAGCTCTTGACATATGGAGTCCCATGCATGGATCAGGAGATCCAGGAAGATACCAGGGCTAGTACACTTGAGTAAAAGAGACCATCACTCTTACCATCACTTGAAGACATTGTTGTCCCGGTTGAAGGAAATCTTGTGTTCTATCAAGAGGTTCCCACATATCAGTTGATCCAAGGTATGCATAAAATTTCGGCACATATGGTTTCTAGATCAATGCATAACCAAGGATTAGAACAAGATGCTGATTTAAAGCAGAAACATATCACAGCGCAGAGGACCCTTGAAATGATTAAGGAGGAGACTGAAAACTATCCCTATTCATCATTGTTGAGCTAAATTCAACCCTTTGAGTTGAGATGTAGAGTTTCAGAAAATGGGATTAGCATTACCTTATGTACAATGGCTGATTATGAGATCAGTATTGTGCCTTACTTTGAGGCAGCATATGTATTATCCTGCAGATCTATAGCGCTGTCACTTTGTAGCTGTGACAAAGGAAGGGCATCATCATTCTTGGAACACTCTGGAGGTAGCTTCATTCATGAAGCAATGGAAGCAAAGATGACAAATGGTAGACATCTTGAAATGAGAAATCTTTTCTCCTTTCTAGATGACCCTTTCTCAATAAGCCTCTCACTGCTCAAAGAGAAACTTATACTTGCATTAAATCCAAAAATTATTTGGTTTTTGAGGGCCTTTGATGGAGAGAGAATCTCATTAAGAGATATCATTAGAGATGCATTTCAACATTTCGTGGAATGCAAAGCTCTTCAATAGTTTGGGAAGGATGGCATTCTACAAAGGGAGGATGCCATGATTATGCAGTACCTCATTCATCATCCCCATGGGAGTGAATGGGTAAGGATGATAAGAAAGGGGTTGCAGCACCACTTATAGATTTGTATGGGCCAGAATGCTTGGTTACATTGGTTGCCATTGGGATATTTCTGTCACTCTCCAAAGGTACCTATTTTTCTGATCCATGCCTTGAAAAACATGTATGAAATGAAGAAGGAGGCATGGCTGCGCTGGTTGCTCTTGGGTGAGTATGGATACCACCCAATAGCTCATCATTTTCTGAATCATGGCTTGTCTTTCAATGATAAATTACAGTAAGGGAAGGCATGTTCATTTTGGTTTCACTTGAGAGAGCTTGGCCACCATATGACATGTCCTATGTCTATGTGTTTTGTATTGTTTAAAATTTGGCATAATGATCTCATGATGTGCATTGATGATGTTTCTTTGAATTGGGCTGATGTGACATCTCATATGTCCATTAGTATGCTTATGCTTCATGATGCACATGAGGAGGAAAGGAAGCAACAATATCTCTTGTTGCTTTGGTTGCTTATGGGGGAGTTTGGCTTGATCATCTTACATGGAGGAAATGGAGGATGGCAGCAAAGGGCCTTACTCCGGTGGTTGTTGTTAGGGGAATATGGTTTGAAATATTTGTCTACCCATATTGCTTCTTCCCTTCTTCTTTTGCATAACTTTGAGATGATGGAGTTTGGATCCAACAAGGCCAACAGGGCTAAGTATGGGAGCATATCAATGCTCAATCTAATTCATGAAACATGGGATGAAGATATGTATTGTGTGATGAAGCTTTTCCCTTGTGGAAAGAGCTACTTTATTTTATGTCTCTCATGTATTGTTGATGATGTTGGACATCACATGGTTGTCACTTGGTACTTCATGATGGGAGGAGGGAATCTAACCAAACAGTTGGAGGTCATTCCTTATGCTTTTAAGAGACAACTTTGGAACCAAACATACATAACCTACTGCAGCAAATAGAGGAAGCCTTCCTTATGTGGATGCCATATGGAGGGGAATAGATGGCCTTGCATCTACTTTTGGAGTTGCTTGAGGACAAGCAACATTTTGCTGAGGGGGACTGTAATATTCCCAAATTTTCACATCACATTTGGAATATTAGAGTCCTTGCTTTTCTTCATGAATTAAGTAAATAAAAGGGTGGAGGGACCCACAATCCTCAATAATAATAAATATCCACTTTGTGTGTGTGAATGTGGATTAATTTAGACTAGATCCGCAAAAAGAGGTAGTTGAGAAACTACTAATGTGAATGAGATTGGAGATCATGTCTCATTTAATGAGAGATATCATGGAGGGTTGATTCAGTCAACTAAGATCTTGAAGATGTAAAACCAATGGGTCATTGAGCATTAATGATCAAGTGGTGGAGGAATGAAGCACACATGATGGAGGGGTGTACATTGCACCTAGATTGTTTGGTTGATTTGGTCAAACAGCGCAGGGCCTACTTGGAGGATCTTATCCACCTAAGACAATGCAGTTGATATTAGGGCTAAGGCTTGAGGGGGTTCAATCATTATAAAGGAGATGAAGGCAAAGGTGAAAGGCATCTTGGATTATTTGATGTATGATATTTTTGATCTGGAATTGTCAAGTGATATTCCACTGCATTCTTGGGCTGTTTAACAGAGATTGCAGGTGCTGTTTAGCACAGGGTGTTCCCGAGCAGGAATCCCTCCACTTTCTTTGAGTGATATCTAAGGAAGAGGTTTGTACTTCAATATACATCAGGCTTTAAGTGCCATTTCCTTTTTTCTACTTTCTGCAGAACATTCATATTCAGAAAACTGCAGTTTTCTGAAGATCAATTTGGAAGGTGGAAGTTGTCTTCAGTACTTCAGCTGGAGAACAAGGTGAGGGATTATTCCCATCACTTGGGCTTATAGATAAACACTCCTAGAGCCACATTGCAGATCTGGAATTAGGCCAATTGTTATTGACCTCCTAGCAGCAGTATTCTCTCCAAGAATAACGTTGTCCATTTTGCAGATCTAAAAGGAGGAAGGAAGTTGCTAGTACTTCAGCTAGAAATACAGTGGTGGATCATTCCTTCACATTGTCATCAGTCTCACCATTAGCCTGGAGTTTATTGCAACATATTTCAGCAGGCAGAAGGCCTCTCTTTGCCTCACAGCAAAATTTTTAGAGGCAGTTGTGTTGCAACAGCTGCAATCATCTTTTGGAGGATCGAGGAGCTAGATCTAGAGCTTCTAGCTCATAGATCTAAGGAATGGATCAGCCCTTCAAGCATAGATCTGATTTGAGCACATATTTCAGCCATCTATTCTTTAGATCTAGCTTAAGATCTGTATTTCCTAGTTGATTAAGGATCAAATCCTAGGGAGGTGATTTTCCAAAGTTGCAGATTCGGAAAATCCTTTCTGGGTTATCTTGGGAATCCATCACATTGGCCAGATCCTGAATCTTGGCATCATTAGAGCTCCATTTTTGAGTAGATCTGCATTTCTCTTTTTAGCCTGCGACTCCATGTTTATATTCTGCTGAAGATACAACGCAGTATTTGCTGCAGAGCCTCAACAGTTACACTGTACCTACTTCACACATGTTTCCAGGGTGATTCTAGCTCATATTTTTGGCTAGATATGTGTTACACAACATTTTGTCACCATCCCTCACCTCACATATTGGAGGGTCTTTGCCGTGACTTGTGAGTAGTGTTAAACTCTTCAAATACATTCTTTGCATCCTTCTGCATAAGGACATGATTCTTCCTGTTGAACATTTCCTCAAAAAGCACCCAAAAACCTATGTTTTGGCATTGGCGTGGGTACCCAGTTCATCCCTCGTGCCAATGGGGAAAATTGCACTAGAGGCCATGCCAGCTGGCACTCTGTCCCTGTGTCGAGCCTGTGCCAGCCTTTTTTGGAATGCTTTTTAACAAATTGGAGGCGGAAGTTTCCTTTAACCACCTCAGGAATGACTCATTGCAAGTGGTTAAACTCGATAAGCCACATATCTCTTCCTTTAGTAAATGGTTGATGGAACATTATTGGAGGATATGACTCCCCCCATGATTATAGGGATCCTAACCTCTCCTTCTCGCTCTATATAAACAAGCCTTCTCACTTTACAAAAGCTAGCTGAACATATAGCCAAGAAGCTGAACTTGTAGAAGATATATTATAGTTGAGTAATCACTCTAGAGAAGGTCGAACCAAGGAGGATCCCGTGGAGAGAGTCCCGTCTAAATTCCCGAAGAGCTTTGTGAGACGTGCTCCACTAGAACCCTACTGGAGGAGATCGCAACATCGAAGCCTGGTTGTACTCTTCCTTCTTTAATTCAATATACTCGACTATGATATTGATTCCATCTCTGTGTTGTGTTTAGTTAATGCATGTGATTTAGTATTCTTTGACTGACTGATAGTTAGGAATGAGAAATAATATGTTGTGTATCGTCTTCGTTTCTTGTGTATGTGCAGGTATCCGAGCGTGAGAACGAGCGGATCGTGATCTGTCGAATCAGGAGCGGGAGGCAACGATTCTTCCGGACGACACAACAACGCAGGACCTACGGTAAGTGATCTACCAAGTCTCTGTCCATTCTTAACTAGGAATTGATGTCATAGTGTGTCTCTTTTGTGGCTAGATCCACTTTAGGGCTAGTGGGGTTGCCTCTGTTCATAGAGGGGATTTACCTCACCAGAAAATTGGAGACTCCACTGGGGATTAGTGTGAGTTTGTCTTTCGTCTATTATATCTTCTTCTCGGTCTTTGCTTGCTTAGCTTTCCTTTTCTGGATTGTTTTGTTGAGTTTTAGGCCCCTGTTCAGCCCCAGAGGATCAGTTTTGACCTCTGTTTTTCCAAATTTTCATCTTTTCAAGGTTGGCTTGATTGGCGCAGTTTCCACCCTAACAGTTGCACCCACTGGCGCGAGTTTCCAGTTTATCACCCGCGCCATCCCCTGTCTGGTGTGGATTATAGCCATATAGTCACGCCAATTCCTGTAGGTGCTAGGGTTTCCCTTGTTTTGGAGTTTTGGGTCCATCCTTGTGTCTCTGGGTGTTTTCTTGGCTTGATTTGAATGCTTTGGGTTTGTTTGTGACTGTGATCAACCTTCTTCCTTCGGTTGTTTGTCCATTTCTTTCAGCATCATGGCTTTAGTGCTTTCTAGTGCTTGGCCATGCTGAGCCTCTTGTAGGAGTTTGGGTCTCTTGTTTCGCGGTCCCCTTCGTTATTTGCTTGATTGCATTCAGCTCCCTGGATCTGTTTTGAGTGGTTGCTTTTGGTGAAATGAGTCTTGAGTGAGTCTTGTCTCTTTCATTCAGTTTTGCTTCTTGTCACTCCAACATAACTCACATTGCTTGTATGGGTCTGTTTTGACATCTTTCTTCGATTTGAGAGATTGTGACATTGGTTTGAGTCTTTGTTTTGTTTTCTTGTAGGTCGATTGAATTGTTTCATTTCGACTCTTGCATTAGCATTCTCGAACTAGTGTGAAGATTCGTTTTTTATGTTATTTAGTGCAATGTTTCCTCTATTACATTGAAAAAATCAAAAATATATTTTGTGCTTGCATTTTTTGTTTGCATCATAGAATTGGAAAATCTTTTGCATAAATATCACTCGAAATTCTAGGAAAGATTTTTCATTCTCATTAGTTTGCATTAGGTTCTGTAGTGAATACGTCTGTGAGTTCTCATTATTTGCTATTGCTTGAAATTCCTAACCTTCTCATAGATAGCTCTTCATTGAAAGAAATGGTATTCTATGGCATGTAGCTTGCATTCAGGAATTTGTGAGATCCAACATTCGGTAGGACCTTGGAATTGAAACATAAATACAAGATCAACTTAAAATTTATTCAATTAACCTAAGGCAACATTGAAACTTAACGAAACATTTAGTGGTCTAAGTTAGAAACGTGTTTTGACGTCTTAAAACCTAGCAGCTGTCGCTCGCCATCTGGCTTCAAACAGCACTAGTACGGACTTGTGCTCCCCGTACCGTCGAGTATATAAAGGGAGACCCCTATAGGTTGTAATCCTTTTATCCGTAGGAAGCTGAGTCTGCCGCCTTGTAACCATGATACACCGAACACAACATTCAGGGAGACTACCTGCACGTACGTCAAGTCCTTGGTTGATTCTTCTTTCATTTTATAACCAAGGTGTATATGGCAGTTCATAAGAACCTGGTACACCCTTTTACCTATAGCAGTGATTTTCAATCTTTACTGACTCCATAAACTGAAAATATCATCGAGCACTTTTCCTTTCACGCTCGCTTAAAACTTAAAGAGAATAGAGTCATCTTTGATTGTTTCTTGACTCTTAAAACATGAAACAACAAACTTTTGGTTTCAATGTGGTAAAATAAACTACCTACGATTACACGCCCATTAAATATTATTTACTTGGCCTGTATTTGTTTGCTTTGGTTTTGATCCAAGAGTCTTCTTTTTCGATCTTTTCCCCCTTTCTGGTGTGCTACAGTCACAGTGGCAGAACCATCAGTTTCGTCTACTAGCAGTCCTTTCTCGGACGATTCATCTGAAACTTCACAGATCTCTAGGTCTGCTGAGCTTCAACAGCCCGTCAACCCATCAGAGTATCCCTTTGGAGAACCAGTTGAGTTCCATTGGCCTCTTTCAAACGCTTGGTTTGGATTTGGGGTTGGGGAAAATTTTCCCCCTCTTACATTGGGATCACCATTTTTGGTTGCTATCATACCTACTAGCCCCCGTACTCTTTTGCAAGATCTTACGGTGGATTCAGAAATGGATTTGTCTGGTCCTAATGGTAGTGAGGGTATTCCAGTTTCTGATGAACAATACCAACTCTTCCCGGAAGACATCCAACAAGAGCCTGCTCAATCTTCACCATCAGTGTCGCTTCCAGCCGGATATAGGTCTTTGGGTCAGATCATGGCCGATATTGCCTCATGGCAACATCGACTCCATCAAGGGGTCCGACTCTTCCTTCCTTAGGTATGTCACCAACGACACTTGTCTCGTCGTCGACGCCTTTTGTCACGTTTGTTCCCACTAGGCCCACGATCTGTGTGGCTGCTTCGGCACCGGTTGTCACTGCACAGTCCTTAGGAGTTTCAACTTCGGTAGAAACCTAGATTTCCATGGCAATCCCTAATGGCCTTTCGTTTGAGGAGTATTGGCTGGTTGTTCAGCAGCAGAACTCCCAAACTTATCAATCCCCTCAGGATCCTTATGGGTCTTATTTTTCTCATAATGGAGCAGACGGTACCTCGATTTATTCACCTTTGTTTCACTATGACGAGCACGACAACCCCATCTAATTTCTTGCTCCTGAGGCTTATCATTTTCTCCCTGGTTTTATACCTACCTTGCCTGTGCAACCCTCTAACCAACAAGAGAAACCCTTTCAGGGACAACCTTCGGTTCAACAGGGGTATGCTTATGACCCACAGGACAACCCTTTCAGGGACAACCTTCAGTGCAGCAAGGGTATGCGTACGACCCACAAGGACAACCCTTAAAGGGACAACCTTCGGTCCAACAAGGATTTTTTTACGGCCTGCAAGGGCAACCTTACAATCCTCAAGGTCAACCTTTACAAGCCCAGCCTGTGATCCAACCAGGGCAACCTCAAGGACTAGCTGGGCAGTCGGTATATCAACCTGGACCTTCATACGGTCCTGGGGGGTAGATTCATCCATCTCAACCTTTGGTGCAACCTCAACAGCCTCATCTTCCGATTATTCCAAATGTTGCACAGCTAGGGCCATCTTATGGTCCTGCTCCAGATCAACTTGTTTATCAGGCACAACCTGGCCCACCGCAGCCATCAGGCCAAGCCGCTCAACCGTGACAACCTGGTGGCCCTCATCAGTCAGGTCAACTTGCTCAGTCAGGCCAACCTGCACAACCTATTTACCCTGCTCAGCCACCGCTCCACTCTATGCTGCAGCCAAATAAACCACTGCGCCCGACGTATCCAGCTCAGTAGGGCCCCACTTATCAACAGCCTGTTCGATCCCAAGGTGGTTATTTACCTCAAGGTCAATATCGACCGGTTTACAACCTATCTGAAGGTCCTACTTATCACCTTCAACCGCCAGGATATAATTATACTCCGCAGCAGAATCCTTATACTGCGCAGTCGAGACCCTCGTATACTCAGAATCAGTATCCCAGTTTTCAACCCCCGTATCCTGGTCCTTAGCCTCCATGTCAACCGAATTATCTAGTTTATACCCCTTATGGTCAGAATCCTCTGGGACAGAACCAATGGGGGCAGATTCATACTCAACTAGGATGGAGTATGGGTATGGGTCCTTATCGAGGACCTGCCATGCCTTTTAATCCTCCATTACCTTTCCTCGCTACATTGGAGTTACCAGATGTGTCCAAATTGACAAATGATCCCATTCTTCATAATCCATATTGGCCCCGGGTCCCGACGAGGGTTCCTGGTGATTGTCCCAAGTTTGAGGGAAATTTTGGAGAAGACCCCCAAGCTCACGTCATGACATACCATTATGGTGTTCTTCCAATTCTTGGGTGGACGACTCTGTTCGGCTTCGTCTCTTCCAACGCACTCTTACCGGAGCTGCTACTAAGTGGTATATCGAATTGCCTTGTGGCATCTTTCAAGATTTCAATACTCTTTCTATGGCATTCCTGACTCATTTCCAGTTTCCAGTTCATTATGAAGCCGAGACGCATCTCCTCACATCCTTGAAACAGGACCGAGCTACCCATATCTCGGACCACATTCATGAATGGAGACAGCGTCATCGTTTGATCAAGTTTGAAATTCCTAATAAACTTCTTACTCATTGGTTCACTACCTCTTTTTTCAATCAGATTGCGAAAGACATCGCCATGGGGGCATGTGTAACCGAGGAACAAGCCATCACTTGTGCCCAGTACCTTGATTTAGTGTACTCTCGATTAGGCATTCTGTACGACATCTTGACTGAAGCTCCACGTCTTGGGACCTCTAAAGCGCTAAATACCCCATCAGTCGATGACGTTATTGGTTCCGTATCTCAAACTTCACACAAGTCTTCCAATGGGAAGCAGGAATCAAATTATTCCAATAATTCTACTCCTCAGGCTACCCCAGATTTTGGTAAAACCGCGGAGGTCAATGCTGTTCAGGCCAATCCTACAAACAAGACTTCCAAGGGGAAAAATAAGGGCAAAGGCAAGGCTAAACTCGATGCCCCAAAGCCGGAATCGTCTAAACCTCGTGCTGATGATGGTTCACAGTGAAATCCGAAGTATCCCTGTCTGATTTGTGATAAGGAACACTACACTAAGGATTGTCCTAGACGATCCGAGGTTAGTCAACTACTCAAAGGCACTAAGGGAACTCCGACGGTCCTTAAATAACCCTTCCCATCTCAGCAGACCCAGATGGTCGAGAAACCTCCGCCATCTGCGTCGTTTGGCTCTCAAGTTTTCATGATGATCGGTTCTGCACCTATTTCCATCACTACTCGGTCGAAGGATTATGCCGGATCACGCCAGGTAGCCAGGAAAGAGGTTGTTGATGGTCCTCCTCCCCCACCTATCTCTGGTCCTCTTGAAATTGAAAATCCCAGTGCTGAACCCGTTATACGGCCACCTTCTAAAGGTGTTCTCCAGAAATCTTCTTATAATCCTAACGCCCGTGCCGCTCAACATTATAGTATTGTTGAGGATTTGGCATAGGCGACTTCTGCAATGTCCAGGTTAGAAGTGCTCCAGAGTTGTTCGTCTCAACAGAAAGCATTATTATCTGCGATCGGTGGGATTGACCCTGCTGATTCTAGCCGTATCTCCTTCGATCTAGAAAATTTCGTCCCCCGACTTCTGCACCAGATTGCGCTTATTAAACAAGTCGGTATCAATGGTTTCAACATCCATAGAGCCGTAGTGGACGAAGGTGCATCTACCTGCGTCATGTCATCTGCTTGTTGAAAGGCTATTGGCTCTCCAACCCTGAATTCGTCACCCAATGCCCTTGAGGCATTCGATGGAAGGGAATAAAAACCCTTGGGTGTTCTCACTAGCTTTCCAATTACATTGCAAGGAAAGACAATCAACATTGAGGTAGAAGTAGTTGATGCCAAACTCAACTACAATCTTCTACTCGGTCACAGTTGGACTCACACTATGCTTTGCGTTCCGTCCACCCTCTTTCGACTTCTGAAATTTCCACATGAGGGAAAAATCATTACTGTTGAACAATTGTCATTCTTTACCTCATCTTCCGAGAATAACGTGCCATACGTGGATCAAATTCCTAATCCCCCTGACAGTATAGGGCCGGGTCTCTTCAAGGATCTCGCTCTCATGGGTATTTTTCCCCTTCCGCCGCCGAATACCGTTCAAGTCAATATGGTCTCTCGGTTAGATGACTCTTGGATCATCCCTTCACCTGAATAGGTTAATTCGTTTGGAGATTCGATGCCGCTTAGTCCCATCGAGATCAATTATTGTGAGCTTACAGCTGCATCTGATTCTCCCTCTCCTGAAGCTGCTCCTTTGAGCATGTCTCTCGACGTGTATTCTCAATCCCCCTGGCTCGACGATGCGGATTCGCCCGATCCTTTGAAAGAAGTGTTTCCATCCAACGAGGCTATCATGGAAACCATGTCTCTCAAGGATCTACCGTGGATCGATGGGCATCATCGTTCCTCGTTCATGCCTTGCCTCAGGGCCATGTCTAACTGTATTGAGCACTTCGCATCTCAAGTTCCCTCTCCACCGCTTCAGACGCCCATTTTGACTCATGAAGTCTTTAAGGAAGGTAACTTGGGTAACATTGCTCAAACGATGCCTATCGACATTTCCGTCAAACTGGGGATCGTCGAGAACATCCATGTGGGAGTCACTTGCTCTTCTGAGGAAGTCCAAGTGTACACTAGTATCTTTCACGAATTTCACGATGTTTTCACCTGGTATTATGAATAAATGCCTGGAATTGACCCCAATATTGTGGTGCATGAGATTCCCACCTACCCAGGTGTGAAGCCTGTTCGATAGCGTCTTCGTCTCGTGCATCCTCGAAAAGCGGCCGATATCAAAGCTGAAGTTGAGAAAATTCTTAAAGTGGGTGTCATTTATCTGATTCCCCTGACTGAATTGGTCTCTAATATAGTTCCTGTAGATAAGAAGTAGGGCACCATTCATGTTTGTGTTGATTATCGTGATATCAATCGGGCCTGTCCTAAGGATAATTATCCCACCCCGTTTATTGATCAGATCATTGACGATTGTGCGGGAAGTGAAATTTTCTCCCTTATGGACGGTTTTTCTGGCTATAACCAGATTAAAATTCTCCTGTCGGATCAACGCAAGACCTCTTTTATTTGTCCATGGGGAATGTTCGCGTATAAGAAACTTCGCTTCGACTTGAAGAATTCTAGGGCTACGTTCCAGCGCGCGATGTCCTATGCTTTTCATGATATTCGACATATTTTACAACCATACTTGGATGACCTTCCAGCTCATTCAACTGCGTGGAAAGACCACCCAGAACATCTTTGTAAAATATTTCTTCGTTGTAGATGCTACAATGTTAGGCTCAATCCACATAAATGCATCTTCTGTGTTGACTCTAGTAGACTCTTAGCGTTTATCATATCTAAATATGGAATTCACCTTGACCCTCTTAAGGTTGAGGCTATTGTCAATCTCCCCTCCCCGTCCTCGTTACATCAGCTTTAGAGTCTCCAAGGGAAGGCCAATTTCCTTCGTCGTTTCATCCCAAACTACGCCGAAGTAGCCAAAGGATTTACACGACTTTTAAAGCAGGACATCCCTTTCTGTTGGGATGAGATTTCTCAGCAGTATTTTGATAGAATTAAGACGTTTCTTGTCAACACTCCACTATTGCGTCCTCTGAATTACCATCGTGATTTCACCCTCTACCTAGCTGCCACCTTCAGTACGATCGCCATGGTATTGGTTCAAGATGATGATGACGGTAACAAACATGTCATTTACTACCTGTCTCGGAACCTTCTCGACCTTGAAACACGTTACACACATGTCGAGAAGTTAGCGTTGGCTGTGGTCCATGCCGTCCAACGTTTTCGTCATTACATTCTTTTACGTACTGTGACCGTGATTTCTGATTGTAACCCCATGACTTATATTCTGTCACGACAGTTGCTGGGGGGAAAATACTCGAAGTGGATTGTTATCCTCCAAGAGTTTGATTTGGAGTTCACTACTGCAAAATCTAAGAAATCACTTGTTTTCGCGGATTTGATTTGTTCTCTCCTCGCCAACTCTTCTCCTTCTTCCCCTGAAGATCATATTATGGACGAAACTCTCTTCCTGATCAGCACCCTCGATGCATGGTATGGTGATATCATCATGTACCTCCAAACGTCTACTTTCAGGTCTGAGCTAACGAAAGATGCCTGACGCCACGTTTGGCATCAATAGCAACTTTACTGTATTTTTGGAGATACCCTTTATCGTGTCGAAGACGATTCTGTACTCTGCTGATGTCTGACCCTCGAGGAAGCGGAGAAGGTTTTAAATGACTGCCATAGTGGCGCCTGTAGTGGTCACATGTCTGGTTATGCCACTACATAGAAGATACTTCATGCTGGATATTTCTGGCCGTATATTTTTAAAGATTACATTATTGCAGTACGTAAATGCCATGCCTGACAGATTTATCAACGCAAGATGCGTGCGCCACCTGTTCCACTACACCCTGTCATTATCGTTGGCCCTTTTTCCAAATGGGGCATATATTTTATGACGTGTAACCCTTGTTCGGCCGGAGGGCATGCCTATATTATCGTCGTTGTCAATTATTTTACGAAATGGGCCGAAGCAATGCCTACACTGGTTGCGGATGGTAAGATAGCGGCACAGTTCATATTCAATCACATTATTGCTCGGTTTGGTGTCCCTCAAGCCATCGTCACTGATCATGGCTCTCATTTTAGGGATTATATGATGGAAAAACTGAAATCTAAGTTGGGTCTGCGTCACGACAGCTCAACGCCTTACTATCCTCAAGCTAATGGCCAAGTTGAAGCCGTAAACAAGGTCCTTTGTACCACGCTTCAACGAACAATCGAGATCGACAAATCAAAATGGCATCTCATGTTTTTCTCAGCTCTATGGGCTTACCAGACGTTGATCAAGAATGCAACCAGATTTACCCCATTCCAATTGGTATACGATCTGGAAGCCAATGTGAAATACCTTCACTGAAATTAGCTGTGGAATTATTGCCTGATACTTCGCCTGAAGAAGAACGTCTCCTTTATTTAGAGATATTGGACGAAACTCATCGCTTAACTGCCTTGGTCATCGAAGCACAGAAGAAACGAGTCAAAGTCCATTTTGACCAATCAGTTTCTCCTCGTTCTTTCATCGAAGGAGATCTCATTCTTCTATACGACCAAGCTCATGACAAGCTGGGGGTAGGCAAGTTCCAACCCATGTGGCATGGGCACTACATTGTAAAACGTGTGTTACAGAATGGGGCTTATGAGCTTATTGACTATGAAGGTTGTCCTTTATCGCAGCCCAGAAATGGGTTGTATCTGAAAAGATATTATGCTTGAATCATTATGATATGTGTACATAGGTGACTATTTTCATTTTGTGTGCATGCTTTGGTTTGATGTGCTTTGTGAGATTTTTCTACTTATTGGGTCTTGTTTGCTATGCAGATGTCTATTTCCCCTTATGTCGATTTCGCGGATGGTGCCTCCTACTGTACGAGGAACTTGTCTTCGGCAGCCTGGGTAATTTATGATCCTGTTGGTGAGTTGATTAACTTACAAGGTATTTGTCTGGGGCCAGCTACAAACATATAGTGCAGTTTTGGAACTATTAACCGAGGCAGTCAACCTTCGCATACGCGCACTGCTTGTAAAGTTGGATTCACAACTTGTTGTTCTTCAACTGAATGGTCATTATTCGGTTCGAAACCTGTGCATTTTAAGATTGTATTTGCGTATTCGTTTACTTGAAAGAAATTTTGATTTCATTACATATCAACATATACCAAGACGAATGGATACATTAACAGATGCAATAGCTAACATTGTGCTAGAGAGACATTTGCGCAATTTATAAAAACATCATCATATGTACATAGACCCATGTAGAAAATAGATGTAGATATATATATCATTTTTTTACAAGTCGTGTGCATCATAAAACCCACAAAAAATAATAAATGTCTGTTTCGGTTACACCATGAGACAACATGTCTCTCCAAAATATGCATAAATAAAACCTAACTGCCTAGTCAGTGTGGTGCTCATGATAGCACGTCACCGCCTGTACCAACCGCCTCAACAAGTGGTGGATACGGCTTGGCACTGCTATAGTGTGCCTCTGGTAGGCTCGAGGTACGTCATCAAAACGGGCATAATCTGGGACCCACGGGTGATTCCCTCAAGGTTTTGCACTAACTCCTCGTCAATGCCCTCACCCTAAGGATCAAAGTCACAAGTAGTCCGCCTCGCTATTGGAGACATACAGGCGGGACGCTCTGTGCCAACATCTACATCCATATGAGATTAACTGTCAAAACATGCATATATACCAAAAAATCGTAAAACTCATAAAAATAAAAAATGAGTCTTACCAAGTTCTTCGTCCCAATCCTCTCCCTCTGGGAGTGGGAGGTCTGGGTCTCCGGTGAAGTCTATGCTGGCGTAGGGCCAATCCTCCACGACAATTGGTTGTCGTCGGAGCCAATAAAAAAACTCTGGTCTCCAAGACATCTGTTGGCCACCTCCTGCTCTGGGCATTAGTGCCGCCCATCGGGCCATCCATGGTTCTCTCAGTGGTGGCTCCTGGACTATAGCCTCTTAGCGCTGAAATACGGGTAATCGTTCCAAGAAGAGTGATACCAGAGTCGAACCATACCTAAACTGCTTTAGTTTGGTCTTCTTGCATTTGGTGAGTTGCCGTTTGATGTTCATGGTTACAGCCTCAGCCTAGTTGAAGATGGTTGGGTTCATATGCTCTGAAGCAAGAAGTAATTGCGTCTTCGTAGCCTCATGCGGTGCCTACGATCCCGCGGCTCGCATGATAGTGTGTAGCACTATTCTCAGTGCTAGATCAGGGACGGTCTAGATATCCACTTTACCGCTCCCTGTTCCTTTTCATGCCTCTGGGCACACCCTGTTCATTACCATTTTCATGCTTTCCCCGGAAGGCCGAGTACCAGTCAGAATAGGGACTGCACCCCTACGCGACAGTCCAGTGATGAAATGTACATCAGATACTTCGAGCTCAAACTCTTGGTCCTGAAGTACGAACTTCTCCTGATCTTTGTCCCAAATACTGATGAGATACTAAAGCAATTCGGGCTGAGCCCGGAGACATGGTGTCAGGAAGAACTTTTTGAGCCCACATTTCCTGAGGGCATTCATGCATTGTTCATTTTCCATTGCTTATTCATCCTCTTCATTGTGTTCTCTCTCCTTCCACTCGATTACCATCTTTTTTCGCTTGGTACCTGCATCAATTGATCATGGGAACATTGTAAGCCCCCTTGGGTATTAAATTTTGCAGTATATTGGTTTCATTTTCTTAAATTTAAAGTGGATTTTGGGTTGCGCGGTTGGCGCGACCCCTGTGTAAAACAAGGTTGATTGGCACGGGTCCGTGCCCGAAACCCGCGCCAACCGCGGAGCCCTAGATTTTTCCAATCCTCCCCTAAGGGATCTCAAATGACAACTAAATGCAGTAAAACATAGCTTAAAGGATGACAAATGGAGTTGAATCTTACCTGAAATAGATGGAATCCGAATTGGTCCACTGGATTGCCCACAATCGTTGCCTGAAGATGGCAAGAGAAATGGGTCATTGTTGCTCTGTAAAGAGGTACAAGTGAAAAGTAAATATTTTTTACCATTGTTGGTCTTTAATAACTTTTCAAAGTCCTAAAATAGGTTTTAAAACATATTTGTCGATATATTTTCATATTATTTTCGTGGAATATGTTTTACACGCTCTTTTTGTGCAGCGACAGGTTTTTCACGTAGTTATGACAAAGAGACGAGTTGTATTTTATACTTTTTCGGACTCGGTAAAAACACGAAAAAGTCACTGCTGGAGTCACCTTTCAGCTATTTTCTGACTCTCTAAAACTGAAAATATTGCCGAATCTCTTGTCATTTTGAGCTCGTTAAATGGGTTGCGAAACGATATCTACCCAGTATATGTTTACCCATTTTTCGAGTTGGGATAGATTATTTACGAAAAAGAATACCCTAGCCTATTGCGACTAGGAGGTTCTCTCAGACAGTTTTCTACCTTTTCGGGTCTGTGGGACTACCTACGAAAAGGGACTGCTGGATTTTTCTTTTGCGCTGTCTTTTCAAACTCTCTAAATATGAGAAGACACCTAGTTCTTCCTTTGTCAGACTCATTAAAATCTGATGACATCGGACTCCATCATAATGACGTACTCGAGTTCCCCCTTCCTAGGGCTCGTAAAAAGTACTAGGTTGGATTTGTACAAAGGATAAACTTACAGCGCAAGCACATGCTATCCCCTTCAAGCTTGTTTTAAAAAATAATTGGGGTACTCGCCAAAAATGGTGGGGGAAAATGGAACCAAGATCGTAGTCGTGTTGGCAGTATGTCGCTCTTAAACATGGCACTTGTCTGCATTCGTGTCAGGTTGGGGACATCTCATCTCATTATCTACTTGCCTCCATGGGTTTGGGTAATCTCTTTTGACCGCTCATCTTCTCTTTGCCATGTCACCATGACCTTAGATCCCTTTATGTCAAATACTTCCAAATCTAGTGTCGTGCCACCAATATGTTCAAGAGAAGTTTGCCTTTGCAATTTTTAACCTCCCTCTGATTCTCTGTTGGTCTTGATTCACAAACATCATATTCCTCTGTCTTGTGTCGATGAAGTGGGAAACATTATGGCCCACCTTCGATCAAGGTCACTTCCTTTCGACTCCAGCTCATTATCCAGGAAGTTGATCTAGAGACTCCCTTCAGGTTCCTTGGAGCCTGCATGTCTCAATGGCAGGTTCTTCGCACTCGACGTAAGGTCCACATGATTGGCCTTCGATTGATTGACTCTGTGGGTGTTCGACGTCAGATCACTATTCATATGCCGTGGATTGTACCTTTTGTACCTTGAGATCCATTGTCATTATTGGTGGTTTCTCTCGTGTCTGTTAACACTTTTCATCATTGGCTGGTAATCAGACGATGTTATTGCATGTTTGAATTCAGCTCACATATTCACATGCTTGAATTTGTACTATGTTCGGGTCGAGATGGAGTGTAAGACCCTGGATTTTGTCTGATGAAATCCAGGCTGCGGGTTCTTTGTGGATTATTATGACTTATTGTATGACTCCTTTGATTGGATGGCTGCGACCATACCTGAGTCTATTTATTGATCCCTACTGCTAGATGGCTGTGTCCATACCTCAGATCTCATTATTCATATACTCTATTATGGATGGGTGCGCGCATGCCACATGTCATATATTAGATGTATCAGTTGTATTCATATTTGCAGGTTTTCCAATAGCAGTGTTTTGGTCGAACGCATTCTCATAAAGCATTTCACCCCTCCCTCTCTCTCAGACCTCATGCTTTAGGGGGCATCTGTTACACAACATTTTGTCACCATCCCTCACCCTGCATATTGGAGGGTCTTTCTCATGACCTATGAGCAGTGTCAAACTCTGCAAATACATTCTTTGCATCCTTATGCATAAGGACATGATTCTTCCTGTTGAACATTTCCTCAGAAAGCACCCAAAAACCTATGTTTTGGCATTGGCGCGGGTACCCGTTCATCCCTCGTGCCAATAGGGAAAATTTTCACTAGAGGCCGTGCTAGCTGGCGCTTTGTCCCTGTGTCAAGCCCGCACCAGCCTTTTTTGGAATGTTTTTTAACAAATTGAAGGCAGAAGTTTCCTTTAACCACCTCAGGAATGACTCATTGCAAGTGGTTAAACTTGATAAGCCACAAATCTCTTCCTTTAGAAAATGGTTGATCGAAAATTCTTGGAGGATATGACTCCCCCCATGATTATAGGGATGCTAACGTCTCCTTCTCACTCTATATAAAAAATTCTTCTCCCTTTACAAAATCTAGCTGAACATATAGCCAAGAAGTTGAACTTGGAGAAGAGATATTATAGCTGAGTAATCACTATAGAGAAGGTTGAACCAAGGAGGATCCCGTAGATAGAGTCCCGTCTGAATTCCCGACAAGCTTTGTGAGACGTGCTCCACTGGAACCCTGCTGGAGGAGATCACAACGTCAAAGCTTGGTTGTACTCTTCCTTCTTTAATTCAATATACTCGACTATGATATTGATTCCATCTCTGTGTTATGTTTAGTTAACGCATGTGATTTAGTCTTCTTCGACTGACTGATAGTTAGGAATGCAAAATAGTATGTTGTGTATCGTCTTCGTTTCTTGTGTACGCGCAGGTATCAGGGCGTGAGAATGAGCGAATCGTGATTTGTCGAATTAGAAGTGGGAGGCAGCGATTCTTCCGGACGACACAACAACGCAGGACCTACGGTAAGTGATCTACCAAGTCTTTGTCCATTCTTAACTAGGAATTGATGTCATAGCATGTCTCGTTTGTGGCTAGACCCACTCTAGGGCTAGTGGGATCACCTCTGTCCGCAGAGGGGATTGACCTCACCAACAATCTGCCTATATCTTGTACTTGTGTAACTGATTCATCTCCAATATATTAAAATGGCTCGGCTCTTTCTACATATTCTGATTTGTACTTATATTTATTGTTTATCTTGCTGCAAGTTCTTATATTGTGTGAAGTATTACTACATTTTCCCTTTTGGGATATTACATTTACATCATTCTTCATGTCTTCCATGTTGCCTTTAATTTTTTCATCAATCTTAGCTTCCATGCCATCCATATTAGATTCCACACATTTCTTCAAACCATCCATCTTAGCTTCCACACATTTCTTCAAACCATACATCTTAGCTTCCACACCTTTCTTCAACTCATCCATCTTACCTTCCATTTAATTTTTTGTTACTCTTTGCGAGAGAAAAATTTGTTGCACTTGGTCTCGTAATTTTCAAATATCATGTTGCACTTATTTCTCTTCAGGACTCATAGTAGAGCGTTCTGAGGGCTTAATGGGTGTTGAATTATTTTTAGGGGTAATTTTAGAACCCAATATTGATATCTATGCTTCAATATGCCCTAGGAATCACTTCAAATTGATTTTTCAAACAAGTCTTATGCAATTTATAAAAGCAAATACACACCTTTTTATTGCTTTTGAGGAGCTCAATATTGAAACTAATGTATCTCTGTAATTTCAGATCCCCAAGATTTTATCTTCAGTCCTTTATTATCCCTTTGAATCTTCTTTCCAATGCCTTATGTCTGACCTGATTTATATTCTTCAAGACAAAGTTATTCCCAATATCCCACAATGATCTAATTATGGACTATTTTAGTAGAGTGAACTTGTATGGCATGCCACATGTTACTGTTTCCTCCTTTAGCTCTAAAATCGATACATACGAAACGACAATCAGTGTACTTTTGGCCACTTTTTACAGAATTCCAATCTGATGCTCAAAAAGAGAGTTATGATGATTTTCCCAAGGTTACCTATTTGAGATGAAATTCGAGAGAATGCAAAAACCCTAACTTCCATGGATCATATATCCGAAAATATTGTGAACCAAGATCTGAAATTTTGACACGAAGTTCCTTAGGATTTCTTTGCAAATTGGTTTTTTTTAGCTTATGAACCTTCATGGAAGAAAATTTAGAGTGAAAATTCCACGATGACCTGTTTGAAGCAGCGAACCCCAGAATCCAAAGCTTTGATACAAAATGTTATGAAACCAACTCACAAAATAAAAGAAAAGAGAGATCAATGACTTAGAAATCAACCTCTTCGAGGGGGGAACCTCCTTTACATTACATAAATGAACAATTCTTGAATGATACAAATGACAAAATATCCTTTCTATATATAGGATTCTATGGGGTCACAATATAATCCTAGCCGACCTAATAATAATAATGTAAGGGCACAAAAATAACAATAGTGGGCTTTTATGGGGCACAATAATAACAATATGGGGACTATAGGGTACAAAAATAACAACAAGGGGGCTACACTAACAACAATAAGGGACTGCACTGGTAATATAGGGACATAACACAAACATAGACCATTTGCTTGTCATTCACCGTTTTGTTGAGGAGTCAACTTGTCGGTTTAGGAGAGGGAGCATGATTTTCTCTATAGGTATTAGAGACCAATTTTCTAGTGGCCATATTTTTACTTTCAAATTTTCTTACTAGACGAAAAGTATGCTCTAGAGGTTTAAGTTTAAAGAGACTCACCTCATGTTCAATGCTTTTCTTTAAAGTTCTCATAAATAGTTCTAACAAATTATTCTCTGAAATATTCTTTACTTTGAGACTCAACTTTTGGAATTGTTAAATGTGCTCTGTAATTAGACCATTTTTCCAAATTTTACTAATTGACTAAAGAATGTATTTCTCTTAATATCCCTGAAATGTGTTATCAATTCCTTTGTAAAAATGGACCAATATATAACATAATAATTTTTCCTTTCATCAAGCCATTGATACCATACATGTTGGTCTTGTTCTAAAAACACATATGGAATATTTACCTTTTGTAAGGATGCCACTTGGTGTAGATCAAAGTATTGCCCTATCTAAAATATCCATGTTACAAGATCACTACAATAAAACATCCTCACATCAATCTTCAAAATGCATTAGTTCCTCGGTATTGACTTGAAGCCCTAATGATGTGGATCTTGGATTGAAAAATCGTGATTATGGTTCTATGATTCGATATTTGTGCTCTCCAATTGTGATAACATACTCCCCATATGAGATTGATTCTCAACAACATCATTATCCTTGTTTTCATGATTTCCTTGGATCTCCACATCCATTTTAGGAAGCCTATCCAAGATAATATTTTCTATGACAATCGTGGATTTTTATATTTCTTCCTTATTTTCATTATTATTATTATTATTTACATTCATCTTATTCTCTATTCCTCCAATATTTTCACTCATATTCTTTATTATTCCTTCTTTATTTTTAGTCATCTTTGTTGTAAGGGTCTTTAAATCTATGTTGTTAGCATATATTATGTATTGTGTAAATGAGAGTAATCCTCGGTAAATATGCAAGATAAAGTAAATGAAGGTTGATTGAAAGCGGGCATAACAACTCCAAATATCTGATCTATGTATAAATATACTGAAATTATAATAGAACATTGGTTGGATTTCCATCCCAAATCTATTTCCCTTTGTGTATTTGTGTGTATGTTCTTGTTGTGTTTCAAGGATGTAGTTCAGTCTAATATTATAAGGCTAGGATGACAACATATTGGTTCTGTTGTTGTTGGTATATGAGTATGGGACTATAATAAAGACATTAGTGATAAAGACATCAGTGAAACTATGCAAGTTAAGAAGAATTATGGAAGATGTATATGAAAGAATGAGACACTGCTAATTATGAGTTTATTATTGACCAAGAATGTCGACATTGTGCGTAAAGATTCAATATATATACTTGTGGATGTGTTTTACTCAAGGTAGATCTTTGCAAGCAACAATAATTCAAGAAGTAAATATGTAACAAGAGGATGTTGTTGTTGTTTTCAAGTGATATCCCACACCAAGGTCAATTTCAACACATTAGCAAAGCTGGCGACCGACAAAAGAAAGTGTCACTCTCATTGAATTATATAATATTGTTGTATAAATCAAACCATAAAATCTAGTATCTGCATTATGAGGTTGTTTATGTGGGAGACTCTCCATCACTTTCTTGCATCATATGGAGTTTTTATTGATGGATATAGGGTGACAAGTACAGTGCCAAAATTCATACATGGATTGAAAAAGGCCTTAAAAAATGGAATTAGTTGTAACGCTTGCCTCACCAACAATTAAAACACGACAACATTTGAGCATCTATTTTGTTTTCCATGGCATGAATTTTGAATTTTGAGTAAATTAACCCAAAATATGAGTAACATTTATTTATATTCGGTTTTCTAGTAACGAGATTTTATATGAAGACGACACTCTCTCTGCGCTCAAAGTGATAGTTGAATTGTGGGGATAAAGAATACCGTTCCCTGCTGAAGCATCGAGGAGAAGAATTTTGGAAGGCAGAGTTTTATCCATAGCTACTGGTTTACCTTCAATAAAACGGTCCCCGAGAGGGTTGAGGCTTCGTTATGAAAGATCAAGGTGACCGCATGAACAACGACATAGATTATCATAGAGAGAAAATATTGTGATATTTCATTGGCCTCGAGGTTGAAGAGATTGGATTACCGTGCATTGATGCTTTATCTATCTTGGAAAACTCTAATAAATTGGGAACCATCTCTCTGTATCACAACGTGTTGAATATTCTTCGTTGTTGCTAGTCCTAGAGCAAGCTATCTCCAGTTCGTTGTCATTAGCATTCTTATCACTCCCTTTTAACAACATTTGTTAATTTATATATGCAAAAATCTATCTGGAAAAATGATATGGTGTTGTAGGGAAACAACACCATTGCATGGAAAGGGACCTTGTGGTGCTTGTTGATTTGGTTAACTCACAAAAAAAAATCGTCCAATGGAGCTAGTCAAAGACCATGTCTAGCTACTGCAATTTTTACATTTAACTTGGTTGACCAAAGTATTAAGTGCTCAAGTTGGAATTACGAGTTGTTTGACCTTCGATGCTCTATATAGTCATGTATGAATTGTCAAATACGTAATGGTAAAATAATTACGTAGGATGATTTGACCTTCCATGTTCCTATATTACTCAGTTATGTTTTATTTCTAGTTTTTCTCATGTTGTATGATAAAACAATAGAAGGTAGATGCAAAGGTTGAAGGCGGAAAATATTTTTACAATTAGAAAATGATTATTTTGGGTAAAAGATGTGTTAGGGTCCTATAATAATATGGATCATAATTTTGAATTGGCTATGTTTAGTCTTGTAATATTGTACATACCTTTGCTTTTATGAAAATGTTTTCCCATATTAAAAAATGAAAAGAGGTTATGTCCTAAAAGAATAATCAAAGGACCAAAAGAAAGAAAGATAAAAAAAGATATAAAATATGAACCCCACAAAAAGAAACAAAAATAAATTCTGAAATTGTTGCACATTCAAATGCCACTACTCTTAGTTTACTTTAATTTTGCAAATAAAATTGTGTGTAGCTTGTCCAAAATGCCACAATTCATGATGATCATACAATCTAATCTTGGTCATTCATGCCTTTAAATTTCATGTTATGATAGTTAGTGAATAAAGATCCGACCAAACCATTTAATCTTGGCAGATCAATAGTTAGGTAGAGAATAAAATGAGCTCATAAGTTTAATTTGAGCCATTGGAAGGTATAAGGTTAGAAATAAATTAGTTTGCTTATTAAAAGAAAATAAAAGGGTCAGCAAGCTCAAATGCACCCAATAAAGGAAATAAAAAAATGTTAGGATGAATAAAAGGGTAGGTGGAGTACTTTTCAAAGATTATATAAGCCTCATTGTGCTAATCCATAATAAAAAATATTTCTAACACCTTCCCCTTGTAATAATCCCTTTTTCCTCTCTTGGAAACCATTTCCCCTCGCTAAATCCCTTTTTCTTCTCTTGGAAACCATTTCCCCTTATCCTAACCCTTTTCCCCTCCTAAAAACCCCTTTCCCTTAACTAACTCTGCCTTTTCATAAAAACAATAAAATCCACTTTTCATAGTTTAAAACATAAATACATTAATCGGTTCCCACTATCCTTTGACTTAACCCCCTCACTTAATATACGACCCCCCTTATTTCATTTTAGCCTACTGTTTATATATTTCATAAACCCCCGCTTAATATATTTCATAAAACCCCATATCATTTTAACCCTTTGCATATATAATCCCCTACCCACTTTATATTAAAACCCTCCGCCTATCAATTACCCAACCCCACCTCATTTGAACGATTTCGCAACACCCGCCTACTGCCCGATTACCGCAGATTAGATCTAATGACCCTCGAACCATTTCGCACTCCCTGCTGTTCGAAGTTTAAAACAGAGGGGGGGGGGGTGCGAAATGGGTAGTTTCATTCCTTCGCACCCATGCCATGCGACACTGCCACGTTCTATCGCACCCCCCATTCCCAAACCACCAAACCATATTTTGTTGTGCGATAAACCACCAAACAACTTCCAAGGCATTGCGATAAACCACCATTATTTGAAATATTATAACCCTCGCGCCATGCGATAAACCCCAACGTTCAAAGATAATAAAACCCTGCCCTAAACTGTTAATTCATTATCTCTGTTTATTTGCAAAAAAAACCAAAAAATCCATTTCCGACCAAGATTAAAGCCTGCTGCTAGCTGGACTCCTTCCACGACCAAATTCAAGGTTTTCCAGGCAATTCTGAGTACCTGAAACCATTAAATATGCCATTTTATTAATAAATTGAAACAAATTAATGGCTTCCCAAAGCGTTTAGATTGTAAACCCTCTACAACCACCCCTTTTAGATGTCGACCACACCCCTTTGGCCGATAAAGACTTCAAAATACATGACACTATGACTGATAACAACCTTTTGGAACTCCATTGCTGGAGCCATGAAAAATTTGTTGATCAGGCAGATGATATTCATTTGTGGAAATCTAACTTGCCAAAATACATATTTCCACAAATCTACCAATTCCCTAAAATCACCAGATTGTGCAAAATCAACTATTTTCCAAATGAAAGAGCCATAGTCACCCCTAACTAAGAAATCCTATTTTCCGTCACTGCTCAATCTATTAATCAAATGCTGCAGATTCAATCACAACCAGAGGGCGTGCCTTTCTCCATTGAAACCCTTACTGAGATTTACTTAAAGCTGGAATTCCCTAAAGTCTTTCAGACTTTCCTCCCTCCATTAGTAGAAACTCCTAAAAACAATCCTCCATAATCTGCTACCATGTTTTCAGAAAGAACCAAACTAATTGTGACCACGATGTCCTGTATTTTAGGATATTTCACTGATGAGCATGTACATGAATCTATTCTTGGTTTCCTATCCATATCTTTCCTAGGTCTGCCTCTAGATACAAATTTCAATTTTTCCCAATACCTGGCAGATGCCATGCATGATCAACTGATCAAATTTCCAGAAGAAGGAGTGTTCAAATAATCCTCACTGTTATTCCATTTTTTCACATATTTTCAATAAAAAAGGTTTGCAGTTAACCTACAAAAACTGCACACAGAGGGTAATCCCCAGTCTATTATCTTTTGGACATCCTTGTTAAGATAGGATTCCATTGAATTCAGTTTCAAAGAATTTATTGATTCTTTTGTATATCCAGTAGTTAATATGCTTAGCAATAGTATTCAACCTAGAATCAATGAAGAAATAAAAAAGGTTCTACAGTTGGTAGATCAGAGCAAAACATGAGACTAGTATTTATACCAGAATCACATAGAAATCAGAGTGTATGGAAGCCAACTAGTTCCATACAAGCTTCCCAAATACCTCCCAATGAGGATATTTTCTTTAGAGTACATCAGGCAGATTTTGAATTCTGTTGAGATCAATTTCCTTTCATCGAAAAATAAAACCCAATTCAAGATAAAAAATCAATTAGGGCATTTTATATGCAACAGTAGGAAAGCTGGAAAGTAGGAAAGATGTCTACGAGATTTAAAGTTCAGCAGCAGTTCCACATGGTCATATGACCCCTTGGGTGTCATAAGTAAATTGAGAGTTAAGTTCAAACTCACCCCATTCATTCATGAATCAAAGCCTGAGATTGAAAAATATTCCAACCAGTTAGAGTGGTTGGAAAACACTTTACAGGAGGAGGAGAAGCAGCTTGATACTAGTTCCATCTTGCTTACTCCAGCCCCACAGGATAGAAATTAAAAAAGGGCCAGAGAAGAAGGCTTTTATTCAGCAGAAACTACATCTAATACTAAATTCAAGCTTATGTACAGAAATAAAACAAAACTAAATCTAGTGATAAAGTAAGAAGAGACAGTTGAAACCATTGAAAAATATATTGTTGTCAGAGATGATGCACCTCCAACAATTTCAGAAGAAATACATCTGCCATCAACCTCCAGTGCACAAATTATTTAAAAGCAAAATAGTGCAGAGGTTTCATCATCCAACAAGCCAGTTGAGAAAGAAAAGGATATCATGGAGAAATACAAAGAGATTAAAATAAGAAATGAAGCATTAAAGGCTATTACTTATGCAAAATACTGGAAGCAAACTCCTAGTGATTAGAGTAGGTTTCTTTCAGCTGATGACCTCAAAACAAGGAAGATGCAAATGATATTTCTACATCCAAAGGTACAGGCCCCCAAAACTTCAGCAGATTATACTAAGACAAGCTTTGAAGTCCCTGCCAAGGATGTGCATCTAATTGACCAAATTGAATTCCACAAGCAGGCAGGAGAGATGATATATTCCACCATGACACATAAAGCTTTAAGTGTTCAGAAGTTGCAGAACTCTCTAGAAAATATAAAGTCACAGTTAAATCTAGAGAGAGCCTCATCACAAGCAAAGGATAACATGATAAAGTCACTTGAAGATTTGGTAATTGAAATAGGCTATAATCCAAAAGATATCAAAGCAGCAGAAGAACTTATCAAGAAGAAAAATGCAGACATAGTTGCACTGAAGAAACAACTAAAATTACCAACTATTGAGCATCCACAAACCAAGGAGGTTTTGGAAACAGATAATCAAAAGGATGAAATGATGAATTCAATAATTCAGTTGACAGCTCAGCTAAAGGAAATGGAAACAAAAATGGATAAACTTGTGTAGGAAAAGCAAGCTAGTATGGAAGCAATTCCCATTACTACTATTCCTATAGCATCTACATCAGCACATGTGTCTACATCAACCCCATTATCTTCAGCAGCACCAGTAACTACATCAACAACAGCATCAGGAATACCAACATCCCATCCCACTGATGAGGTCAACAAATTGATCAAAGAAATGGAAGATATGTCCATTCAGACTACAGAAATCAATAAGCTCAAGGAACAAGTAAAGAACGTAGAGGATGAAAAGAAATTGGCAGCACTAAGGTATCAGGCTGAAGTAAAAAAAGAAAATAGATTGACTGAAAAAATCCACATGCTGGAAAAAGTGCTATCACTAAAAGAGCCTTTAGCCCAAGCAAAACAACAATTGTGGGCTAATATCATTAACTCAGTTAATGATATTTGGCCTTCTATACAGATTATATTTGAGCAGAATGACTTGATAAAGGAGGTTGGTGATGCAATTCAAAAGGTCAAATCCAATCTTGGAAAGAAACCAGAGGAAGCTTATGAGATAATCAAATTCCTTAATTATAAAAATAAATATGAATTAGAGGAGCTCAGGATAAATGATAGAACAAAAAATATCTTTGAGGTGAAGAAAGTGATTTCTAAGAGAAATATGATGATACAACTTTAGGATAAATGTAAAACTATGGAACTCACAGTGAACAAGTTTATGAGCAAGTTTTAGGTATTGAGACAGAAAGGTTTGCCTAATCCTCTGGTAATCAACGATAAACTCATGCGACATGAAGGCTATGATAAAAAGATGAGGGAAGTAGCCAAAGAAACTTCCAACAGTTCATCAATGAAGGGCGTACCCATAGGAAAAGTACTTTTACAGACTTTAGAAAACTTATTTTACCTCCAACATGAGGTAAATCACCTTTTTGTAAATAAACCTACGTTTGCCAAATACACAGAGGCAGATGAGATTTACCGGAGGATGATGAAAATCAAACTTCCAGATGAAGAAACATGGGAAAAATGGTGTGATTTACTATGAAAGGTGAAAGAAAAGACATATGAAAGGACACACAGGTAAAAGAAAGAGACAGATGAAAGAAACAAATAGATAACAACAATCAAAGAAATCAGGGCCAAATATCAGTTAGTTAGAAGGTGTCACTATCTTTTTGCACAAAGATATTTTATTTTCCTAAAATAAATCCTAGTTATTTGACAGGATATTTTTGTAAATTTTTGTATAAATACTTCATCATTAGAAGTATCAAGGTTCGGTCAAGTGTGGACAACTAAACATTTTGTTAGTTGACTGATCTCTTGCCAAAGGGTTATTGTACCAATTTCTAGTCGACAGACTAAACCAATAATAAATAAACTTCTTTACAAGATGCATGTGATGAGCCATCTCAGTGAAGTATAAATTTCAATTGTTCATGTTCTTTCTTTAAGTATTCTATAAACTTATATGTGTTCTGAATTTGAATGTTATAATAGGAGTTTTACTGCAGAATTTTTTTAAATTATTACACTCTGCTTTTAACTGTTATGCATTTATATGTTTTCTTCTGATATCCGGTTTAGATAATTCTTAATTGCCCTCTTATCCCGATTGACCCCTTCATCCTTCTTCATTATCTGGTTTAAGGAATTCTTAATTGCTCCTTGATCCTGATTGAAAAATCACTTCACCATTCAGCCTTGAGATCTGATATTGCTCACCTATCTTTCCCTGTAACACTTTCCTTATAATTTGATTCAGTTCTGTTTCAAAGCACATTGAATCCATATCCAAATGGAAAGTTGATAAGCACCTATTCATCTAAATCATTAATTCCACCAACCAACCAAAACCAATAAAAAACCAACCCAATCAATCATACATAACTAACCTAAAATATATTAAACAAACAAAGTCAAATCATTAAGAGAGAGCCCTCTCTGAATTTAGGAAGGCTAGATCCTAGGTTCCAAAAGTGGTTGATAGTTACCTCTAATATTTCTTTTAAACACAAGAACAACCTTTGGAAATTTTAGAGTGATAACAAGATGCATCACTAACATGTGGGATTCCTCGACAAATAAAGCCAACTCTTTTTCTTTTTCTTTGTCGATTAGATCAACTCTATTGAAATCTAGTTGAATTCAACTAATGGTAAAGGTTGTCGATGTGTTGATTGGGATTAATAGAGAATTGTGATTATGTCAAATTTGTTGAATATTTCAATTTGACCTTGACAATGGGTGGTTAGCTACACTAAATTACCTCAATTAAATTGAATAGAATTGATGAATGATTAACTTTGATTTTCAATATGAGAGAGTTGCCTCTGACTCATTTTATTGTGTGACTATTTGCTACGTGATATAATGTAACAACCTTGAGTTAAAATTTCATGTAATAAAGGTTAATAAAGGAAAAAGAATACCAAGGTTAATATTGGGCAAAAAATCCTAATGGTAATCACTTGTTGTTTATTATGGCTAAGGAAATTGGCAAAGGCTTTGGGAAGGCAAAGAGGCATTAATTGGCATTCTATTTATGAAAATAAAGGAAAATAGGAGAAAAGGGAGATGAAAGGTAAGATATTTTCATGAGGAAATTGAAGGAAAATAGAGGAAAATTAAGAAAATAGAGGCCTCAATGTTAAAAAGGCTTATGAGGACCAGTTCACAACTTTTGGATTGTTTAGATTTTGTCAATTAAATTTTGGAGCTCTCTCTATTTTCTGATACTATTGCACACTTAGAGAATTCTTGGAGAACTCTGGCATAATTTGGATTTGGAGAAAGGAAAGGAAAGCAAGGAAGGAAAAGGGAAGCAAAGGAAGGACAAGGAAAACAAATGACAAGCAAGAAAAGTTGGATCAACCAGATTCAACATGAAGACTTGTAGGTAAAAGGTTGCATGTGTGATTTCCTAGCTAGTTTGTGAATGCATGGTACATGAATTTGTGTATTTGGTTCTCTTATTATCATTTGCATGGGTTTTTTTGGGCGTGACAATGGTTTTATCCTTTACTTTCCATTTACGAATAACCATGGTGTGATGGAATTCTTTTATTTGGTTGAAGTCTGAATTTCCAGATGGTTTTGGAACCAGGTGTAATATCCCAAATATGGAATGGGTAGCAATCCATGGCTAGAAAACGCATTTTCCAAAAATGGAGGCAACAGGATTTGATACCAAGACTTGGATCCCTCGACCAATATGTATAAGACCAAAATCCAAGAGTTTGGACCAAAGAAATCCTTCTAGGGTGGGGAGACAAGCCTCCCATACCTAGTTCCCTTCAAAAATTTCCCAGTGAAAGGGCTGCAACAATGCATGCACAAGACTTGGAGCATCAATGTTATACAAACACACCAATGGAACAACAGTGACATTTATCTCATAGAAATGTGAATGAAATCCATAGCCATATCATTAAATAATAGCAACAACAAATGAATACAGGATCATGAGGGAAATGTTACTCAAGACAAGAAAAACCCTGCCTCAAAATATTGCTGCACAAGTGTGCCCAAGCTAGGATTGCACAGTTATGTGAAGACACTGCAACATGTATAATGGAAATATAATGATATATAAATGATAGCTCAAGAAATGAGGGGGAGCAAGCTCTCAACCCCTGAAAACAATAGTACAACAATCCTTAGAAGGATTGGCTACAAAAATGGGAAAATATAATAATGTCGGAGTTGCTGGGTAGCAGCAGCAACTCATAAAAAAAATAGAAGGAGATGACTGAATATGATATGCAATCTGAAATATCCTCCTCCAATGGATCTTTAAAGTGAAATGCTGATCCCTTCACCAAATATTTCCCCTCCAATCAATCTTGCAGTCCCTCACTGCAAATACACCATGAGAATAATGCAGTGTAGGAGAGATACTGCGTTGTAGATGAGCTGGAAAACGTTGGCCTGATGACAAGACTTGCAAATCTGCCCAAGAACAATTCTCAATGATCTCCCAATGAAATAGAGATCCCCTCCTCTGAAAATCAATCTCCGGAGTGGTGTTGTGGAACCCTCTCCTGCAACACCTAGCAACACAACCCAGTCACCAATGGAGACTGTGCTGTAGCTAAATGAAATTCTTTGGCCTCAAGCCTAGATATGGGGATAATGAAGCACAATCCCTCAAGAGGTATCTCAATAAGGAGAAGAAATCCTAAACAGGAATTCCCTCGGCAACTCTGCTAAACAGCAAGAAGATGCTCCAAGTCTAAACAAACATGGAAATCTATAATCCATAACCTGAGAAACAATGGTTGCCTTGCCCTCCTCTTATAAAATTGTGAGCTCCCTCTCCTTGGGTCCCACTCATTAGGGTTTTCCTTCTCAAGTAATCTTCCCTCCTCTTTCTCTGCGCTGTCCCACAATGTGCTCTCCACCTCATACCACTGCGCTGTTTGACTTGGTCAAACTTGTCCTAGTCATCCTGCAAAAGTCCCTTTTCACACATGGAGGTGTGAAATCAAACTCAAAAAGTGATCCTCCTTCATGATAAGAGGATTTTTATTCCCTATAGATAAAATGAATGGGTCTCCTACCATTTTATTCATCTCCTAAGTGCAAATGTCAAAAATTAATATTCCACAAAATTCAAAATATTACAACGGGTGAGGTGGTTTCATGAAAATTCACAAGGGTTTTGGGTGGAGGTGGTTTAATATTCGAGAAGCCCTCAACAGATGGGTAGAGATAAGAAAATTCCTCAAGGTAATGATGAATAAATTCTGAGGCATCCAAGCTTGTTTTGGGCTTAGTGATCTCTTGACCAGTTTTGGCATGATCACGATAACTTGAGGGTGGAGGTGGTTTGATCTTTGAGAAGCCTTGGTTGTTTATGTATATGTTTGCTTATGTGATCTCCTAACCAGTTTTGGCGAGAATATGAGAGCACAAGAGTGGAGGTGGTTTAATCTCCAGGAAGCCATGGTTGTTTAGATCTTGAGTCCCACATTCATTTTTGGAATATTGCACGAGGGTGATTGGTTGAAAGAAATATTTGGTTCATCTCAATATATGGTCAGGTGGTACGTGGAAGTCCCTGACTTGGTTGGATTTTGCATATGTTAATAAGAGATATTTTCATATTGTATTTATGAGTAATTGTACTTGTTATTATGTGGCTTTCGTTGTTGTTCTATCATGATTATTATTTTGGTTATATGTTGGTTATAAGCATGGTTCCATAATAGGTTATAGTTATGGCCCTTGATATGTTTTGATTATTTGATGAATGGTTAATGAATGCATGAGATAAAAAATGTTATTACAACTATTATATGAGGGCATTAGATCTTCTTGGCGATTCTCAGATAAGTTTCAGACCCTTATGTTCAGATATACATTCATGACCTGTAGATTACATGTTCACCATATGTTTGCCGAAATGATTGTCATGGTTAGGCCTAATTAGGTCAATTCCTTGATCAAGTTTTGTATGAATGGATTTGTCCTAATTTTATTTATCATTCTAGAAAGTCTCATTGAGTTATGGGCAGTCGTATGGAGACTAGCATGAAATGGTGGCTTAGAATATGGGACCACACCCTCTGAATTGGAAGTTTTGGGCCATTCTGCACCTTGGTCGACTTATGCATGCAGTTGGAAGCCTATAACTGCATGGAGGCCTTGTCATGCATGCGGTTGTGGGCCCAAGTCACTAAAAAAATAGTTTAGCTCAGGTTTTGGGCATTTGGAGTGGCTGTTTAGCTCTTGAGGAAGGTCAATATAGTTCCAATTTGTTGACTTCACTTCCTTAATCGTACTTAGGAGTTTGGGTCATGGCATATTAGATATTAGCTCATGTTTACCCCGACAAGATTGTTAAAGTGGGTAAACGTGTAACAACCCTGGTGAAAATTTCATGTAAGAAAAGTTAATAAAGGAAAAATAATAACCATGGTCATGGGACAAATATTCCAAGATGAATGTTGGGCAAAAAATGCTGGTACGGGTGTTCATATGGTTTATTATGGCTATAGAAAATGACAAAGGAAATGGCTAAGGATTTGGAAAGGAAAAGTGGCATTTATTGACATTTATTTATGAAAATAATGGAAATTAGGAGAAAGTTAAGGTGAAACGTCACAGGTTACATCTGAGGAGGAAAATGAAGGAAAATAATGGAAAATTGAAGAAAATAGAGGCCTCATTAATAAAAAGTATTTTGAGGATCAGTTCATAGACTTTTGTCAGTTCAGTTTTGGAGCTTTCATTTTATTTTCTTTCTCTCTCATACTCTTGGACACTTAGAGTTTCTTGGAGCATTCTTGGAGAGTGTGGCATACTTGGAGCTTTTTATCAAGAAGGAAAAGGAAGAGCAGGAAAGCGCAAGAGGACATCGGGATCAATGGCTGCAACAGGTTTTTCTTATAGGTATTGAGTTGAATGTATGTTTCCTCACTAGTTTTGGCATGCATGGCATATGCATGTGGTTTCTTGGTCATGATATACTATTGGCATGGAGGACTGCCTAGATTGACAGTGGATTTTCGTAACCTTTCCATTTCCTGGATAACCATGGCATTGTCAGTTTGTTTCATTGTTTTTTTCTCGTTGGTTCTCATGTTCCTTTAGTTGTGGGTTGAGTTAATAGTTCCTGGAGCCTTGGCTGGAAAAACGCTCTGGAGCCCTGTAATAGCTTAGGTTGAGTTACTAGTTCTGGATCCCTTGTTAGAAAAAAACTCTTGAGCCCTTGGTGGGTTGAGTTATTAGTTATGTAGCCTTGGTTGGAAAAACTATTTGGAGCTCAAAAACAACCGTGGGTTGAGTTACTAGTCTTAGAGCCTTGGTTGGAACAAATTATCTAAAGCCCTGGACAACTTGGGTGGAGACAAATATGGCAATGGTTTGTGATGTTTGATCATGAGGTGGAATCATTGGTTGAAGGTTGAGGTGATTCTTCCTCTGGAAGCCTCGGTTTGGTTTTTATTGATGTGTTTTATGAGATCCCACATTTATGCTTAGAATATGGCACAAGGGTGACTGTTGGATTGAGGGGTCTTGACCCAGGTTTGGAGGTTAAGGTTTGCCAAAAAACCCCTATACTACTGGCCCTTTCGGCAATGACCTAATTCCGCAGGACAAGGTCTCACCCGAAGTAGTATGGGAGGGTGCTGGAACCAGGTTTCCGCACCCTGAGAGAGAGTAGGTAATTTAAGGCAGGTCTGTGTTGCAGCTTATTAGGTTCGCATAGAATGAGTCTATTCACAACTATTTTAACAATATAATAAACTCATAACCACAACAAAGCTATTATCATTAACATATCTAATCAATACATTCGCATCCATGTTCACATTAGTAAATACCATCATAGAACACTATAATCGCAGCCACTTCCAGATCACAGATACATTCGCAGCTTAATTAAATATCACAGATGTGCTCCAGCAGTAAAAAAAATCAATCCAGATAGCACAAAGGTACTTCAAATATATTTTGAATTCATTAGCATAAAAAATCCACTTACAATCCAAACATAGCCCGCGCACACAACCAATAGGATTCCTTACCCAAAACAACCGAGACATATCTTAACAATTCACATGTAGCATAAATCTTATCTCTTTCCTTACTAGACCCAAATATCTATCTATTTATAACATATTAGCCTTTGTTATCCGATGGTCCACAAACCATGGTTTGTGAACCCTAGAGATACCCTTTAACCCATTACAAAACATTAGGGGCTTTGACAACACTCATTTTTGAGCGATCATATTTTTGCTCTAAGGAGATAAATTGTACCTTTGTTTCCTGAAGCTCTGTCACTTGGAGTTTCAATTCCTCCATTGATTTTATTAATTCTTCAGTGCTTAAGTTGGTAGTGTTGACCTGTGATAATTCTGTTGGCTGACCTATTGTTGTTGTACCTGTAATTACTTATGTTGTAGATGCTGGAATGTTTGTATGCTTGTCCTTTAATGCCTTTTCAAGTTATTTTTCAGTCTCATTTAGTTTCTCATTCAGTTTCAAGAGAAAATCCATCAATTCTTCTTCAAAGTTTTGCTTTATGATTTCTGCGGTTTGTGGATGCCTTGAAGATGGCAACTTCAGTTGTTTCTTTAAAGCTGCAATATCATCATCTTTCTTCTTAATCAAGGCTTATATACCTTTGACATCTTTGGGATTATGACCCAATCTAATAATTATTTCTCCCAAAGTCTTTATTCTGTTGTCCTTAGCCTGGGAAGAGGCTTTCTCAAGATGCAATTGAGCAGTAGTATTATTCAAGGAATCCTATAATCTTTGGGTCATCATTGATTTATCAGTCAAAGTTGAATAAATCATTTCTCCTGTTTGTTTGTGTAGTTCAATCTGATCCAAAGGATGAATATTTTTTGTCATGACTTCAAAATTGGTTCTAACATAATCTGCAGTTGTTTGAGGCTGCTGCACTTTGGGCTTGAAATGACTCATCACCATTTTATCTTGCTGGATGTCATAGGATGACATCAATATTTGTTGATTTTTGGGAGCCATTTTCAAATATTGATTATAGATTTGAAGTCTTGATGGATCATTTCTGGCCTTTATATTTATAAATGTTTTCTTAATATCCCAGGCATCCTTCACTGGTGGTTTGAAGGAAGATACTTCTGCACTTTGTTGTCTTTGTAGCTCTTTTCTTTGTGAATTATTGGATGTTCCACTGATTGTGCATGTTTGCTGACTATATAATTCTTTTATCCTCTGATTATCAGTGGTTTCTTGAACAAATTCTACTTCTGAAAGAGGATTTAATTTTTGTATTTTGACACCAGGTTGTTCTGAAGATCCACTGATAGGAGTGGTTGTTTCTGCATCTCTCTTCTTACCTTTTTCTTCATTGAGAGGAGTTTGCAAAATTGAAACTTCTGCCACATTAATCTGAGTGGGAGAAATCTGTATTTGGGCCTATTCCTTGGAAGTTTCAGGCTACTCTGTCATTGTGAATTTCTCTGTAACCTGTGTAGCAGTCTCTTTTTCCTTCCCTTTGGATGCTACTGTGGCTAATGCACTGATTTCCTGCAAATTTTGCTGAGAAGTTCCAACAGAAGAAGGACCAATTCCTGGTCTTTGTGCCTGTCCAAAAGAATCCAAGTCAATTATTTTCTCAATACCTTTCATAACATTTTCAACACTGACCTGTTCACTATCTTGTTCTATTAAGGTCCCTTCCCTCCATTCATCCATATTGGCAAATTGTTCAATCTCTGGAATTCTATGATGAAGGTATGGTGACAATTTGTTTTTCATTCTCCTCTCACAAATAAAGCTGTTTGGGTCATAAGGTACCCAGTGGAAATTTTTTTGCAATTTGAGATGATCTTCCAAGATTCGTTCAGCTTCTTTTCCTGCATCCCTAGAATTGCAGACAAAAGGACCTAATTGACTCTTGATTCTGAGCTAACCTTTCTTCTTTGCATTACAAAAATGGACTATGTCTGAATTTATCATCTGTCTGAAATATTCCAAGGCAACGAGCCTCATTGGAACATACTTTGGTAGCTTGAAAGGACATAGCTCACTGCCATATATTCTAATTTATGTATGATTCCTGTATAGGTACCAATCACCTATCTTGTATTGCTTGGATAGTTGGAGAATTTTCTGAATGTCATGATTGACCCTAGGAGGAGAGATTCCTATTAATAAAGTTGTTGCAGGGTGCACAAATAGGTCAATGAACTCATTGTAAGAATAAGGAGAATCAGAGGAATTATGGAATATTGGAGACCAAAAAATAACAAACCTAGGATTTCCTTTGGCATCAAGTTTCATGACATGGAAAGGGAAACTCTCTGATTGATAGTAAAGCATAAGATGGTATATAACATTGGGATATTTAAAAACTATCTCATCTTCTAATCTCATGAACTGGTCATAAATTTTATCAGCAATATAGGAAGAAAAATCATATTTGACAGCAGGGAGTTGTCCAGGGGTAAAAATGGGCAACAATACTAGGGTTAACTGATCAACATATTCACTAGTATTGAAACCCATTACAGAGGATATCATATTCAAAATGATTTTGCCCATATATGTCAAAAAAGTATATCCATAAGGAGGTGGGCCTTTGGGTTGATGTTCTGGCAACATGAAAGTTTGGCAGAGACGATTCAGCTCTTCTTGAGCTAAATTGGTCGATTTTCAAGTAAATCTCCCATGAAAAGGGGATTCAAGGCTTGACCAGGCTGAAACTGCAACACTTCATTGATAGACCGAGCAGTTATTGGGAAAAGGACGGTTTGACTCGGGGACATGATTGCTCATTGATTGGGATCATAATTGACATGGCAGTAGTGAATTATTTCGGGAAAAATGTGGACTGAGGGTAAAAGATACATCGGAAGATTGGATTCCCACAGTCCAAAAATGTCAGAGCCGTTTAAGTAACTATCTCTGCATTGAAAAAAAATTCTGAGAGGACTTTCACTGAGGACGAGGTCTTTAATCTGGAAATCCCTATCTGCTAAGGGCAGATAGTCTAAATCTCTATGAGGGTCATTCAAGGGTGCGACATTCAAAGCCAGGGGAATTTCCATTTCTGGTTCTTGTGGATTCAGAAAAGAATTCGGGTTTTGGTAGAAAAAAAAGGCACCGCCACAGGTTTAGGAATACAATTGCAATTCTGGGAATTGAGGAATGAAATAAATACCAACTTGTTCTCTGTTTTTTCTTTTTCCTATGGAATTAGAACAGAAACCAAGATTTGCAGAGTTCAATGGGAAATTGGGTAAATACTTGTTTTCCGAGAAATAAACAGCGATGAAAACAGGTGTGGGCAACGGCGGATGGTTTCTGGATTGTTGGTCTGCAACTTTCCTCAGTCAAGGTGGCGGTCGACAGTCTTCACAGTTGGTTTTTGAAAATTTTGCATGGGACACTGGTCACTGCACGGGATAGTGAAAATGACGCGGGTTCATGTTTTTAATGCAAATTCAAAGGTTGGCGGGTTTTTTTATTTTTTAAGTGGATGACGTTAGCAAGTACGGTGGTTTTGTAAGCGGTAAGCGGTATATATCGTACCGCTCTCGGGGGCAGGTGGTTTTCAGCAGAGGGCGAGCGATTCCATAGGACTCACGACACGTGTCATAGCACTGTTCAGAAAACTACTTGGCCATCATGCATTATCGTTCGGACGGGGAGACACAGCGATATGGTTGACAACCGTAGATCGTAGACTGCTTGATCGAATGGTCGTCGGGAAAGGGAGATGACGGAAAGATAAAGAGCGGGCCCAATATAATTAAACATAATTTAAATTACGTCGGGGGTGATTTGATTGGTGGAATAGGTTGTTAATTAACCATGAAGGTTAATTAATCCCTTTTTTATACGACAGGGTGTCGATCTTTTAATCAGTTGGCAATTCAACTAATTAATCAAAATTAATCAAATTTATATGGTTATTTTTCAACCAAAGGGGCGGGGTAATAATAATTGGGAATTTGAATAATTAAAATAATATGGGAAAGGGTTGAGTCATATAGGGAATTAAATAATAAAGTTAGAAATTAATATGAAAATGAAATAAAAGCGCTAAGTATAAAAACATTAGGTTCATGTAATTAACTTATGCTTGAATGAAAATGGTTTTTATGAAATATTGTGAAATTTCCCTAAGTAAAATAGGATTTTACTTAGGAAAAGATTGTCTTGTGGAAGTGAATGAATGATTTATGAATGCTTTTAAGTACTTAGGCTTTTCCAATTATTGGGCCGAGGGTCCGGTCCCTCGAAAAGTCAAGGAAATGCCTTGAGCCCCTCTAATTATCAAATGTCTTGGTACTTAGGAGAAATTAGTAAAATTCTTAGGGAAAAGTGAGATAGGAGGTTAATAATTTGACTTTTCTTTGCTTGAAATTCTTCCAGTGTAGTGTCTTCCTTTGCACTTGTGATGAAAGTAAAGATTTAACACATCTAGAGTCATCATCCATCACATGTAATTCTGCAACATCATCTACCTACCCTACCTACTTTAACTTAGCATTTTTTCTCCTTTATTAGGGTGCACTTAGACTGGCAAACCCTTATCACATTTTTTCTTTTACATGTAGAAATCTATCTAATTCTAACATTATTACATCCAAGGGCTCAGATTAAACTGTTGAGCTCCTTTTATTTACTCTACATATCTACTTATCTGCCAAGATTAAACAGTTTGGTTAGATTTTATTCTCTATCTAAAACATAAAATTGAAAGATGAACTAGCCAAGCTTAAACTGTTTCACTGTTCATAAATTGTGGCATAAGATACAAGTTGCACACAATTTGTTTATTTATATAAGAGTAAAAAGTAGTGGCACTTATACTTGCACACTTTCTTGGCCTTTCTTTTGGTGGGGTTCATTTTCTTTCATTTTTTGGCCATTTTTATTTTTTTACCCTTTGATTTTTCTTTTAGGGTATACACTCTTTACATTTTTTTAAATTTTTTGATTTTTTTGACAATATGGAAAATATTTGCAACAAGGAAAGGTATGAACATATTGCATAGCCCATCAAGTCAATCATGATATATGACACCTATTGGTATAGGAGTCTAACACTAGCTCCACTTGGGGATGGCTTTTCCTGGTGAAAAGTCAAGAACAGCAGGTCAGTTGCCCTCAAAATGATTTCGACTGAACTATGGAATATTCTTCTGCTTTTTGTTTTATTGTATATATGATAGTAATACTTTTTAAGCTTAGGGCCTTCTCTTCGGGCTTCAACTCCAACAAGTTACTATCCACTCAAAACTGTGACATTACAAAGGATATAATATGTACATGTTAAAATCGGGATATCCTAATAAATAGGATCAAAGTAATGTTTCAACATTCGACCATTAACTGGCCCATCTTCATTTTCTGTACCATCCAGTTTTTTCAGAAAATATGTATTGTTTCTTTGTAAAGCATGGATAATATAAGGTCCTTTCCATAGCAAATCAAACTTCCCATGTTTTCCCTTGTCCTCTCTTCTGGAATCCCATCTTAAAACTTTGTTTCCAATTTTGAAATCTTCTGCCTTGGTCCTTTTATCAAATATCTTCTTTAGTTTCTCCTACAATACTTGGGATCTCTGATATACTTCCTCTCTGGTCTGCTGCAAATTGATAGTCCGGTTTATTCTCCTTTGAATATCATTAGGTTCAACCTGAGCTTCTTGAAGTAATTTCATTAAAGGAACTCCTAAAGATGAAGGAAATATAGCCTCAATGCCATAGACTAATTCATAAGGACTGGTTCCAATAGATTTTTTGGTGGTGATTCTGTCTGCCCATAGTGCATTTGTAAGTTTCTTGTGCCATTTTTTCTTGTTTTCCTCCAATAATTTTTTCATAATATTGATGAGACTCTTGTTGGAGGACTCGGATAGTCCATTACCTTGAGGGTAATATGTTGTGGAATGGCCTAAGGTGATATGATATTTGTTACAGAAACTTATCATCTTCTTAGATTTGAAGGCAACAGCATTATCAGTTACAATTTTCTCAGGACAACCAAATCTTGATAATATATTGGTTTCTAGGAATCCTATAATCATAGTGTCATTGGCTTGTCTGGAAGGAATTGCTTCCATCCATTTGGTGAAATAATCTGTAGCAGTGAGGATCCATTTATGTTGGCCAGAAGAAGGAGGGTGGATTTCTCCAATGAAATCCAGGCCCCATTGTTGGAATGGTTTTTCAGTGGAAATTGGTTTCAGGGGTAAGGGTAATAGTTTTCTTTTGCCTTCAAAGATTTGACATTTATGGAAAGCAGTGACAAATTTCTTTACATCAGAAAAAAAGGTTGGCCAATAAAATCCAGCCCTTAGGATCTTGTCCGCGATTGATTTCCAATAAAGGTGTCCACCACAGTCTCCTGCATGAAATTCATGGAGAGCCTTGTCAGCTTCGTCTTTTAATAAACAATTCAATAGAATGCCTTCATGATTTTTCCAAAAAATAACATTATCTAAAATACAAAACTTTGAAGATGTCATCTCTAAAAACCTTTTCTTTGTTCTGGATAACCCTAGAGGAGCTTGCAGGTTTAATAGTACATAAATTATATCAGCATACCAAGGTGAATCTAAGAAGGCCTAGCTGATTTGTGGAGTCGCCATCTCCCGTTCGTCATCCAGTTCATTAATATCCAGGGCTTGACAATTTGTTTCTGTCATGAGTTGAGCCAATCCCTGTCCCTTTATAAGCTTTGTAGGTTTTATTTCAATATCATACTCTAATATGGTAGCAATCCATTTACCTCTTTTGCCCTCAATTCCATCTTGAGTTAAGATGTCTTTGACAATAGCATTTGGTACATAGGCTATCACATGGGAATACAATATGTAGATTCTAAAATATTTAATGGCTTTTACAAGTGCAAAAGCTTGTTTTTCCATGAAGTTGTATTTTAAAGATGCATCCCTTAATGCTTTACAAAAAAAGGCTATAGGTTTTTCACATCCTTGATCATCCTTTTATAATAAAATAGTTGCTACAGTGTGTTCTAATGCAAATGAAAATATTATGAAGTCTCTATCAAATTATGGACTGGTAAGAACTGGTGTTCTAGTCAAAGCAATTTTAATTTCTTCAAATGCTTGTTTGGCTTCTACTGTCCATTTAATACCAGGGATAATTTTAGGGGCGAATTTTAGCCCAAAGGCGAATTTTAAGGGATTTTAAATTTTATTAGGGCGAATTTTTTATATTAAACCCATTTTTTATAGTTTAATAAAGTTAGCCCAAAAAATATTTTAAAAATAATTAATTATTTAACATTAGCCCACCAAAAAAAGAGCCACAAAACAGTAAACATGAAATTCGCCCCCGATTTTCTAGGTTTCCATGGCATTCGCCCCCCATTTTCCCGATTTCTATGGCATTCGCCCCATTTTTTCAGTTTTCACTGGTTCGGACTGGTTCGGAGAGGTGGTTGGGCTTTGTGCACACCGAATAATGCACCCCACCGCCATTGCCACCTTGCAGCAGTTCTAATCATTCTGTAAAATTATTAAAAACAGGAGATGGCTTCAACTACTTTGCAAATCAGTTTGTGGAGCCTCTTAAAACGTCTGGATTGGTAGATTGTCAACAAGCCTGCAAGAGGAATTGCTCCTGCAGTGCTCTTTTCTTTGATAACAAAACAGGTGGTTGCTATCTATACAATGAAATCGGAAGCTTTCAAGTCTCTGAAGATGATTCCACTGCCTTAACCGCATATTTCAAGGTCCGCAACTCAACAAATGAGTCAAGCACAGGGCGAGGTATGGAAAATAACAATGACTCAAGCACTGGGCAAGGTATGGAAAATAACAAACACTTCCCTTATCTTATCATCATCGTGGTCTCAACTGCACTAGTACTTGTTGCCATTATGTCTTTCGGTTACTGGTTATGCTGGAAGAATCTTGCACGAGGGACTCCGAATGATTCTTCAGAGGATGAAAGATTCTTAAACAATATACCTGGACTACCCACCAGGTTCTCTTACAGGCAGCTTCAAAGTGCCACAGACAATTTTAACAGGAGACTCGGGAGAGGGGGTTTTGGGTCAGTTTATGAGGGCACACTGCCAGATGCCAGCAAAGTGGCTGTGAAGTAGTTGGAGAGTATTGCCGAAGGTAAGAAAGAGTTTCATGCAGAGGTGGCTACCATAGGTAGCATACATCATGTTCATCTGGTAAGGCTTCGAGGGTTCTGTGCAGAGCACATTCACCGTTTGCTTGTGTATGAATACATGGCTAATAGGTCTCTTGACAAATCCCTATTCAGCGATAGGAAGCAAGGTTTTGTCTTAGATTGGGACAAAAGGTATAACATAGCTCTCAGTACTGCAAAAGGATTAACTTACCTGCATGACGATTGCATTGCGAGAATCATACACTGACATAAAGCCAGAGAACATTCTTTTAGATGAGAACTATAACGCAAAGGTGTCTGACTTTGGGCTTGCAAAACTTATGACCAGAGAACAGAGCCATGTTCTTACAACATTAAGGGGTACACGGGGTTATCTTGCTCCTGAATGGCTTACAACATATGCTATCTCAGAGAAGAGCGAGTGTACAGCTTTGGCATGGTTTTGCTAGAAATTATTGGAGGAAGGAAAAATTTTGATTCAGAAGAAACTTCAGAAAAATGTTATTTTTCAGGTTATGTTTTCAAACAGATGGAAAAGGGGAAGCTTGAAAATATACTTGATGCAGAGCTTCAATACGATCCTTCCGATTAAAGGCTATCTAGGGCAGTCAGAGTTGCACTATGGTGTATTCAAGAAGATTTTTCTTTAAGGCCATCAATGGGAAAGGTAGTTCAAATGCTTGAAGGTGTCATGCACATACCTGACCCGCCAGTTTCCTATCAAACTGGTTTCCGAATGCATCAAAGCATGTTGTTCCTGAAGCCTATCAGTGATGAAGGATCTTCTTCTAACCCTTCTGACTATAACAGCCTGGATATGGTCTCTGCAGTCCGCCTATCTGGACCAAGGTAAGGGGGGAGAAATAATAATTCAATTCATCATTCATATTCTTCATATTCTTAACAAGCTAAGTGGGAAGAGTTAAAAAATAATTCATCATTCACATTCTTAATAAGGTAAATGGGAAGACTTACAACTTAATTTCAGAATTCGTATCTTAACAGAGTCTTCTGTAGGAGAACATGAATCTGGGAAGTCCCTCACTGAGATCAACTCTTCATCCCTTGGTTATAAGTTTATGGTCAGAACATAACTCCATGCACCCATGCTCTCATGCTGACTTAGGAGGGTTTGCATTAGCCGATTAGAACCAACTACTCTGTAATGGCAAAGGCTATATTAAGGAAAATTCGAAGTGTCCACATGTAAGTATTCACGTGTTCATTTTCAGAATGAGGTAGCGGTCATCTCAGTTTTGGTATGGTATTTTATTTTTCTCAAGTATCTATGCAATTCAGTTGGAACTTTATTGTCTTGTGAGCTGAAGACAGGGTAGATCAATACTATTGTACAAATATCCTTTGCCCTCTTGACACAAACTAAGACGATCTTGTGTATGTTTGTTGATCAGAAGATAGGCATGCATAAAGTTAACAGCATTACTTGTTATGTTCATAATCAAATGGATATGTACATCTAATCTTATCAGGTTAAAAGGAACTCTCAGTTTTAGCATCACCTGTACAGATGAAGGGAAGAATTTTCATTGACCTGTTGCTACATATAGTTGATATGCATTACGTTTTGCATTGGTTTAACGTGTGGAACCTATTCTGCATCCTAACCTCATTCTTGTGCAATGGAGCTTTCTGTTTCATTTGGGCAATTGTTGATGGGTATGACAGGCTTGGTCAGGAACCACCTTGAAATCTGCAACCATGATTAAGGATACATTTAGGGAATTATAGACAAGTAAACTATGATTATATACATTTATAAATTATAGAGTTGGAAAGTACTTTTCCATGTTTATTTTGAGTTCGTATTTATATGAGGAAGCAGAAAATAGATTTCGCAAGTTTGTAGTGAATCAAGAGGTATTGTTTATGGGTCGATTCTTTTATCCTGATTCATTCTCAATATAGTCAGAGAGGCTAACATGCAAATCAACTTTCTTATTGGTGATAGGATGGCAACCATCCCTGTAAACTATTCAAGTGAGATGATAGAATATAGGAAAAACAAAAAATACTTCATAATGTAGCATTAATCACTATACAAGAGCTAACGAAAAAATTGGAGGAAGAAACTGGTCTTCATGACATCATTGCCTGTGCAAATCATCCTTTGACTGGAAAATTGTACCCATTGCGTTCGTTAAATTTTCCTTTCCAATTCATTCATCCATGCATATAGTTCGGTCCAAGGAACGGCCCAAAGGTATGTGCATGAATCTCTATCAGTGTCCTTTCTTTTTATTTATATGATGATTATATAGCTTTTGAGTAAATAGGAAATACATTGAGTAGAAGAATTAATTATAGCTGGTTTTTTTGTTCCATGAGACGGGACTATCATTTATTTATTTTTTGTGATTTTCATGTTTGCATTCATTTTTTTTCATTTGTGTGAGGTTGTATTCATTCTTGTGGGATTCATTCACATCTTAGAAACAATTTGTGCTAATATCCATGTAGACCATTGAAATTTAACATATATACACATACTCCATTTAAATCAAAACAGACAAATACTATAATTCAGGTTTAGTGTAGAGCTTAGATTAGCAATGTTTAAAGACTTCCATCAACCACCTTACTAATCTATCAAAGAAGTTCCAAATCCATTCTCTTTGTTAATATGTTCATTAATATTAGTGAACTGATGCGATATTTCAGTTCTGTATGTTAAATTTAGTTATTATCCTTTTTGTTTAAGTTTTGGTTAGAAAACCAATGGAACTAAAATATATACTTGGATTTGTTTCTTAGGTGGCCTATAGAGCTTATTAAGTACATTTAACTGGACTTCTACAGTTATGGTTCCAATAGAGAGCTTTACTGCTCGCAACAATCTTTATTAAAGTCATTTGATTCATCCTTTGGTATACAAATAATAAGGTAAATGGGAAGATTCTATAACTTAATTTCAGACACGTATCTTACCGGTGGTCTTCCTCAGAGAACATGAATCTGAAGCCCTCACCGAGATCAACTCTTCATCCCTTGGTTATAAGTTTATGGTCAACATAACTCCATGCACCCATGCTCTCATGCCGACTTAGGAGGGTTTGTATGAGCTGACAGGGAACCCTAACTACCTCAGAATGGCAAAGGCTATATTAAGGAAAAATTCGAAGTGTCCACAAAGTATTCACGTGTTCATTTTCTGTATCGAGGTAGCGGTCATCTCGCCTTTGGTATGTATTTATTTTTCTCGCTATCTATGCACCATTGGAACTTTATTGTCTTGTGAGTCAAGTACGTGGGGGTAGATCAATACTATTGTACAAATATCCTTTGCCCTCTCGACAATAAACCAAGACGTTTCGTGTCCGTTTGTTGATCGAAGATAGGCATGCATAAAGTTAACAACATTACTTGTTATGTTCATAATCAAATGGAGATGTACATCTAATCTTATCAGGTTAAAAGGAACTCTCAGTTTTAGCATCACCTGTACAGATGAAGGGAAGAATTTTCATTGACCTGTTGCTACATATAGTTGATATAGTTGATATGCATTGCGTTTTGCATTGGTTTAACGTGTGGAACCTGTTCTGCATCCTAACCTCATTCTTGTGCAATGGAGCTTTCTGTTTCATTTGGGCAATTGTTGATGGGTATGACAAGCTTGGTCAGGAACCACCTTGAAATATGCAACCATGATTATCTACATTTAGTGAATTATAGAGCTGCAACCATGATTATATACATTGAGTAAATTATAGAGTTGGAAAGCATTTTTCCATGTTTATTTTGAGTTCTGTATTTATGTTATGAGGTCATAAAAATAGACTTTGCAAGCTTGTAGTTATAAAAGAGGTATTGTTTTTATGGGTCAGTCCTTTTATCCTTGATTCATTCTCAATATAGTTGTTGAGAGGCTAACATGCAAATCAACTTTCTTATTGGTGATAGGATGGCAACCATCCCTGTAAACTATTCAAGTGAGATGATAGAATATAGGAAAAAAAACAAATACTTCATAATGTAGCATTAATCACTATACAAGAGCTAACGAAAAAATTGGAGGAAGAAAGTGGTCTTCATGACATCATTGCCTGTGCAAATCATCCTTTGACTGGAAAATTGTACCCATTGCGTTTGCAGCTTCCTCCTAACCATTCATCCATGCATATAGTTCTGGTCCAAGGAACGTCCAAAGGTATGTGCATGAATCTCTATCAGTGTCCTTTATTTTTATTTATATGATGATTATATAGCTTTTGAGTAAATAGGAAATACATTGAGTAGCAGCATTAATTATAGCTAGTTTTTTTGTTCCATGAGACAGGACTATCATTTATTTATTTTTTGTGATTTTCATGTTTGCATTCATTGTTTTTCATTTGTGTGAGGTTGTATTCATTCTTGTGGGATTCACTCACATCTTAGAAACAATTTGTGCTAATATCCATGTAGACCATTGAAATTTAACATATATACACATACTCCATTTAAATCAAAACAGACAAATACTATAATTCAGGTTTAGTGTAGAGCTTAGATTAGCAATGTTTAAAGACTTCCATAAACCACCTTACTAATCTATCAAAGAAGTTCCAAATCCATTCTCTTTGTTAATATGTGCATTAATATTAGTGAACTGATGCGATATTTCAGTTCTGTATGTTAAATTTAGTTATTATCCTTTTTAAGTTTTGGTTAGAAAACCAATGGAATTAAAATATATACTTGGATTTGTTTCTTAGGTGGCCTATAGAGCTTATTAAGTACATTTAACTGGACTTCTGCAGTTATGGTTCCAATAGAGAGCTTTACTGCTTGCAACAATCTTTATTGAAGTCATTTGATTCATCCTTTGGTATACAAATAATAAGGTAAATGGGAAGACTTACAACTTAATTTCAGAATTCGTATCTTAACAGGGTCTTCTGTATGAGAACATGAATCTGGGAAGTCCCTCACTGAGATCAACTCTTCATCCCTTGGTTATAAGTTTATGGTCAGAACATAACTCCATGCACCCATGCTCTCATGCTGACTTAGGAGGGTTTGCATTAGCCGATTAGAACCAACTACTCTGTAATGGCAAAGGCTATATTAAGGAAAATTCGAAGTGTCCACAAAGTATTCACGTGTTCATTTTCAGAATGAGGTAGCGGTCATCTCAGTTTTGGTATGGTATTTTATTTTTCTCAAGTATCTATGCAATTCAGTTGGAACTTTATTGTCTTGTGAGCTGAAGACAGGGTAGATCAATACTATTGTACAAATATCCTTTGCCCTCTTGACACAAACTAAGACGATCTTGTGTCTGTTTGTTGATCAGAAGATAGGCATGCATAAAGTTAACAGCATTACTTGTTATGTTCATAATCAAATGGAGATGTACATCTAATCTTATCAGGTTAAAAGGAACTCTCAGTTTTAGCATCACTTGTACAGATGAAGGGAAGAATTTTCATTGACCTGTTGCTACATATAGTTGATATAGTTGATATGCATTGCGTTTTGCATTGGTTTAACGTGTGGAACCTGTTCTGCATCCTAACCTCATTCTTGTGCAATGGAGCTTTCTGTTTCATTTGGGCAATTGTTGATGGGTATGACAGGCTTGGTCAGGAACCACCTTGAAATCTGCAACCATGATTATCTACATTTAGTGAATTATAGAGCTGCAACCATGATTATATACATTGAGTAAATTATAGAGTTGGAAAGCATTTTTCCATGTTTATTTTGAGTTCTGTATTTATGTTATGAGGTCATAAAATAGACTTTGCAAGCTTGTAGTTATAAAAGAGGTATTGTTTTTATGGGCCAGTCCTTTTATCCTTGATTCATTCTCAATATAGTTGTGGAGAGGCTAACATGCAAATCAACTTTCTTATTGGTGATAGGATGGCAACCATCCCTGTAAACTATTCAAGTGAGATGATAGAATATAGGAAAAACAACAAATACTTCATAATGTAGCATTAATCACTATACAAGAGCTAACGAAAAAATTGGAGGAAGAAACTGGTCTTCATGACATCATTGCCTGTGCAAATCATCCTTTGACTGGAAAATTGTACCCATTGCGTTTGCAGCCTCCTAACCATTCATCCATGCATATAGTTCTGGTCCAAGGAACGTCCAAAGGTATGTGCATGAATCTCTATCAGTGTCCTTTCTTTTTATTTATATGATGATTATATAGCTTTTGAGTAAATAGGAAATACATTGAGTAGTAGCATTAATTATAGCTAGTTTTTTTGTTCCATGAGACGGGACTATCATTTATTTATTTTTTGTGATTTTCATGTTTGCATTCATTGTTTTTCATTTGTGTGAGGTTGTATTCATTCTTGTGGGATTCACTCACATCTTAGAAACAATTTGTGCGCTAGTGTCCATGTAGACTATTGAAATTCTATACATATATACACATACTCCATTTAAATCAAACAGATAAATACTATAATTCATGTTTAGTGTAGAGCTTAGATTAGCAATGTTTAAAGACTTCCATCAACCACCTTACTAATCTATCAAAGAAGTTCCAAATCCATTCTCTTTGTTAATATGTGCATTAATATTAGTGAACTGATGCGATATTTCAGTTCTGTATGTTAAATTTAGTTATTATCCTTTTTGTTTAAGTTTTGGTTAGAAAACCAATGGAATTAAAATATATACTTGGATTTGTTTCTTAGGTGGCCTATAGAGCTTATTAAGTAAATTTAACTGGACTTCTGCAGTTATGGTTCCAATAGAGAGCTTTACTGCTTGCAACAATCTTTATTGAAGTCATTTGATTCATCCTTTGGTATACAAATAATAAGGTAAATGGGAAGACTTACAACTTAATTTCAGAATTCGTATCTTAACAGGGTCTTCTGTAGGAGACCATGAATCTGGGAAGTCCCTCACTGAGATCAACTCTTCATCCCTTGGTTATAAGTTTATGGTCAGAACATAACTCCATGCACCCATGCTCTCATGTTGACTTAGGAGGGTTTGCATTAGCCGATTAGAACCAACTACTCTGTAATGGCAAAGGCTATATTAAGGAAAATTCGAAGTCTCCACATGTAAGTATTCACGTGTTCATTTTCAGAATGAGGTAGCGGTCATCTCAGTTTTGGTATGGTATTTTATTTTTCTCAAGTATCTATGCAATTCAGTTGGAACTTTATTGTCTTGTGAGCTGAAGATAGGGTAGATCAATACTATTGTACAAATATCCTTTGCCCTCTTGACACAAACTAAGACGATCTTGTGTCTGTTTGTTGATCAGAAGATAGGCATGCATAAAGTTAACAACATTACTTGTTATGTTCATAATCAAATGGAGATGTACATCTAATCTTATCAGGTTAAAAGGAACTCTCAGTTTTAGCATCACCTGTACAGATGAAGGGAAGAATTTTCATTGACCTGTTGCTACATATAGTTGATATAGTTGATATGCATTGCGTTTTGCATTGGTTTAACGTGTGGAACCTGTTCTGCATCCTAACCTCATTCTTGTGCAATGGAGCTTTCTGTTTCATTTGGGCAATTGTTGATGGGTATGACAGGCTTGGTCAGGAACCACCTTGAAATCTGCAACCATGATTATATACATTTAGTGAATTATAGAGATGCAACCATGATTATATACATTGAGTAAATTATAGAGTTGGAAAGCATTTCTCCATGTTTGTTTTGAGTTTTGTATTTATGTTATGAGGTCATAAAAATAGACTTTGCAAGCTTGTAGTTATAAAAGAGGTACTGTTTTTATAGGCCAGTCCTTTTATCCTTGATTCATTCTCAATATAGTTGTTGAGAGGCTAACATGCAAATCAACTTTCTTATTGGTGATAGGATGGCAACCATCCCTGTAAACTATTCAAGTGAGATGATAGAATATAGGAAAAAAAACAAATACTTCATAATGTAGCATTAATCACTATACAAGAGCTAACGAAAAAATTGGAGGAAGAAACTCGGTCTTCATGACATCATTGCCCTGCAAATCATCCTTTGACCGGAAAATTGTACCCATTGCGTTTGCAAATTTTCCTCCTAACCATTCATCCATGCATATAGTTCTCGTCCAAGGAACGTCCAAAGGTATGTGCATGAATCTCTATCGCTGTCCTTTTCTTTTTATTTATATGATGATTATATAGCTTTTGAGTAAATAGGAAATACATTGAGTATAAAAAAAGATTAATTATAGCTATTGTTCATGAGACGGACTATCATTTATTTATTTTTTTAGATTTTCTATGTTTGCATTCACGTTTTCTCATTTGTGTGAGGTTGTATTCATTCTTGTGGGATTCACTCACATCTTAGAAACAATTTGTGTTTAATATCCATGTAGACCATTGAAATTTAACATATATACACATACTCCATTTAAATCAAACAGATAAATACTATAATTCAGGTTTAGTGTAGAGCTTAGATGCTAGTAATGTTTAAAGACTTCATCAACCACCTTACTAATCTATCAAAGAAGTTCCAAATCCATTCTCTTTGTTAATATGTGCATTAATATTAGTGAACTGATGCGATATTTCAGTTATGTATGTTAAATTTAGTTATTATCCTTTTTGTTTAAGTTTTGGTTAGAAAACCAATGGAATTAAAATATATACTTGGATTTGTTTCTTAGGTGGCCTATAGAGCTTATTAAGTACATTTAACTGGACTTCTGCAGTTATGGTTCCAATAGAGAGCTTTACTGCTTGCAACAATATTTATTGAAGTCATTTGATTCATCCTTTGGTATACAAATAAAAGCAAGTAAGTCTCTATAGATTATGCAGATGAGGGTCTTTTTTGAAATAATGAAGATTAAACTCGGAGCTCCTCATCTAGGGTCCTGCTTGAATGGTCTTACCTTTGCTAGAAGGCATAATGCTTTTCCCTGCTCGGGTAAGATATAACGCTTTGCTTTGCTATGGTAAAGGATAACTTCTGCTTAGAGTGAAATTAAGGTTATCCCTTTCTGAAGCAGAGCGAAGAGTTATATTTTACAATGGTTACATGAGCATAACGATGATAAGGTAATATACTTGATGGTTGGGTTATGATCGATGAACAAAGAACTTAAGGACAGTAATGGAGGGGACAGTGTTGGAAAATAGTGTGAAGGAATGATGATTGAGAAATAGTCTTGGGTCATGGTGACCTGCCTCAGTCTATGTCATATGTTATACCCTTTTAGGTCAAATCGGTGCTCTAACCTCCTTTTTGGCATGATTGAGTACTTCAAGCATTCATATACAAGTGAAAGATATCTATAGATAAAATTCATGTTTTCATTAGAATTCAGCCACCTGATCCAGTTGTTTAGGTTTTCTCCCTAATTAGCCCCTCATCAAATGTACTTTAACCTATTTAGTCTGTTACTTGCTAGACAGCTCTGCTAAGTACTATCCGGATGCTACTGTATGGCAAATAAACTAAATGCTGGCATGCAAAAGGTTGTCACAAGATCAACTATCAATGGAATCATTGTGTGCACTCACAATAGAGACTGCAATCCCTTTAGATCAATTTTCCTTTGGAGATTAGCTTATTATGGCTCCTATTATTGCTGTTATCCATCACTGTTATATCGTTTCAGTGATTACAAAATACTGTAAACCTTAAATCAGGGAAATTGAAGGCAAACTTTTGAATTCTGTTGCTGTGTGCAGACTTGCATTGCTAATTTTGTAGTTTTTTGCCATATTTTTTGAAGAATGTATTCTGTATATTAGTTTGGAAGGATTTTGTTGGGTGACAACTTAGTTTATAATTTTTTGTCAGTGTGGGACCTTTCTTGATTAAATATGAATGCCATTCTGGATTCTAACATTTCTACTCTGTATGTTCTGTACAGTGGCCAAAAGCTTTGTATAATATATTTGCATCTTTTACTGCTACTCGATGGTGGAGATAAATGGGAGAGTGCATTTCTGGTACTAGATATATGGGCGTGTACACTAGTATAATGGTTTCAAAAGGTACTTGAATTGCATTATTGTATACAACTGCAAGATTAAATTGCAATACCAGTGGCGAAATACATTTGAAGGTTACATTTTGGTGACCTATTTGTCATTTGGATATATGACAATTTGTATAATTAACATACTTCTCATGTTTTCATTTTGCCTTTTTGGGTAAATACTGCTTGTGTTTTACCTATATTCCAAGCAGTTTTTTATCCTTCTTGAATTTATTAGGTCATTGTGCTGTCATAGTATATGATTGATCCATAAATTTCAATGTTATTGAGAAAATACTCCTTAATGCTGCTTGTACTATGAAGGCTGATGTTGGAGTTCATTTATCCTAAATGGCTGTGAATGTAGTATTTGTGAAAGTTCACTGTACTGCAGGGCCCCCCTTCAGGTTTTATAGATTTGTAAACTCAGGTAATATCTAACACAAACATAAGATGCAAAAAATCATATATGGGTATAACAAAAATATTGGCTTCTGTGGGCAGTAATAATTTATTGGAATTTATAGTTCCTTCAGTTAGAGGTACTTTAAAGGCATATAAATGTGCATTTGTTCTCTTTTACCAGTTGGAGACTAAGAGTAAGCACCAGTTGAAAGATAATTGAAGAGCTTATTTGGTTGTATGGATGTTTTCGAGCTTTTAAAATGATGATATACTAACAAAAAGGAAGAAAGCTCTTCTTGGTAATGAAAATCTTCATGGTCTCTTAAAACTTAAGAGCAAAGCTGTTGTTAAAGACGTTACAAAGGTTGGAAGACTTCATTGTCATAATCTTGGTGGTAAATAATTTTGAATGATCATATCATAGGAATTCCATGGCCCCGACATGCAACTCCAGGCGCCTTACAGGACCGTGATCTCCTTTTTCTTCTTTTCAAAAAACAAGTAATCAATAATAGATGGTTAGCTGTCAGCGTTGTGGATTTCCATAATATTCTACTCATATCTGTGTACTTTGATCTTGATCTACGAATTTTCTACATTGGCTCTCTTTTTTGCCATGATTTTGCATTATTTTTGGTTGATAAATTTTCTTGGCTCTTGTTGATATAATAAGCTTCGAGTCAATCAAGCAACTTGTTTATATATATGAAGCTATCAAAATTATTAATCCATAATTGATGGATATGAAATTTTTGGAAACTCCCTTAAGAAATTAATAGATGCAGTTAATGTTTCTTTTAAAAAAAATTAAATTAATAGTTATATCACACTTTTTTGTTGTGTTATTTCTTTCCTTCTCTCATATATATATATATATATATAACAAAGAAGTGGTATCATGAGTACCCAAGTTTTTTTTGTATACTAATATGTAGTGAATCTTTGGTTTGCATTTATGGTTTCCAAAATCATGTTGGGTAAAAACTGTTTCTGAGGTGTTTTTGAAAAGTTGAAAATCATTTAACTTGTTTCTCAATTATTATTGTGCTTTTAGAAAACAGTTCAAAAATTTAGATGTAAAAAGAAAGTAAAAATTGCCCTACCTTGAATAATTAATAATTAATTTTGAAAAGCTTAAAAGCAGAAGCAATTTTGGTGTTAGAAGTGAATAATGAAACCAACAAAGACTCAGTGATTTTACTTGGAATTTTCTCATATTTTTAGAAATGGTTCCTTGTATTGTCCACCGTTATTTAAGAAGTGAATCCCAATTGTTCATTTTTTTAAAAACTTGTTGCTTGTCTTTTTTTAATTCCCATTCTTTATCCTTGTGAACGCATCATATTGGAAGGTCGAACTAAAGTGTGGAAAGTATAGTTATCTATTAGGTACTTGTCGGTTGAATAAGTATAGTTATCTATTAGGTTTTTGTCAGCGTTCAACATCTTACTTAGAAGGGTTTCACCAATCACCTCCATTTAACAATTCACTAGTATTTTGTCTTACAATTATACTTGTTTTGGATCATGTTCTAAGTTCTTAATGAAATGTGCATTAATAATGTAGCACCTTGCATGCTATATAAAATGCATTAGCTTTATGATGAAAATAGTTCTTATTTATCAATTTGTTATGCTTGATTTTCAAACTAAAGTGGCAAACATGAAGTCTATGATGTCATTTAGTGTGTCGTGAACATTGTACTCTTTTTGTCATTGCATGATAATGATGATTAAATTATCTCCGTAATCTTGTAAGTTTTAAATTACGTTTTATGAATCTTTATAACCATGTTTTCACTTTATAATTTACCAAATTAATTTATTATTTTTTGAGGCTTTCACTGAAGTATAAGAAAATGAGGGTTAATATACCTAAGTTTTTAAAATACACCTATGAGGTCATGCAAAAAGATCATTATGGGGCAATAATGACTCAATTGAGGCTTACATGAAAGTTAAATCAACTAAGGTAATCGTCAAGCAACATTATACATCTTCACACCAAGGAGAGTAGGGGAAGTTCATTTGAATTCCTTTGGAACCACCTCCAAAGGAGATTTAATAATGTATTTTTGTAGAACCATGAGTTAGGGCATGATCATAGTTTTGTGCATAGGTTTCATTTTAGATATATATTTACCATTTACAATAGGGTTTCTAAACAAATTGATTATAATTCCACATTTTTTTTGTTTTTTGTTTTGCTTTGATCTTCGATATCTTGATAACGAATATTTATATGTTAGGATGCCTTGTTTTTAAGCAAATTAGCAAGCTTTCTTATTGTGATATGAAGTATAGCTAAAAGATGAACATTGATATTTTTCTCAAAGTATGACAATGTTGTGTACCAAGTAGTGCAAAAAGCATGAAAAAGGCCCAATTTAGTAATGCCATGTCCAAATCAAGTGGGAGAGAATGAATTAACTGCTTTTTTAAGGAGACAATTTACAATAGATTAAGAGCACAAGATAGGATGACCATTCAAATGAGTCTCCTTTATGTGTATACAGAGACAGATGCCTGGATAACAATAATAATAAACTGATATATAATAATAAATATATCAATAATTAAGGTAATGGGAATGAATGTGGGTTATTTTTTTAAGGGCTTTGCATGCCCTTTCCTTTGAAATAAATGTTTCTTTCAATGTTGATTATTTTTAGATGCCTTTATATGAAGAACTCATCTCGCCTCTTTTCTTGTCCAGTGTTTATATATTTCGATGATTGTTTCAAGTTCTAATACGACTTCTCCCTTTGCATCAAGCTCTAACATAATAATCTAAACCATGACCTTGTTACCAATCATGTTTTTTAAACAGTGAATGTGGAAGAGTAGGAAGCAACTCCACTCTGTAAACCATATTGAGAATTCTTTCCAACGCGGTATAAGGACCAGGGTTCTTGTATGGTTGCACCCTCAAAATAACCAATCCCACACTTCAAAGTGTCATTCACTATGATGTTGATTTGTGAATTGTTTCATTTTGCTTTGTGCTCTAATCAAATTGTGCTTCAATAGTAAGAGAACCTTTTGTTGGTATTGGAGATTATCCTCCATTACTTGTTCCTAAGGTTTCCCTTATCTAGAGTGACATGTCTCTTGCTCTCTTTTGCTGAAGAGACGTTCTCCAATAAAAAAACTCTCATTCACAAAATGTTCTCTTTCAACTTGAAAAATGAATGATCTCTCACAAAAGTGGCATAAATGGATTTTCACACATAAGTGGCATAAATGGTGTTCTTGAATATGCTGATGAGATTCAAGTCATACACATCATCATCACGATCGTCTCGAAATTCAGATTCAAGTCATATTCATCATCATCATCACGATCGTCTCGAAATTTTGATACTAATCGCTGTAAACACAATCACTTTTTGTCAAAGTGTCAACATGGCCCACTTTCACCACTGCATCATCTCGACTTTTGTGCAACGACTAAAATGATGAATTTCCTGCAAAGGTTCAAATCTCAATGTCCTATTGCAACATACAAGAATTTCCTACAAAGGTTCAAATCTCATTGTCCTATTGCAACATACAAATATCACGAACACTTGGAACATACATCCATCCTTCTGTCAAAAAAAAAAAAATCAAAGTGGCCAAAAGCATCAATATGCCTCCAAATATGGCGATAGCTTGAAAATTGGTTGGTCAAATGACAAAACTGGCTATGCGTTCCTTGCAAAAAATCATGAAATTTGAATATAAAGTTGACTATGTTTTGAAATTGTTAAATATGGGCCTCTAGGGAATCTAGAGGATTCTTTGCAGATTTTTGCCTCAAGGTTCCATTACTCAACGTTTTGCTTATGGAATATTCATTGCTCAAATCAAATAACTGTCTATGCTATCAAATTCTTGGCAAAAATTCGGTTCACATGAGTATAAACTTACATATTTCTGACCATGAAACCCTGGGCATAGGCTCATGGGAATATGTTATGCAACCAGCTCACAAAAAAATAGAAATAACATATCAAAAACTTAGAAATATCCTCTTAACAATATAGTAAAATAATTTTCTTATTATAGATTTTTCTTGGAAAAGAATTATTGAGAGTTGGGTGCAAATGCACAATGTTGTGTAGCATTAGTGTGATAAATATGGGATAGTGCAAAGCATAGTTTTGAAGATTAGTCTAAGTTGACTCGTACCTAATCAACTTAGTCAAGTTGATTGTTGGTTGAACGGTTAATTGTTGGTTCAATGGACAGAAGATCTTGCAGGCACAGATACCAAAGGGCAAAATGGAGCCCATCATGGGGTACTCTTTGTAATTCTCCACCACTGCTACCTTCCATGCTTCCTCAAACTCCTCTCCAACCTCAATATTAGTGTTAGTAGTAGCATGAGAAACAACACTATGCTTAGCAGAACTAGAAGAACGCGTTTTCCAAACTACACGAGAACTACTTCCCTCACAAGTCACCATGTGCCATGCTTGGTCTCGGTGTTTCTCTTCCTTCTACTCCTGGTTCAACTACCATATCTTCATTGGAACCAACACCTCGAACTCCACTAGACAACGATTCACCATTTTGTAGTAGTGATTCGCTATTTGTACTAGTGATTCGCCATGATTTTACAAGATAATATAATCTCGTGAGAGATTCGCCAAAAAATTATATATACATATTATATTATTGATAAAATCGCCTTCCATTTTTCCTATGTATCATGGGGATTCGCCTATTTATTATATATATAAATTTAGGGGGTTCTTAAAATTATCCCTGATCCCTTCGAGATTCTTGGGTGTGCATACCTAGGGCCTGCGAGGCCAGACATAGGGTGGTAGCCAATTTATAGGTTTAGCGATCTGGGCCTCTTCCTAAGCAGACATAGGTCTCTTTGACGGGTTAGGAAAACATGCCTGGGGCACCGTTCACGGAGACTTCACATTTCGGGGGGAGGTGTGTGGCTTTCCTCCAGCCCATTTCGTAGTCCTCCCCTGCCCTTGCTCCTGTGCTTTCCCCTTACTATTCTTCTTTTCAACCTGCTTTCCCTTTATTGGAATGGACACAACCTCTTCCACTTCAGGGGTGACCTCTTCAACCTCATCAATGGAGACCATTGTTTGCGATGATTCACCCGGATTATTTGTTATCATTCTCACTCGAAAAATAAATTTAGGATTGCTACTATCAGAAGGAGTAGCTCGCCGAGACATTAACAAAGCGCAATATTCATAGAATTTCGTAAAGCACAAACTGTTCAAGATGCACGAAACCCCCTTCTGATCTACCCTTCTGCTTTTATAGCCTTGGAGATCAACCAACGGTTGGATGAGGCTTATCAAAAACTTATCATCAAGTAAACGGTAAAAAATCTTCAGAAATCGCCGCGTTAATTGCCGGCCACTCGCTCCTTTCAGCGGTAAAATTTGATTTTTACCCAGTTTTACTGTTCCAATGGCTAGTTTTCACAGCTGTATATTACCCCTGTGCTACTAGTGCACCTCCCACGCTCCCAGTGCACCCCTCTACTCCCAACGCACCTTTTCAGGTTGCGATCGACCCCTGCGCTCCCAGCACACTTCCCTGGGCTTCCAACCCTGCGAATGATCCCAACGTAGATAACAGACTTGCCTGTAGCTTTCTTCTGGCATGTGTGTATGCCACCCAATATAGCTACGCCGACCATATATTCATTTGGTCTGGTATGGTTTGAGCCGGCTGCCATTGACATATCCTAGTACCATATCACCGTGAAGTGTGACCAACCGGATAGCTCTGCCATCAGTAATTTCCTTTACCATACAGGGACCTAGCCAGTGCTGACAAAACTTCCCGGGGTGCTTCGCAAACTGGCTATCGTATAGCAGGACCAATTCTCCCTCCGCAAATATCTTTTGCCAAATATGTCGATCATGCCATGCTTTTTTTTGGGCCTTCTGAACTTGCTGATGGAAGTTAGCAATGAAACGATCCTCCTCCAAGGCCACAAGCTGCACTAATCGCTCCTCCATGATAACAGGCTCCACCATGTTCGTAAAGGCTATGATTCACAGGCTAGGAACAATATACTCCATGGGCATAATGGCCTCCTTTCCATAAACCATCCGAAATGGTGTTTTCCTTGTTAGTTTCTTGCACGTGGTTTGATAGGACCAAAGAAATGATGGGATGCGCACGTCCCATTCACTGCGATCATAATTATAGACCTTGGTCAGCGTATGTTCCAATATTTTATTAAAATATTCTACAACTCCATTTTCCTGCGTATGATACGGGGTACTTTTCACGTGGTGGATCCGAAATTATTTAGACAAGGCCTGTATTTTTTCATTAACACACTAGCACATTTGGCCCAATTTCCGACGACCAATTCGTCGCTATTCCGACACATAGGCGTCGCAAGAGCAATAGTTTGAGGAGGGGAAAAACGTGTTTAGCCATTACATCGCAATTCCGACACTTCAATAAAGTGTTAAAAGGGTGATACATTTTCCGATGTTTCCAGACGGTCGTTGCTCTTTCGACGCCTATGCGCTCTTCCGACGTTATTCCAAAATGTTGGTCTTCCGACGAAAACAAAACATCGCTCTTCTGACGAACAACAAAACATCGCTTTTCCAATGAAAATAAAACGTCTCTCATCCAAAAAAAAATAAAACATCACTCTTCCGACAAAAAAAAAACGTCGCTCTTCCGACGAAAAAAAAACGTCGCTCTTCTGTCGAAAAACAAACGTCACTCTTCCGATGAAAAAAAACGTCACTCTTCCAACGGAATGAAAACGTCGCTCTTCCAATGAAAAAAACGTCGCTCTTCTGACGGAATGAAAATGTCGCTCTTCCGACGGAAACTAAAAAATATTTAAAAAATATTTATTTAGATATCCTGCCTTATTGAGTTGCAGTTTCGCTCAAGATTTCCGCAGATAATTTTGGACTTATATGAAAATACAATAAATAACTTTGGGAGCAACCAACGAATTACCATAATATCATAAATTTAAGGTTCAAAATCTGGGCTAAGTGGTTCTGCCTTGGATATTTACCTGTAACTGAATGCAAATAGTAATTCAGATTTGGTAGCTTCCATTGTAATTATGAATACTATTTTAATTTTTTATCATGTTTCAAGACTCTAGATTAGGTTAGGAAATTGCGATGACAGACAAGGATCACTTAATAATTTTGTCAGCTACTTTGACTATTATTCATGCATTTAAAACAAAATAATAAATTCTAAGACATAACTCACTTCTAGAAATACCAAACTGAAAACTTTCAAACTCTGCAATCTAACACCTCACTCACCTGAAGAAAGGTAGCATTCAACATGTAATAAAAATTGATGTAAGCACTCCATAGATCATATTACAGACAAGATAGCATGGCTTCTTATTTCCTACATGTATTAGTACAACTACATGGTTATTATATTCAATGCTCTAGATTCCAGATGAAACTAGCAAAATAATATTACACCAAGAATCACAAATAGGATATAAAAAGGACCAGAAGAGTAGCATTAAAAAAGCAATTGACTAAAATTATTACCAGATAGACATAGAATATTCTTCAAATACTTTGACTCAGAAGATGTACCAGTACTACAATTCCTTTGACTCAGAAGATGTACCAGTACTACAATTTCTAAATTCATCAACTGGACTTTCCCCACCCCAAAACCTTCTCGAGATTCTCAGACTCTCAACTCTTCAACTTAGAGTAATAAAAGTCAAACTAACTATGAAGATACACTCAATTTATGCATTGCATGAAGAAGCATTCAAACTAACTAATTATGAAAGAACAGATCTATAACTAGCCTTGCAGATTTGAGACCACGAACTCTGTCAGACTCAATTAATGGTTAGCCTGGAAGACCTTCATAAATGATACCAGTTTCTCCACACCTGCCAATGGCATTGCATTATAAATTGAAGCCCTCATTCCTCCCAAAGATCGATGTCCCTTAAGCTGCAACATGCCCTCGCTTGCTGCCTGTTTGATAAAATCACTCTCAAGCTCAAACTTCTCAAGCGTAAATGTCACATTCATCAGAGACATGACTGATTTTTCCACTGGGCACCGATAAAACCCATTGCTCGCATCGATCGCCTCATAGAGAATCTTAGCCTTCTGAAGATTTATCTTCTCTATTTCACTCAATCCCCCCTGTGCAAGGAGATCCTCAAACACTAGGCCACACATAGAGATTGTAAAGCAAGGTGGGGTGTTGTACAAAGACTTGTTCTCAACATGAGTTTTGTAATCCAGCATGAGGGGGGTGCTCTATTGAGTGTTGCTAATAAGGTCATTTCCGATTATAGCAATGGTTACCCCTCCTGGCCCGACGTTTTTCTGAGCTCCAACATAGATGACCCCAAATTTAGAGACATCCACAGGATTGGAGCAAAATTTAGACGACATATCAGCAACCAGAAAGGTAGTGTCCCCTTTGGGCGTAGGGCAGTCCTTAAACTCAACATCATGAATGGTCTCATTGGCACAAATATGCAAATATTTTTCATTTGGGCTTAACTGGATTTCCTCCTCAGAGGGTATTCTTGTATACTTAGTAGCCTTTCTAGACCAAGCCAGATTGGCCTTACAAAACCTCTAACCTTCTTTGAAGGCCTTGTCACCCCATGATCCAATCACAATATAATCCGCTGTATCTTCTACACCATATAAATTTAATGGAAAACAAGAAAACTGTGTTGAAGCCCCACCCTGAAGGAAAAGGACCTCATAATTTGCAGGAATTCTATGAAGCTCATGCAGATCAGATTTAGCCTTTTGTATAACAGAAGTGAACTCCTTACCTCTGTGGCTCACCTTCATTATGCTCATCCCCAAGCCCCTCCAGTTGAAGAGCTCTACCTGAGATTTTTGTATAACATTTGCGGGCAGAGTCGTTGGCCCTGCAGCGAAATTGAACACACGACCTTCATCCTGCACTGGATCTGAGAATCCTGTTCATGGGGTTGCAGAAGATGGTGCCACAGCTGTGCATGTGATAGATAGGGTTTTGCGTGATGGGTCGTGGATTTTTTCTCTCAGGTATAAGGATGGTGTGCATAGCTTGGTACCTGTGATTGAAGACCAGCATGGGGATAAAGGGTTATCAGTTTGACAGAAAGGGTTGATGAGTTTAGGATTCAGAAATGGGCATATCAGCAAACTAAAACAAAGAGAAACCAAACAACCATTGCCGTGGATGGAAACAAGAACTTCTTAGAATAACATAGACAAAATAACCAAATGGGCATATCAACAAACCAAAAAATATAGAAACCAAACAGCCATTGCCGCATAAGCCAACCAAAAATTCTCTGTAATATTCCCAATTTTTGCAGCTAATGGGAATATTGCATTTTAATTTCAGTTTTCTTAACTCATGAATAAGAGTGTAAAGGAGGAACTCTAAAACTCCTAATTAACAAAATAAATCAATGCCCAATGTAAACATGGAAAAATTTGGGCCATTTCAATAAAATTCACTTAGGTGTGAAAAGGGATGAAGAAGGTTGACTGGGTCAACAGGACCAAATCACAGCAATGTCCAGATACATTGAACCTCCTCATTGATCAGCGCAGTTTTAGATGGAGACCCTCCATGTGAAAAGGGTTAACTCATTAGAGGTGTTTTAGGGTTTTTGAAACCCTATTGTTATAAAAGAGAGGGGAATTCCACAAGGAAAGGTTGTTGAAGATAATTCGATTTTGAGATTGCTTGGGCAACTCAAAATCTTTGGCTATTTAGCTAGAGAGAGGAATTTCCTGTATAGGAATTCCTCCTCCTTCATTGAGGAGCTCTTGAAGGAGTATGTTCTAAAATGCCTCACATCTAGGCTTGAGGCCAAGCATCCTCCATCAAGACAATGTTATTTCTGCAGCAAAATAATACTGTGTTGCTGGGTGTTGCAGTGAGGGGTTTTCAACACCACTTCCAAATCTAGTTTTGCAGAAAAGGGAGCATTCCTTTCTCTGGAAGATTAGTGAGGATGCATTGAGATTCAGTTCCAGATCTTGGCATCAGGCCAAAGGACCTTCCAACATAAAATGCACAGTATACTTCAGAAACTGCGTTATTTTCTAGTGCATTGTTGCAACAGGGTTTCTACCCTATGTTGGTGTTCATTTCCTTAAGGAAGGGCCATCCCTTCTTCCGAAAAGTTTGTACTTCAGACTCTTCTGTAATTTTGTATATTTCAGCTCATCTATTCAGATTTTTAGTGATTCTGTATTTTTCAGATCCATATTCTGCAGATCTGATACTTGTATGTGTTCTTCCATGAAAACCCCTCGCCGGGTGATCTATTTGATGTATAAAAGGTGCCGAATCTCCATTTTTATTCATGCTAAGCTATAATAAACTTTAGATCTGATGTTTCAGACATATTTTGTCTAATGTATTCAGAAATTACGCTCTGCATGCTTCAGCGATTTTCTGCATACTCAAAGTCATGGGAAATCAGCATTTTTAAGCATATCCGTGGATGGAGGAACTGTTTAACATAGCTAGAATGCTTTGTTTGAGATGAAATTCAGATAATAGGTCCCTCACGACCTAATATAAAATAAAATCCCTCCATTTCCCTTAATTATACACATATTTATGAATACATATATTTTAGGGTCAAAATCACTGCTTTTCCCCACTTTTTGGATCCTAAGTTCAGATCTGAGTTCCTGCTGTACTTGAAATCAGTTTCTGAGTTTCTATCAGCACATTTTATGCACTTATAGCTCTATGCACTTTCAGCATAGCATTTTACTTTGCTGCATCCCCTCATTGAGCCTTCTCTTGAAGATAACTAGGTGTGGGAGATATGTTTAACCCACCTAGTCTTATTTGTTTCAACTCAAATCTTGGATTTAGTTTTTTTATTGTCTGATATAAAGGATCCAAGAGTTATTTTCTATTCTAAAGCATATTTTTTTGAAAATGCATTTTTAAGTGCATGATTCATGAGCTGTTCCTAAATAGGAATATTACAGTGGTATCGGAGCAAGATATTTGGCTCAGCCTGTGGCTTCAAGCCAAAGTGCTGACTCCCTGAAGGAGGAATATTTCAATATCTATAGAAAAATTCTACAAATGGCTAGGTAGCCTCTGGATCTCATCCTTTTTTCAAAGGTGACATATCCAGTAAATGCCCCTGCAGTCAATCTCTAGAATAGAATTTTGATATTCCTGAAAAGGGAACTTTACAATGGTATTAGAGAAGAGAAGATAAGAAATAGAGATCAGAATTATGGAGAGGATGAGTTTACTCTCATCAGTGTTCAGATCTAAGAAGAGCCTCTCCAAAGAGGTAAATAAGAATAGAGTAAGAAGATGCACCGAGACTCCTAGAGGGTTTCGAGAAGAAGCAAGCTGCAATGAGACTTGAATAAGGTTTCAAGAAGAATAAGGAAGCCCTAGCACTTCCTATCAGCAAAGTAAAAGACCAGAGAATCCTATATCTCCTCATATATATCTACTATGCTTTCTCTCTTTGAAGAAGGTGAGAGGTATAGCAATGCAGGAGAAGGATGCAAAGAAACTCCTAAAGGATTTCAAGGTGAAGAGGAAGATAATGACGTTGGTATGCTTGAAGGAAGAAGACCATCATTCTTGCCAGAAGTTGGAGGCATCAATTATCCAGGTGGAGGAACTCTTGTGTTCTGTCAAGAGGTTCCCACATATCAGTTGATCCAAGGTATGCATGAAATTTCAACACATATTGTTTCAAGATTAATGCATAGCCAAGGATTAAGTCAAAATGCTGATTTGAAGCAAAGACATGTCACAGTGCAGAGGACCCTTGATCTAATCAAGGATGAGACTAGAAACTATCCCTATGCATCATTGTTGAGCTACATTCAATCTCTTGGGTTGATATGTAGGTTATCAAGAAAGGGGATTAGTACTATCCTATGTTCAATGGCTAATTATGAGATCAGTAATGAAACTTGCTTTGAGACAGTACATGCATCACTTTGCAGATCTACAGTGCTATCACTTAGTGACTGTGACAAAGAGGCCTCAGCTCTCTTGGAGCATTCTAGAGGCAGCTTCAACCTTGAAGCAGTGGAGAAGAAGAAGATGAAGAGTAGACATCTTGAGATGAGAAGCATTTTCTCCCCTCGAGATGACACTCTCTCAATGAGCATGCTATAGCTCAAAGAGAGACTTCTACTTACTGCAGATTCAAAGCCTCACTGGTTTTGGAAGGCCATAGATGGAAGAAAGGTCTCACTAAGAGATCTCAACAAATATGCATTTCAATATTTCATGAGATGCAAGGTTCTTCATTAGTTCAAAAGAGATGGTATTCTACAAAGGGAGTATGCCATGATTATGCATGACATCACTCATCTTCCATATTGGAGTGAGTGGATGAGGATGATGAGAAAGAGATCACACGATCACTTGCAGACATATATGGGCCAGCAAGCTTGGTTACGTTGGTTGCCCTTGGGAGGCTCCTATCACTCTCCAAAGGCACCTATTTTTTTGATCTATGCCTTCAAGGATGATCATGAAATGAATGAGGCATGGAAATGCTGGTTGCTTTGGGGTAAGCATGATCACTACCCAAAGATTCTCATTCTCTCATCTCATGCTTTATGCATCATTACTAGAGTATATGAAAAGGAAGCATGGTTGATGTGGTTGTTAAAAGAAGAGTTTGGACATCACATGTTAAATCTCATGTCCATGTATTCACCCATGTTTGAAATATGTCTCATTTATCCACATGTCTTTTTGTTGGAAGGATGTTTCATGCATGAACTTTGGCCTGGGAGGAAGAATGACTCCCACATGATGTGGTATGAGGGAGCTTGCTTGTACTATGTTGATGAGGCATTTCACATGTGCATCATTGTGTTATTGCTCCATGGTCCACATGTTCATAAGGCAAGAAGGATGCAAAAGTCCTTGTTGCTATGGCTGCTCTTGGGTGAGTATGGTTACTACCCAACAACTCATCATTTTCTGAATCATGCCTTGGATTTCAATGATATGTTGCAGAAAGAGAAGGCATTTATAATTTTGTTTCACTTGAGAGAGTATGGCCACCACATGACATCTCCTATGTCTATGTGTTTTGCATTGTGTAAAATTTGGCACATTGATCTCATGATGTGCATTGATGATCGTACTTTGTATTGGGCTGATGTGACATATCATATGTCCATTAGTATGGTTTGGTTTCATGATGCACATGAGGAGGAAAGAAGGCAGCAAGACCTCTTGTTGCTTTGGTTGCTTTTAAATGAGTATGGTGACCACCCCATAGCTCAAAATTTTCTGATTCATGCCTTATGTACCAAAGATAAATTGTAGCAAAGGAAGGCATGTACATCATTTTTTGGGAAGCTTGGCTTGCTCATCTTACATGGAGGAGATGGAGGATGGCAGCAAAGGGCCTTGCTCCGATGGTTATTATCAGGAGAATATGGTTTGACATCTTTGTTTACCCATATTCCTCCTTCCCTTCTTCTTTTGCATAACGCTAGAATGATGGAGTTTGGATCCAACAAGGCCAATAGGGCTAAGAATGAAAGCATAAAAATGCTTAATCAAGTTCATAAAACATGGATGGAGGAATGTTCTTGCATGATGAAGCTTTTCCTTTATGGAAGGAGCTACTTTATTTTATGTCTCTCATGTGTTTATGATGGTGTTGGACATAATATAATTGTCGTTTTGTACTTCATGATAAGAAGAGGACATCTAACCTTACAGTTGGAACTCATCTCATGCATTTGTGGAAGACAACTTTGGAACCAAACATACATGACCTATTGCAGTAAATGGAGGAAGCCTTCCTTATGTGGATGCCATTTGGAGGGGAATACAATAAGATTTTCTTGAGGGCAAGCAACATTTTGCCGGGGGAGACTGTAATATTCCCAATTTTTGCAGCTAATGGGAATATTGCATTTTAATTTTAGTTTGCTTAACTCATGAATAAAAGTGTAAAGGAGGAACTCTAAAACTCATAATTAGAAAAATAAATCAATGCCCAATGTGAACATGGAAAAATCTGGGACATTTCAATAAAATACACTTAGGTGTGAAAAGGGATGAAGAAGGTTGATTGGGTCAACAAGACCAAATCACAGCAATGTCCAGATACATTGAACCTCCTCATTGATCAGCGCAGTTTTAGATGGAGAACCTCCATGTGAAAAGGGTTAACTCATTGAAGGTGGTTTAGAGTTTTCCAAACCCTAATGTTATAAAAGAAAGGGGAAGGCCACAAGGAAAGGTTGTTGAAGATAATTCGACTTTGAGATTGCTTGGGCAACTCAAAATCTCTGGCTGTTTAGCTAGAGAGAGGAATTTCCTGTTTAGGAATTCCTCCTCCTTAATTGAGGAGCTCTTGAAGAAGTATTTTTTGAAATGCCTCACATCTAGGCTTGAGGCCAAGCATCCTCCATCAAGACAACGTTATTTCTGCAGCAGAATAATACTGTGTAGCTGCGTGTTGCAGTGAGGGGTTTTCAACACCACTTCCAAATCTAGTTTTGTAGAAAAGGGAGCATTCCTTTCTCTGGAAGATTAGTGAGGAAGAATTGAGCTTCAGTTCCAGATCTTGGCATCAGGCCAAAGGACCTTCCAACATCAATTGCACAGTATACTTCAGAAACTGTGTTATTTTCTAGTGCATTGCTGCAGTAGGGTTTCTACCCTAGTTTGGTGCTCATTTCCTTGAGGAAGGGCCATCCCTTCTTCCGGAAAGTTTGTACTTCAGCCTCTTCTGTAATTTTGTATATTTCAGCTCATATATTTAGAGTTTCAGTGATTCTGCATTTTTCGGATCCATATTCTGCAGATCTGATACTTGTATGTGTTCTTTCATGAAATCCCCTTTCCGGGTGATCTATTTGATGTATAAAAGGAGCTGAATCTCCATTTTTATTCATGATCAGTTATAATAATCTTCAGATCTGATGTTTCAGAGATATTTTGTCTAATTTCTTTAGAAATTACACTCTGCATGCTTCAACCATTTTCTTCATACTCAAAGTCATGGGAAATCAACATTTTTAAGCATATCCGGGGATGGAGGAACTGTTTAACATAGCTATAATGATTTGTTTGAGTTTAAATTAAGAGAATAGTTCCCTCACGACCTTATATAAAATAACCTCCGTCCATTTCCATTATTTTTACGTAGATTTCTGAATACATCTATTTTAGGTTCAAAGTCACTGTTTTTCCCCACTTTTTGGATCCTAAATTTAGATCTGAGTTTATGATGTACTTGAAATCAGTTTCTGAGTGTCTATCAACATATTTTATACACTTATATCTCTCTGCACTTTCAGTAGAGCATTTTACTTTGCTGCAGCCCCTCATTGGGCCTTCTCTTGAAGATAACTAGGTGTGGGAGATCTGTTTAACCCAACTAGTCTTATTTTTTTCAGCTCAAATATTGGATTTAGTTTTTTTATTGTTTGATATAAAGGATCCAAGAGTTATTTTCCTGTTCTAAAGCACATTTTTTTGAAAATGCATTTTTAAGTGCATGATTCATGAGCTGTTCCTAAATAGGAATATTACATTCTCATAGCTAATAAAATGCACCATAACCAAATGGGCAGAATTAGAAAGTAAAAAAACCAAATGGGAAAACAAATAACCAAATAAACCTAAAGGGAATTTCATTATCATTGGATAAACACAGAAACTTAACTTACCGCATCCTTCCTCCAAACCTGCGACAATATGGCCGAATCCTTCCTCCAAACCTGCAATAGTATGGCTGCATCCTTCCTCAAAACCGGCGACAGTATGGCCGCATCCTCCCTCCTTCCCTGGAAAAACCATGTAACCGGAGGGAAATTAAACTTTTGATATTTGAAAATTTTAGACATTTTGAAGAGGGAAATGAACGAGGGAAATTAAAACTTTTGATATTTGAAATTTTTTGACATTTTGAAATGAAATACGTGTGTTTTTTAAGGCCACTCAAATTCCAGTAAATAAAATGTGTGAGACTTTTCTTGGGGTTAATAAGGGGTTTGGGTAAATAAGTGGTATTGTTGATTATAAATAATTATTAATGAGGTTAGATCTAAGACATTTATTTAAATTATTAATTATATAAAATTGTTGAATTTTTATTTCATAAACTAGGGATTTTGGTTGATTTTTTAATCTAATTATGTGATATTAAAGATAAATTATGGTAACTTAAAAATAAGTTTTATGTGGTTAAAAGGGAAGTAGTAATGTTATGGTATGAATGATTATTTTCAATGAAATTTTTGGTTTAGTAAGGATAACTCATCTATGGACATTTTCCATGATTTTTAAGATGGAGTCAATATAGGAAAGGTGATACTTAAAGGGTTCCCACATGCTTTAGAAATTTTATATCTATTGGTTTATAAACATTAGAGGTGGAAAAATATCCTAAGATCTAGAGCTAAGTTTGTTCCAACTTAGCTATATCTTGAACAACAAATTGTTGTTGACGTCAAGGATATGATAGAAATTTGGTGGGTTGGAGGGTAGTCTTGTCATGAAATAAATGTAATGTAGTTACTAGGTAGGTAGGGGGAACCATTTTGGTGTAACTTGGCCATAAATGGGACATATATCCATGCATAGTTTTTTAAGAACAAATACACCTAGTGGATTATCATTGCACGGGAATCACTTTAGGATCTAGGTTACTATGCAAACACTAACTAAAGGGATATTAGTGAAACCCACAAAATTATTATAGGTGCTTTTATATAAATAGGTGTTCTTGTGTTCTCATTGGTTAGTTATGGGCAAATGACAATAAATTAAGAGAATTTATAGTTGCTTTTATAGAAATAGGTTTCTTGTGCTCTCATTGGTTAGGTATGGGAAAAAGACAATAAAGTAAGAGAAGGATTTGACTACTAGACAATTAGAGGAATGATTCCACAAAAAACCAAGCATGGTGCTGCAACACTTTTTAGGCTAAGGGATTTTGAAGGGGTTCCCCCACCATATGACCATAAGAAGAGAATGGTCATTCCAGATGCTCTGAAAGTGTTGAGGCTTCAACCAGGTCACAAGTATTGTCTACTTATAGGAAGGATTTCCAAAGAAGTTGGCTAGCATCACTATGACACTATTACGGAAATAGAAGGGAAGAGAAAGGCAAAGGTTCAGGTATCATATGAGAGAAGGAAGCAATTGGAAAAATTGAGATCAAAAGCAATGGAATTAGCCAAAAAGCAGCTTGCCCCAGAGATGGATAAGATAAAACTTGACAACATATTGGTCAATTTCCTTGACCCTTTATTGGTTATTCAGAAGGAGTATGAATACACCACCGTTAATATCAAGGTAACCCCTAGCAGATCAAGGGCTACAAGTTTTAGTTTTCGTCTGAACATCAACATACCACAACCATCCTTACAACCGGGATATGTTTTTTGAGGAGGAGAAATCTCGTCGAGATCAACATCAAGAATCCATTGCAAAAAAAATGTACAACTTGTGGTGATTCCAGATGAGCATAGATGAATAGCTACATTAATAGATGTCGAATGTGGAAATTATGGAGGAAAAAGATGAAATTCATCTTCCTTCTGCATTCGAGCGAGAGGAAAATCAATCATCAATGAAAATTCAAAATTTTCAAGCTGAGAAAGATCAACCAAATTGGGGGCAGAGTTTGGGGAACCTTCGTAAGTGAATGGGGCCTATGTGATATGGCTACGAGCTATCTACCCCCACACAATCTGATATGCAAACAATAAACATTGTAGGCATAGGGTTAATTAACCCCACACATAGGGATTACATATGTTTTGTTCCCACGCCACATGCTCATGAACTGAAATCTCTCTTTACTGTCAATATGTGCATATGCAGCAACAAGACATCTATTCAATTTTATTGGTTGGGTGGCTCTTATAAGAACCATGCCAGACATGTAATATTTTCAGATAATGAGGATCACAACATTGTCTTAATCTCCAGGCATTAGGGATTACAGAGGTTTTGTTCACACGTCTCCACCCTTCTAGATTCAGCTTGCAGACATATTATGGGATTCCAGAGGAGCTCTTCCTCCACCCAATAGCCATGAGGGATTCCAGAGGTTTTGGTTCCACACCTCCACCCTTCTATTTAATTAGGAATCGGCCTAGATAACCAAGCAATAGCCATGCTTAATGAAAGGAAAAGGGCTCCAAGTCTTGCAGCTCTATCCCACGACCGAACGAAGGCACAAATAGCTAGAGAGAAATCGACAAACGGGCTGCACGAACGTGCATATGGAACCCGTGCAGTCACACCTTAGAAAATTTGATATGCCCACCCTTAAACGAAACGACCCGACCTGGACGCGTTTGGGCGGGCGCCCTCACACGGCGCACACAATTGAACGAAGGCACAAGGGAGAAAATGGAAAACAGGTCGCACGAACGTGCAAAAGGCACCCGTGTGGTCACAACTTAGCAAATTTGATATGGCCGCCCTGAAATGAAATGACCTGACCCGACCCAAACGAGTTTGGGGGGCACCCTCACATGGCGCACCCAACCGAATGAAGGCACAAGGGAGCAAATGGAAAACGAGCCGCACGAACGTGCACAAGGCACCCCTGTGGTCACAACTTAGCAAATTTGATATGGCTGCCCTCAAATGAAACGACCAACCCAAATGCGTTTGGGTAGGCTCCCTCACACAGTGCAACACGGCGCACACGAACGAATGAAGGCATAAGGGAGTAATCGGCAAACGGGCCGCATGAACGTGCACAGGACACCTGTGCGGTCACAACTTAGCAAATTTTATATGGGCTCCCTCAATCGAAACGACCCAACCCAAACGCATTTGGGTGGGCGCCCTCAACCGAAATGACCCGACCTGAACACGTTTGGGCAGGCGCCCTCAACCGAAACGACCCGACCTGAACAGGTTTGGGCGGGTGCCCTCAAACGAATGACACGACGAGCCCGACCGAATGAAGGCACAAGGGAGAAAATGAAAAACGGGTCGCACGAACATGCACAAGGCACCCATGCAGTCACAACTTAGCAAATTTGATACGACCGCCCTCAAACGAAACAACCCGACCCGAATGCGTTTGGGTGGGCGCCCTCACACGGCGCGCACTACCGAATGAAGTCACAAGGGAGACAACGGTAAACGGGCTGCACGAATGTGAAAAAAGCACCTGTGCGGTCACAACTTAGCAAATTTTATACGGCCGCCCTCAAACGAAACAACCTGACCCGATCTGAACGCGTTTGGGCAAGCACCCTCACATGGCGTGCCCGACCGAACGAAGGCACAAGGGGACAAATGAAAAATGAGCCACACGAACATGCACAATGCACCCCTGCGGTCACAACTTAGAAAATTTGATACGGCCGCCCTCAAACAAAATGACCCGACTCGAATGCATTTGGGCGGGCGCCCTCACACGGCGTGCCCGACCGAACGAAGGCACAAGGGGGAAAACAAAAAACGAGCCACACGAATGTGCACAAGGCACCCCTGTGGTCACAACTTAGAAAATTTGATACGGCCACCCTCAAACGAAATGATCGGACCCGAACGCGTTTGGGTGGGCACCCTCACATGGCGCGACATGACGCACACGACCGAATGAAGGCACAAGGGAGAAACCGGCAAACGGGCTGCACAAACGTGCACAGGGCACCCGACTCTTCTTATGAGAACTCTTCAATTTGAGAATAACCTTGTACCATGTGTACAATTATGAATATCTTCCTATTTAAGAGGGAGTGTTGGAAAATGTAACCAGTTTCGAACTTCACAATGGTCAATGTACTCAAATTATTATATATATTTTATTTTCCAAGAAAAAAGAAGAAAGACAAATATTATTTTTGAGCATGGGATTCATGCCCTAGTTTGATGATCATCTAGGTGAAGCATGTTCTTCATGCTTCTAGGTTTTTTCCATTTTTATGTACCTTGTGCTTCTAGGTTTTGTCCTTTGTTATGTAACTTGTGCCTGCAAGGATTGCGATTGATCTCAGACATTTACCTTAGTTTAATTTTATTTTTAAATTTAACCTCTTGCTACATTGTTTATAAAATATATAGAAACTCTTTCTAATGTATTTCATTGTCCTTATATTTCTCTTCATTATTGCGTACCACATCCCCCCACTCCTCCTATCGGTGTTCCTTTGCACCTCTTAGTGCAATTGCTAGTATAATTTTTCTTTTGCACAGAAATTTCGTCCACTGAAAGTGAAAAAAACTTTCATTTACTAACGTGGACTAATGAAATGGATTCTAATTAATTTTTTTTAGATAATTTATTATTGAAATTGATGATTTATGATTTTTATTTAAGGATAAAGGGATTTTTAAAGAGGGTGATGTTGAGAAGTTTATATGGGTTTTAAAAGATGGTGTGGTTTTCTAATGTATGAATGTCTTTTGATGGAGACCATGCTATTTTGTAAAATATGGTAAGTGTGTTGATAGAGGTTGACTCAATAATGAATTAGATGGAACATGTAATAGGGTGACTATATTGTTGAAGGGTTTAGATCTTATGCTATGGAGGGAAGTACTATTGGGAGGAGCCCAAGTGGCCGAGAGTAGTCATTGTAGGGAGAGAAAATGTTGGATGGAATGTTTCTTTTATATCTTCCTTAATAGGTTATAACATTTAAAAATAGCTTGTTTAAGGTGATTATCTCTCCATGTAAAGGATTTTTGGACCATTGGTATGGTGTGGTGGAGTTCACCATCTCCAACAAATCACCTATAACTAGTAAATGTACATAGACGTAGCATCACAATATCTATATAAACCAATGGTGTAATATATTTATTATAACATTCTGTAGCTAGTAAATGTACATAGTAGCATCACAATATCTATTTAAACCAATGGTGTAATATATTTATCATAATTAATGTTATAGAAGCATAAACAGTTATTATGCAACAAAAGGTTATAAATTGAAATTTAGATTTACCTTGTAATAATGATAAGTAATTTTTTTTCCCAAAAGTTATAATTTATCACTCTAAGATATAGTTTTAAATATTTTATTATATTTCTATTCATAAATTTCATATTTATATTAATAAATATTTATCATTTTAATTTTAATTACGTTGTAAGGCACTCACCTTATATAATCATATGTATGATTTGATACAATGGGTATTGGCCATTAGATGGTGTAAATTACCATCAAATATCATGCTATTGTAGAATTTTTGGATTCATATGTGAGGCATGGGATTTTATGATGTTTCTAAAATATATGTCCGTCTTGCAATGGTTTGGATCAAAACGTCGCAAGACCGACCTATATTTTAGAAACGTCGCATTTCCAACGTTTTCTCCAAACCGTTGCAATACCGACGAATATGTTAGAGACGTCGCTCTTCCAACGTTTTGTCCCAAAAACGTCGTAATACCGATGAATAGTTTAGAACTTCGCATTTCTGACGACATTCATAAACGTCACAAAAGCGACGATGTCCCTAAACATCTGTATAGTGACGGTTGTTGGCAGAATTTGAAAAATTGTTGAAAATTGGGGAAATTTCCGACGTTACGACAAAAGTGTCAAAACTAAAGTGTTGGAATTTTGACCAAATGTACTAGTGAAAAAGTGCGTACCTCTATCGCTCATCAAGATCTTTGGACAACCAAACCTGGTTAGAATATGTTCAAAAATGAAGTGTGCAGCTGTATCTGCGGTGCAATCCTTCATAGCTTTCTCTTTGGCACATTTGGTTACATAATCAGTCGTAGTGATGATGTAGCATGCACCTATCTTCTTCCCTGGCGTGTTGATGGGCCCAACGAAGTCGATGGGCCATTTGTCAAACGCTTGTAGGGCCATCTGCGGTTGCAGGGGAATTTTGTCTCTGCGCAACAACCTTCTTGACCTTTGGCATGTGTCGCAAGATTTACAACAATCGTGAGAGTCGCTATGTAGTGTGGGCCACCATAGCCCAGCTCTCAAGATATTCTGCGCCGTTGCTTTCCCTACATAGTGACCTCCTGCTATGCCCCCGTGGGCTTCTGCTAAGATGGCGTGTCTTTCATGCTCCAAAATGTATCCTTGCAGCACCTCATTAGCTCCTAGCTTATACAAATGGCCCGCTATGATGGTAAAATCTGTTGCACGGGTTACCGGCTCCTTCTTCTGTTGTACCGAATACTCTGCAGGCACCATCCCCGTAGTTAAGAAGTTAATGATGTTAGAGAAGTGTGCATCCACTATCTTAATAGAAAAAAACTATGCATCAGGCAGTCCTTCTTCTAGGTTATTCGGATCTTTGCCAATTTTTATTCAGGATAAGTGGTCTGGTCTGGAATTTATTTTCCCTTGCTTCACGATGATCTCAAATTCATATTCTTGACATAGTAGTAGCCATCGAAAAATCTTCCCCCCCCAACACAGGCTTATTTACTAGGTACTTCAAAGCTGAGTGATCTGTAAACAACTTGAGGTGCCCTCCTAACAGATAATGCCAGTATTTCTGCAGGGCGTATACCATGGCCAACCCCTCACGCTCAGTAGTAGAGTAGTTGCGCTCCACACTAGAGAGTTTTCTACTAGCAAATGCAACTGGATGATTGATTTCTCCTTCCCCAAGTTACAAAAGGATAGCTCCTAGGGCAATCCCTGATGCATCTACATGAACATGGAAAAGCTTCTCCCAATCAGGAAATATGAGGATAGGAGTAGAGACCATCTTCTCCTTGAGTGGTTCGAAGCTCTTCTGACACTCCTCGTCCCAAAAAAATGAAGCGTCTTTCTTTAGCAACTTTTCCATGGGTGCTGTGATCAGCACGTACCCTTGAATGAACTTCTTGTAGTAGCCTGTATGTCTGAGGATAGAGCGCAATTGTTTCTTAGTTGTAGGGACTGCCAAGATAATGATAACTGCTACCTTGGCGGGGTCAACCATCAATCCTTGTCGACAGACTATGTGGCCTAGCAAGATCCCGAAGGGTACGCAAAATATGCACTTCTTAATATTCAGGGAGCTCTGGTGCTTTCTACAGGTGCCCAACATCATGCGCAAGTTTGAGACATGCTTCTTTACCAACCCGAATACGGTCCAATCATCAAAATATACCTCCAAAAACTTGTGGATGAACTCCTTGAATACTGTGATCACCACCCATGAGAAGATGGTAGGGGCATTCTTGAAACCAAATGGCATGATAGTGTACTGGAAAGATCCCCATTTAGTGGCGAACGTAGTTTTGCTGCGATCTTCAGGTGCGATCCTGATCTGATGGTAGCCCAAGAACCCATCAGTGAATGAGTACACCTCCCTCCCACACTATCAATAATTTCATCAGAAAATGGCGTAGAGAAGGGATCATGGGTGCATGCATCATTCAATTTGCGTAGGTCAACACATATATTTATTTATCCTTTAGTGTTTTTCTCCTAAACCACCATAGGGCTTACCCAATCTGACTGTTCGACTGGTTCGATGATACCTGCGGCTAGAATTTTTTCGATCTCTTCCTTGAATTTTTTCTTATACTTGGGGTTCAATCAATACGGTCGTTGCTTGATAGGGCACACATCTGGTTTTAAGGTGATGCGCATGACCCCTAGGTCCCCTGTAATCCCCTTGAGTTTCGAGAATTTCATAGGAAACAGGTCCTGGTACTCCGTGAGGAGTTCTGCAACTTTCCCCACAGTATCATCGTCCCAGTAGTCCCCAATTTTTGCTAGCTTAGGTTGCTCTTCAGTTCCAATGTTGACTTCTCGTAGCTTAAGAGGCTTAGTCACATCGACGGTCTGCAGCGGGGGTACAACAACTGCGCGCTCTCCCTCCGACTCCGAGATAGTGATATTTCATGGGTCTTCATCACATTCCTCCATTGATATATTGTGGTAGTTGACAATATCATGCATATGCGTATCCCACGTTGGTGCCCCATAGGCTGCACGAGGGCGTGATTCGTCAAATACTAAGGCATCTATATACTAGAGGGATTCGTTGAGTGCCTCCGTTCCACCTATCAACTCGAACGTCCCTACAAACTCGTCCTTCAGGGTTTCCTAGAGGTAGGTGCGCTAATGTAGTTTTGCATCTAAATACTACGCGGTGGGGATTGGCCCTAAGGCATGAATGAACAATTGGACCCATTAGTCTATAGTTCGTTCACTCCATTCCTCCATCCACATGGACAAGTGCTTGCACGGGTCTCCTGGGCCAAGGAAAGTCTTCACGCGCAGGTGAACCCGGGGTTCAAACCGTAGAATAATCATTTCACGACATTCCTCCCAATCCTGGAACACCCCCTTATGAGTTCCCCACCACCTCGCCGGGGTTGCGCGCATGAATAGGTTAGGTGCCCACATCCTTCGCTCCCTTGGGAATTCAACTTTAAAGGTTCAAAAAAACTCCCTAATACTACTAGAACCATCAAAGTAGGGTAGTTCTCTTACCTCTGAAGAGATACACCGGAAGGTCTTCATGATCTTGAGACATTGCAACGTAGATACGTCATGTAACCGATTCTGCTAGTTTTCTATCTCCCCATCAGAGTCAGAAAGGAATTCACTGTCTTTCTCCCAGCAAAGCACACCATCAGCTGTAGGATTAATCCAATCCTTGTCCCAGGTGGTAAGTTTATAAATGTGATCCACGTCATCTTCTTCACGCACCGGTTCTGTATACCGCTCTTCTTTCGTAGGGTCTAGCGGGACTATCACCCTCGTACCCTCATTTTCGAAAACCATGCTCCTCTTATTTAGGTTGATAATGCCTCCCATGTCTCTCACCCAATCCAGTCCTAAGAGTGCAGGATAAGGGTCTGCATCTTCCATAATTTGAATGATTTCAAAATCTGCGCATACCTTAATTCTGGCGATATCTACCATAATCTTTGACAACCTCCCTAATGGTATTATTTTCCAGTTGGTTATCCATGCGCAGTTGTATAGTGGACCATTCCAACTTAGGTTCTCCCATCCGCTGCCATGTTTTCTTGGGTAGTACGTTTGCATCTGATCCCAGATCCAGGATGACCTGATCCATTTCATAGTCGTCAATCTATGCTGTTAGCCACATCTCCCGCCCAGTACGCTTCTTGTGCTTGTACAGCTTGTGAACATCTCTAACCTCTGTAGGGGGGTCAATTCTTTTCACACATCTGTCTATCAATGTTTGAAGATTTTATACCGCCTTCTGGTTGCGTAGGAGCCTCATACATGCTTGTAGGAATGGTTTAACTTCGTCGTCCTCTCTTAGGTTTGTTGGAGCCTTGGAGGTAGATGCCTCATCCTTGGAAAAGTCCTTGTGGGCTGCGAAAAATGTCTCTTTCTCCTTCTGTAGGTCCATGCTTTCTTGTTTGATAACAACCTTCCAGATAAGGGGTTCAACTGCAGCTTTCTCCTTAGCTCCACTAGTAGCCATGCTGCTGCGCATTATTACATTAATACTTGGTCCCTCATTGCGTAAGTCCGCCTTAACCCTCTGCACATTCTGCGTTGGTGTCTACTATTTTTCCTGCATTTTAGCATCAGTACTGGGTAGGCTTCGATCACGTGATCCAATTATCTAAAATATCGATAAGATTGTCGTGTAGGGTTAGGACAATCCCTTGTGAAATGCCCTATCTCTCAGCAGTTGTAACAGATCAATTTCCCTCTTCCTCGACCTGCGCCTCCACCCCTTTCCCCTCCCCTACCTCTTGCTGGGGAGCCTCCTCTGCTTGAGGGAGATAGTGGTGAAGGCGGGTCATCCTATACCCTGTATAGATTCCCTCATTCTATCATCAAGTCATAGGTTCAACAATTATGCTCATCATGTCCCACCGAGGAGAAGAATTGACACCATTGTTGTTTCAATTCTGGAACATACGCACCAAGACGAGGGTAGTGGTTGGTATCATGTAGTCCATCTACGTGACAGTTAGCGCACCATAGCGGCAGACCACTTGGTCTCGTAGCCTCTTTAGGGCACAATGGGCTGGGTCCCCCAGCCTGCATGTAGTCTGCCAACAGAGGAAACTGATCCTTGGTGTGGCCAGACACCCTATATCATATGCACCATACATATGGAGTATCTTCTTTCCCTCGTTCTTTTCGTAGGTTTTGGATTTCAAGGTGCATTGCCTCCAACTGTCCCTGGATCTGCTGCACCCCAAATTGGGCATCGTCTCTTGGCGCAGCTTCGAGTTTCATAGAAATCTCCAAGGCCTTCTCTTGCATCTCAATCGCCTGCTGACCCATAGGTCCGCGTAGGTGAGGTAGCAACATAACGATAAACCATTCCTTGTGCTGCCTATCATCATACTGAAACTCCCCATCTTTGATAACCTTCTTTAACCACTGATCAAATTCCCACATAGACTTAGTAGGTCCCTATCTAAAGTCTTTTAGGTTAGTTACTAGCTGCGAGTAGGACTTAGGCTTCCAGAATTTCTGTTTTAGATATTTCTTAATCTCTTAAATAGACGGATCTGCATGCTAGCCTACATACCCAATATACCAGTATAAGGCCCTTCCTTCAAAGGCGAGGGATAGCTACACTCTCTTTATAGCATCGTTAATCACATTCTGTGCAGTTCATACTGAATCTGCTACAAACCAAAATCGGTCCATATCTTCATCTCCTACACCCTTGAAGGTGGGTAGCTTCATGTGTGACGCCATATCTTCTTCTGGTGGTGGCGGAGGTGTGGGTGAGTTCTTACCGTTATGATGACTTGAAGGTGGTGTAGCTGGAGGACTATTTCCTGCATGTGCATCCGAATCTCTTAATGGAATGTAGATGGATCTATCCCCTTCTCGATTGGTTTGGTAGTACTTACCACTTTGTGTTGTACTCTCGCTCTGATCAGAGGTCATTCATTTGGTGTAGTTGAACAAAACGTATTTTTTGCACAGTAATATCTTAATTAGAAATGGAAATGTTCACAAGAACTTACCTCTGAAACCCTTGAAGAACCTTCTCCCCACCTCAGAATAGGATACAAACTGACCGATTGGAAATTCCGTCGCAAATACCCCTAGCACACTGTCCACCCAATGGTCTACCATACGGGTGATCGTATTTTCAATATTCTCTTGTTTTTGAATCAATTCCAACATCCACTGCATAACCTAATCATCCTTCCAACACGTCTGAAATTCTATGAGCCTTTCTAACCACTCCTGGAGCTCGTGCGTAAATGTTGCAAAGAAATTTTCATAAACTTCGATGAAGATGTACTTATTCTTCCACTTCTCCATTATCAGCTTCGTGCTGTGATTCTCCTTGACAAAAAATTTCTAAATATATCTTTCAAACCAATCTTCGAGCTCCGGTTTCTGAGGTCTCCAACGGCCTCATGACATTACCCGATCTCTCTCTCAAAATTCTCCCGATCCTGGCAACGGAACCATTTGTTGGCTTGAGGGGTCCTGACCCAGGTTCGAAGGTTAAGGTTTGCCAATAAACCCCTATACTACTGGCCCTTTCAGCAATGACCTACTTTCGCAAGCCAAGGTCTCACCCGAAGTAGTATGGGAGGGTGTTGGAACTAGGTTTCCACACCCTGAGAGAGAGTAGGTAATTTAAGGCAGGTCTGTGTTGCAAATTATTAGGTTCGCACAAAATGTGTCTATTCACAGCTCTTTTAACAGTATAATCATCACATAAACATAACAATGCTATTATAATTAACAGATCTAATCAATACATTCACATCCACGTACGCATCAACAAATACCATCATAGAACACTATAATCGCAGCCACTTCCAAATCACAGATACATTCACAGCTTAATTAAATATCACAGATGCGCTTTAGCAGTAAACATAATCAATCCAGATAGCACAAAGGTACTTCAAATATATTCCGCATTCATTAGCATAAAAAATCCACTTACAACCCAAAAATATCCCGCACACACAGCCTAACAATGTTCACACACAACAGGACTGAGGATCTATGCGCACATAGCGAGCATGAGTCCTTACCCAAAACAACCCAGACATATCTTAACAATTCACACGTAGCATCTGTTAGCCTCCTATAATTTTTTTGACAAGCAAACAGGGGGCTAAAATGTTTTTGAGCTTTCAAGGAATGCATTTCCTCTGAAAACACATCATCCTTGAAGTCTCCTTGTGCCTTTGTCCTTTGGTAAAATCCCCTCTGCTGATTCCCATTATTAAGCCTCTCCGATTACAAAAAATGGTGCTCCAAAAGGCTTTAATTTTCCCCTTGTACTCCTGCAGAATTCTCCATTTCATCCTTTTTCCCTTTGTCAAAGTTCCCCTTTCTTACCCCCAGATTTCCCCCCTAAACCTTCTAAATCATCCCCATGCCCCTCTTAACCCATACACACATCCCTGGTGTGGTTTAATAACCCCTTCTTCCCTTCATCATTACCCCTTTTGGCCTTTAATTTCATTGAAAATGGACAAAAAACCCACTTTTCAACTTACATTAGGCCTTAACCCCTTTCTGCTAGCCCCTCAGCCTTTCCTCCACGAGACCCGGGCACTGGCCCGAAAGGCGCTTATCGCAAATGGATATTGGACGCAGTTTCAACCGTCGATCTGTATAGATCGGATGACGATCGCGGCTCCCACAGCGTCCATTGTTCACCCCGTTCATCGCCTCGATCACGCCATCACCTTCTATTTACCTGCAGATCCGACGGTTCGGAGTCTACCCGCCTCGGTGGTCCCTGCGTACTATTCAAAAACCATCCGTTTTCTATCGCACCACCTTTGGGCGGAGGGCGGTATTTTCCGATAGGCCAGCGATTCCACTCAGCATTCGACACGTGGCTCCGACACTATTTCAAAACCACAACCCCATCGCGCATTAATTTTCGTCTGTGGATGCGTAGCAATATGCACGTGCACCGTCCAATCTGGGGCAGTTGATCCAACGGTCGTCGTTCCACGAAGTTGCGCGTGGGTTAATCTATGGTCTCCGTACCCCTGGCCCACTGTCCATCGCCCTCCGCCGTGTTCCTAGCCATCGATCTCCTCCGAGATCGGACGGTCCAGATTTGATTGCCCCCGTCGTTGACTGTCCCGCCATCGCCCGGTCCTACCACGTCACCATTCCACGTGTCTCACCGTACATTCACCCGCCCCCATTATATATGTTCATCCCAAGGTCAAAGTTAATTATTTTTGCGTTAAAACGTTCGCCTCGACGTTTTCCCATGCATTCTCCACTGTGTCATGTTTTCCTCCATTGTTGCCCCTGTAGTCTGTCTGCTCAACTTAGTGTTCCTAAATTGATGTCATAAATTGTCAACCAGGACTAGTAAACTGTTGAAATGAAGTGCACCATATGTGCCTAGGTATCTGTTTCTCACTACGTTGTGTTTAGTGTTTTTCCAATGTTTTTGATTTTGTGTTTTTATTCTAAGAGGAAAAGAACTAAGTGTTGGTAAAGAGAAGTTGTTGGTCACACTAAAACAGAGCAAAACCTATTCTAAACCATGTATGGCACTTGAGAACAGAAAATGCAATACTTTAACAAGAAAAATAACTCATAGCATGAACTCAATAACTCATAACATGAACTCAGTCCAATTCATTCATTAGAAATATGTTGGAATAATTTGAGAAAAGGATAAGTTTAATGTAATGAGGTTCTTCTAAGTAAACAACAATCTACAATATCAAAGAGAAAATCTCATCCATGGCTAGTAATTTGTTGAAATACATTTGGAAAAAGATAGTCTGCAACCTAGTGAAGAATTCTACTCTAAATTAACCTATGACACCGAAATTAATCCATTACACAACTCAAAATATCACTGTTAAACCTCTTTCAAGAATTAGAAATCTTTTGGAATAGCTTTGGAAAAAAGGCAGTTTGTGAAATTATGAGTTGTTCATAACAGTCAAGACTTCAAAATGACATTACCAATTCTTGTTCCTATGATGATGATGTATTAGTAGAAATTAAGAATAGGAGTGGTTTGTAAATAATGAAGGCCATCAAGTCTAACTTAACAACTAGAATACAACTGACTAATAAAACTAAAAGTACAATGGATAAAACTGAACTAGAATGCAATCATTCAAACTTCAAATACAGTGAATAGAATTGAACTAGAGTGCCATTAACCTCCGGAGTTTTACAACTAAACTAAAATGCAACTAATCACTGAAATACTATAGCTCTGTCTCATTTAGTGTTAGTGGTATTTTGGAACAATTCATAGAAAAAGACTGGCTGTAACATGTGATGTAAATGAACATAAAAACATAAAGTTCAAAAACGCAACTAAGCTCTAAAACACCACAGCTAAGTCTCACTCAGTGTTAGTGATATTTTGGAATAATTCGTAAGAACAAGACTAGCTGTAACAATTGATGTAATTGAGCACAAAAACGTAAAGTTCATAAAAAATGCAACTAACTCCTAAAATAATACAGTTATATCTCATTCAATGTTATTGATATTTTGGAACAATTCGTAAGAATAAGACTGACTGTAGCATCCAATACAAGTGAGTATAAAACACAAAGTTCAGAAAATTGCTTAAGCTAGGAATGCAACAAGGCTTAAGTTACTTATCTAAACAATGTGCACAGAGCTTCTCAGGAAGTAGGGGCCCTCTACCACTGGATTAGCATACAAATCTCCTCAAGATTGCCTCAGATCTTGCAATAAAGCGGTACTTCTTTCATTAAAGGAAAAATATTTCAAAACAGAGTATTACGGTCTTTTGAGATCTAGCAACAAAACATCAATCTAGCTAGCTGTCTCTTGGTCTTCCAAGTCATTCTTATAAAAGAAATACATAAATACCCTTGAGAAGAAACAGGAACAAGTGTCTTTTTCAATCAAAATCAAATTAGAACTCCTGTGGAAGCCTCGTACTTTGCTGGAGACATTTGTAGAGTCCCTGTCTTGGTAGGAATCTGCTTCTTGGCTTTGATCTCTTCCACGTGCATAACCACCTGTAGCTTCTTTCTCAGACTTTGTAGAGAGCAATAAATGATGTGGGAGTGTTGTGGAATTCAACCATATGCATTTTTCCTTGAAGTGACACCTGTAACCTGTGAGAACATGAAGATAGCTGCGGAATATGCGACTGGCTACAGAATGGCTGCATTCTGTAGCTGAGTCTAGTAAAAAAATACTACAACAACAAAACCATGAAAATATAGCAAGTCAGTCATTGTATACATTCCTAAAGTGACTTTAATCAATCCTATTGACCATTTAAGCCTGTAATTGATAAGGGACAAAGGAAATGAAGTGAAATTTGGTGAAGGGAAAGGAAATCTTTGGGGCTCAACACAGTCATCATCCTCGTCCGCGCCACGTTGCCACTGTCACGTTCATCCATACCACCCTTCCCATAAATTTTTTTCGTAACCATTTTCGTGTTTTGCAGGTTTATGAGGTGGTAAAACCCGCCATGGTACATATGCACTATTATTAAGGCGCAGTGCACAGGAGGAGCTGAATTTAGAGCCTGATTTCACAAAAAACTGTCCGGAAAGGTGTCTACATCATAGATTTCATCAAAGGACAGAGTTTAAACTCTGCAAACCCTCTCCGACGCCATTAAAGCTCGAATTTCACAGACAGAGACATTACGGGAAGCAGCAGAGAGCTCGGGGCAATAAATAGAAGACTTTTAAGCTTCTTCAGGGATTTTAGAAGGCAAAGGTACCAAAATCAAAGACCCCGTGGATCACGCAGAAGGTCCATAGCACATGAAACTATACCATCAGGGTTTTCATATCAGCAGAACGTTCTTCCATAAAGGGACAAGGTACCCCTACATTTCTCATCCTATGCCGTGTTCCAGAGAGATTTTCCCACCTAGACAACAGTCCTATGCTGCCAGTGCATTAGTCATACAGTATGGCAAACCCCACAGTCGTCCATACACCTCGGTTTATTCACCAGAATTATGCAAAGGGCTACAGCAAGTACATCAAAGACATATCTTGAGTAAATTGCAGCCTGGCGAAGATCACTCTTCCATCTGAAGAGTACCAGACATAAATGCTCAGAATTAAAATCGAATGGAGCCTCGGCCCTCCTACTGTTTCAGATTTTTAATGCTACATTTAAGTTTACAACTACCATTTTTATTCTTTCTCCTATAAGAACCCTGTAGAACATATTGTAAAGGTTGTTGTTGTTCGACTGTTGCCGTTGTAGTTAGAGGGATTCAGTTTTTATTGTTAGAACAGTTATGGGAGAAAGTAGCAGAGTAGTTTGTATTGTAGTAGGCTGGGAGGATAAGCTGAGACTGTAACAGCCATTGAGCTCAGTGTATGTGACTAGTTTTGCATCAATTAATCAAAGCACATTTCACAGGATCCTGGTCTATTACTATTGGTGATGTTTTCCTAACTCTGTTTATTGCATTTTCATACTGTTTCATTTTCTGCTGGCTTGCATGAGAAATATGGCATAGGATTTACCCTTGATAGGTACCCTATGTCTCTGCTCTCCTTGCCTTTAATGTTTCTCTGCTAAATGTGTTGTCTGAGGATTGGTTTCAGTTAATTTAACCAGTGTAGTAGTTCCTTATGCTGCTAGATGATGCATGAGTTAAATGAATCTGTTCTTAGATGTTCTTGTTGGGTTTAAGTTGGAAGATTTGGGAACACTGGGGATTAGAGTTAGCCCTGTCCACTAGGATCCTTGTGCGACTAGCTGGCCTTTCTAAGTTCTCTTTGTTAAAATTATCTCTGTTTTCCCTTGGAGCATGCTAAAGCTGACCTGGAGTTAAATGACCTCTGGTCCGATCTATAAGCTGCCCCTTTGTCCCTCCTTTGAGAGTTGCCTATGAGTATGTCCAAGCAGGCTTGGAGTTAAATGAACTCTGACTTGATCTATAGACAGAAATCAGGTTGCTTTCCTTCTTTCACTTTCAATCCTTAATGTTCCATCCCACCATCTGATCTAAAATATCCTTTAGTATTAGATGACTTTCCCTCTGAAAGCTTTGGCTAGTTGTTGCAAGTAATTCCCCTTTCATGACTCCATAGCCCAATGGATGGCACTTTCTTGACCTGTCCTCTTTGCTGAAACATCCTGTTGTTTTGTTCCTTTTCTCCCATTACTTTCTCAGTCCATGATCTCATGACCAACCCATCAACCAACCAACCAAATCATTTAAAATCCCCCTTTGTGCTTCATACCTAGCCTAATACCTCATTTTGAGCTTTCAAAGATATATCATCCTTTTCTTTATTGGAGAGATCCCTCTCCGGGTCCAGGAGGGCTAGATCCTAGGGCCCCAAAGTGGTTCTGATGTTGTCTCATCTTTTGGTCTTGCCAATCTGGCCAAAACATGGGAACCCCAACATAATGGCGACTCCGCTGGGGAATTGAGTGCAGTTATCTTACATACTCTTAGGCACTTAAAAGACCCATAATCTATGGTTAGATTGGCATTCAATTGATGATGGTGGACAACATCCTGCTTCAAACATTCATATACATCCACCTGGCGACTCCACACTCCCTATGATCCAAAGGCCTAATGAATCCACTGGTATAAGACTCTGAACTGGTTGAGAAGATTCAGTGACCTCTTTCTGATTTACAAACATACTTCCGCGCATTCAGAGAAGATATGCCCCAATGAGTAGGGAGCATATCCCTAGATTCCCACACAAAATGCCTGAAGTGGACTGGTTAAAAAACCTGCCTATATTTCAAGGTGAAAACACTGAGCACCCCTTGCTACATCTGATCAAGTTTCATATACATGTGTGGAAATTTAAAGTTGAATGGCATGAAGACTGCCTAATGAAAATGTTCATGGCAACACTAGAAGGAAAAGCTAGGGTCTGGTATGAATGGTTAGAACCTCGGAGTTTGTTTTCTTTAAGGGACATGCAGCAAGTATTTTACAAGAATTATAAAGGAAAATCTCTATCCTTATCATGGGATTGTTGTGATCAATCTCAGAATATCATACAGTATCTGTTAGGTATTGATGAGGATTTGGTTAATATGCATCCTGAAGATCTATTAACAGCCATTCAAAAATTTCATATGCATCCTAGCTATCACAAGAACATGGATGAATCAGCTGAGGAAGAAAAAAGTCAAGAGACCATAAACATTCCTCAAGATATTCCTAAAAACTCAGATGTTGATCCATCATCCCTTGCGGTTGAGGCTCAAGATGACATCCTGCCTCAACTCCAGTCTTCAAAGGAAACAGAGAGCTGCTGCACTTCTGCACAAAGGAACACAAGACCATCTTCCCCTTTGATAGAAGAAGAAATAGATCAGATGATCAATAGATAGCCAGCCTCTGAAATTTTTTATAGATCAGACATCCTTTCCCATTCATCTGATGAGCCTTGTTGTACAGAGTTGGAGAGCTCACATGTAAATCAGAGTGAAGAAAAATCTGCTGATAATCCAGTATATCTGATTGGTAGCATTACTTACATTCATGATTCTCCTATTTTTGATCTATCTGATGATGATGTTCTCCAAACAGAGGATGATCTTGCAGGGTCATCATTAGTAGACTTATGGGAGGAAAATCAGTTCCCTTTACTTCCAGAGAGTAATGAGCCAATGGAGGCTATTTATGATACTGATGAGGAAATATTTAAGAGTGCAGAAGAGGGTGAAGGATCTCTAGATATTTGCTTCACTCCATTACAACTCATCAGTAATGGTTTTCACATGATTGGAGGTCAGTAGCCTTTCATCTCAGAAGATGAAGAGGAAAACAAGGAAGAGATCTTCGAGCAGTTTGAAAGCAATGAGCCTTCTCTTGAAAAAGAGGAAGCAATGGAACAAACCACTGCTCAAGAATACATGGGCCTTTTCAAAGAGCTCAGCACATTAGAGCAGAATATATCAGAGCTCCAAGAGGACAACACTGCCATATATGATGAGTCCTCCAGTTCAGAAAATGAAGAAGATGAGGGAGATTCTCTTTCTCAAGAGGGTCTTGTTCTTGATCCATTGGAAGAGGAAGAAATCCTGGTTGAAGCCTGCCTGCCAGATATCCAAAACCAGGTATCATTTCATGATCCTTATGCACATTTTCTGCAAACATTTGAAGAAGGATCAAGAGTCTTTTTGAGCATCATGTTGCAAATTGAAAGAAAATTCTTCAAAGCTGCTGTTGTGGAACAAAAAGAGTGGGAGCAGCCCTGCCTATCCAGCATGCTCAAGGAGTTGAGCAAGAAAGACCAGTCATGGGATCATTTGATGGACTGGTTACATTGGAAGACAATGTTCATAAGCTAGACTTGTAAATATTCTAGTTAGAGTAGGGTAGGTAGGAAAAGCTCAATAAAGCTCAGTATGTGAGCATGTATTTAGTCGTTTTTAATTTCTGCAAAGTCTAGCAAGTCAGACAGTCTAATCCTGACTTGGATGTTTGTCAATTTCTGTTATAGAATGTAGAGAAGAAATCTGCTGGACAGTTCAATCCTAGCAGATGTTAGATTAGGTAGAGAAACTATGAGACCAACAATTTAATCTCGTCTCATGGAGTAATAAGGGTAGAAGTAGAATAGGTTTATTTTCCTGCTTGTAAAAATTGATGATGTAAAGGGTCTGCAAGTCCAAATGCACCCAGAAGAAAAAAAATGTTAGGACTATAGTCTGGGTAGGTAGTTGTTTGGGAGAATTTTTACTGCTAATATGATGTCTTCATGATTTGTGGCAGCTGATCTAAAGATAGAAAGGGATGTGCCAAGCAGCAGGCATCTGGCCTACACCAAAGATTTATTTTCTGAATTCTGGACTCCTTCAAGAAGAAGCCATCCCCATGTGGAGCCACTGTTAGCCCCCTACAAATTTTTTGACAAGAAAACACGGGGCTAAAATGTTTTTGAGCCTTCAAGGAATGCATTTCCTCTGAAAACACATCATCCTTGAAGTCTCCTTGTGCCTTTTTCCTTTGGTAAAATTCCCTCTACTGATTCCCATTATTAAGCCTCTCTGATTACAAAAAATGGTGCTCCAAAAGGCTTTAATTTTCCCCTTGTACTCCTGTAGAATTCTCCATTTCATCCTTTTTCCCTTTGTCAAAGCTCCCCCTCCTTACCCCCAAATTTCCCCCCTAAACCTTCTAAATCATCCCCATGCCCCTCTTAAACCATACACACATCCCTGGTGTGGTTTAATAACCCCTTCTTCCCTTCATCGTTACCCCTTTTGGCCTTTAATTTATTGAAAATGGGAAAAAAACCCACTTTGCAACTTACATTAGGCCTTATCCCCTTTCTGCTAGCCCCTCAGCCTTTCCTCCATGAGACCTGGGCACTGAAACCGAGCGCTGGCCCGAAAGGTGCTTACCGCAAATGGATATCGGACGTAGTTTCAACCGTCGATTTGTATAGAACGGATGACGATCGCGGCTCCCATAGCGTCCATTGTTCACCTCGTTCATCGCCCCGATTGTGCCATCACCGTCTATTTACCCGCAGATCCGACGGTTCGGAGTCTACTCGCCCCGATTGTGCCATCACCGTCTATTTACCCGCAGATCCGACGGTTCGGAGTCTACTCGCCCCGGTGGTCCCCGCATACTATTCAAAAACCATCCGGTTTCTATCGCACCGCCTTTGGACGGAGGGCGGTATTTTCCGATAGGCCAGCGATTCTACTTAGCATTCGACACGTGGCTCCGACACTATTTCAAAACCACTACGCCATCGCGTATTAACGTTTTTCTGCGGATGTGTAGCGATATACACGTGCACTGTCCGATCTGGGGCAGTTGATCCAACGGTCGTCATTCCACGAAGCTGTGCGCGGGTTAATATAGGGTCTCCGTACCCCTGGCCCACTGTCCATCGCCCTCCGCCGTGTTCCCAGCTGTCGATCTCCTCCGAGATCGGACGGTCCAGATTTGATTGCCCCCGTCGTTGACTATCCCGCCATCGCCCGGTCCTGCCACGTCACCATTCCACATGTCTCACCGTACATTCGCCTGCCCCCGTTATATATGTTTGTCCGATGGTCAAAGTTCATTATTTTTACGTTAAAACGTCTGCCTCGATGTTTTCCCATGCATTCTCCATTGTGTCATGTTTTCCTCCATTGTTGCCCCTGCAGTCATCATCCTCGTCTGCGCCACGTTGCCACTGTCACGTTCATCCATACCACCCTTCGCATAAATGTTTTTCGTAACCATTTTCGTGTTTTGCAGGTTTATCAAGTGGTAAACTCGCTATGGTCCATACACGCTATTATTAAGGCGTAGTGCACAGGAGGAGCTGAATTTAGAGCCTGATTTCACAGAAAACTGTCCAGAAAGGTGTCTGCATCATAGATTTCATCAAAGGACAGAGTTTAAACTCTGCAAACCCTCTCCGGCGCCATTAAAGCTCGAATTGCATAGACAGAGACAGTACGGGAAGCAGTAGAGAGATTGAGGCAAGAAATAGAAGAATTTTGAGCTTCTTCAGGGATTTTAGAAGGCAAAGGTACCAAAATCAAAGACCCCATGGATTGCGCAGAAGGTCCATAGCACAGGAAACTATAGCATCAGGGTTTTCATATCAGCAGAACGTTCTTCCATAAAGGGACAAGGTACCCCTACATTTCTCATCCTATGCCGTGTTCCAGAGAGATTTTCCCACCTAGACAACAGTCCTATGCTGCCAGTGCATTAGTCATACAGTATGGAAAACCCCACAGTCATCCATACACCTCGGTTTATTCACCCGAATTCTGCAAAGGGCTACACAAAGTACATCAAAGACATATCTTGAGTAAATTGCATCCTGGTGAAGATCACTCTTCCATATGAAGAGTACCAGAGATAAATGCTCAGAATTAAAACCGAATGGAGCCTCGGCCCTCCTACTGTTTCAGAGTTTTAATGCTGCTTTTAAGTTTACAACTACCATTGTTATTCTTTCTCCTATAAGAACCCTGTAGAAAATATTGTAAAGGTTGTTGTTGTTCGGCTGCTGCCATTGTAGTTAGAGGGATTCAATTTTGATTGTTAGAACAGTTCTGGGAGAAAGTAGCAGAGTAGTTTGTATTGTAGTAGGCTGGGAGGATAATTTGGGACTGTAAAAACCATTGAGCTCAGTGTATGTGACTGGTTTTTCATCAATTAATCAAAGCACATTTCACAGGATCCTGGTCTATTACTATTGGTGATGTTTTCCTAACTCTATTTATTGCATTTTCATACTATTTCATTTTCTGCTGGCTTGCATAAGAAATATGGCATAGGATTTACCCTTGATAGGTACCCTATGTCTCTGCTCTCCTTGCCTTTAATATTTCTCTGTTAAATGTGTTGTCTGAGGATTGGTTTCAGTTAATTTAACCAGTGTAGTAGTTCCTTATGCTGCTAGCTGATGTATGAGTTAAATGAATCTGTTCTTAGATGTTTTTGTTGGGTTTAAGTTGGAAGATTTGGGAACACTGGGGATTAGATTTAGCCCTGTCCACTAGGATCCTTGTGCGACCAACTAGCCTTTCTAAGATCTCTCTGTTAAACTTATCTCTTTTTTCCCTTGGAGCATGCTAAAGCTGACCTGGATTTAAATGACCTCTGGTTCGATCCATGAGCTGCCCCTTTGTCCATCCTTTGAGAGTTGCCTATGAGTATGTCCAAGCAGGCCTGGAGTTAAATGACCTCTAACCTGATCTATAGACAGAAATCAGGTTGCTTTCCTTCTTTCACTTTCAATCCTTAATGTTCCATCCCACCATCTGATCTAAAAGATCCTTTAGTATTAGATGACTTGCCCTCTGAAAGCTTTGGCTAGTTGTTGCAAGTAATTCCCCTTTCATGACTCCATAGCCCAATGGATGGCACTTTCTTGACCTGTCCTCTTTGCTGAAACATCCTGCTGTTTTGTTCCTTTTCTCCCATTACTTTCTCATTCCATGATCTCATGACCAACCCAACAACCAACCAACCAAATCATTTAAAATCCCCCTTTGTGCTTCATACCTAGCCTAATACCTCATTTTGAGCTTTCAAAGATATATCATCCTTTGCTTTATTGGAGAGATCCCTCTCCGGGTCCAGGAGGGCTAGATCCTAGGGCACCAAGGCGGTTCTGATGTTGTCTCATCTTTTGGTCTTGCCAATCTGGCCAAAACATGGGAATCCCAACAACATCAATCTTATCTCTTTCCTTACTAGACCCAACTATCTATCTATTTATAACATCTTAGCCTTTTCTATTCGATGGTCCTTACACAAAACAACCCAGACATATCTTAACAATTCACACCTAACACCAATCTTATCTCTTTCCTTACTAGACCCAACTATATATCTATTTATAACATCTTAGCCTTTTCTACCCTAGAGCTACCCTTTAACCCATTACAAAAAATTAGGGTCTTTGACCCACCCCAAAACCCCTACGCAAGACCGACTATTAAAAAATTATATCAAAAACGAAAGGTAGGGAACCCCATTCCAACAGTGACTGGCTGAAGAGAGATTTGGTTCAATAATGTCTATGGTTAGGTGGTATGTAGAAGTCCGAGACTTGGTCGCATTTTTTTTATGCCAATAAGAGCACTTTCCCTCTTGTATTTAAAAGTAAATATGCTTGTTATTATGTGTCTTATATGGTTGTTATATGCTTGTCATTTCTGTTGTTTATATGTTGTTTATGAATGTGTTCTATGACACTGATGATGTATGGCTCTCATTATGTTTTGAATTGTAAATGAATGAAAAATGAATCTATGACTTAATATATGATAATGCAGCTAATGTGATGAGGCGACAATGATTCTTAACGATTCTTAGATAGGTACGAGACGCCTATGCTCAAATATGTTGTTTAAACCTATAGAATACATATTTGTGACATGTTTGACGAAATGCCCGTCATGGATAGTAGGGGTCATGTCAAGTACTTGTTCAAGTGATTGCATTTACATCGTTATTCCATATTTATCTTTCATTTCTGGAAGTTTCATGTAGTTCTGGGCAGTGACCTGAGTCGTGGGCCTAGAAAAATGGCTCAGAAATCAGGGTTGCTAGCACATAACTAGTTGGAAAAGTCCCGAGCAGAATGCATTCCCATTTTGTGCAAGCGACTAGAGGTTTCCAGTCACACTCTTGCTCATGTAAAGGAAGAGGCTGGGGAATTGATGCACTAAAATGTCAGTTTGATTCAGGGGCTAGCGTCCTGGAAAGTTTGGATGGCTCCTGGGTGTCCTATAGCATGCGCAGAAGGTTTGTGTTGTTGTGTTCTGTCAATTCTACTTCCTTAACTGACACATAGGGATTTGAATCATATTATAGTAACTCTTTGTCACATGTTTACATCAGTTGGTTGGTTACTTGGGTAGATGTGGGAGGAGGGTGTTACAGAGTGGTATGAGAGCATGGTTCACCCCTCAGATTGGATGGGCGGTGTGTTGGTCATGCGTTCATGTTGGTTTCATATGTGTTCCTTATGATTGTGGTCTATGTGCTTATTGCATATGCATGGTGTTGGTCATGGTTGTAGTGATGATGCCATGTGAAGGTTGATGGGGTTGTTGTGGAATGTGTCGTCATGAGTGTATGGTTGGTTATGTGTTGTTTATGCATGTCAAGTGCTTACGTGTTGTCAAGTGTACATTGGTATGGTTGTCGTTGTCATGCATGAGGTCATGGTATGTGAATGATATGGTCATGCATTGATGAATAGACTATGGTTGTAATGATGTTATTTGTTGTTTTATCTATATGCTACATATTTATATGTTGTTATGATTATGTGTATACATGTATTACGTTGATTGGTTAATCTTGCATATGAGATATCATCCCAAAACTATGATAAGGTGTGTTGGTTTATTATGATTTGGTTTAGCTGACATTATATGGCTTGCAGGAAAGAGATCAATATGACTAGAAATATGGTAGACTACAGAGATTCTCCCTGTCAATCAGATGAGCAACATAGTGTTGGGAAATCTTCTGACTTAACAGACACATTAAGGAGTTTGAAGGAAGAAATAAGGAGTTTCAAAGAAAATAATGATAGAATCATACAACCATAGGATAAACAAGTAGAGGTTAATGTTGTAATCCTTCAGATTTTGTCAGAGTTGCAACGATAGGGACCACTCTACATAAGCTATGAATAGGAGGATGGGATTAATGGGGCATATGGCAGTAGGTCCCATGGTGGTCACAGATCAGATAGAGATGACATGATCAAAGATGGTAGGTTCTTGGACACTTTGGATAGGAGAGGTGATAGACATGGGTACTATTCTAGTTCTGGTTCTGACAGGAACTATGGTCATCATCGTTGTCACCCTTATAGGAGGAGTGATATGGTATATTTTCCAGATGGGTTCAAGAAATAAAATCCACCTACATTCGATGGAGAGATGAAGAAATCACATGATGTAGAAGCATGGTTGCTTGGAATGAATAAGTTCTTCAGGTTACATGATTACTCATAGAACATGAAGGCTAGAATAACTACATTCAGTCTTAGAGGTAAGGAAAATATATGGTGGGAAGATGTAAATAATGTCAGAGATATTTATGAGGAGGATTTGTCTTGGAGTGAATTCGAGAGACTATTCAGGAATAAGTACCTATCAGAGAGGCACTATGACGAAATGAAAAAAGAGTTTTATGTGCTAAAGATGGGATCTACGACTAATGAGGAGTACACAAGCATGTTCTTGGAGTTATTGAGGTATGTGCCTTACCTCAAGGAGGAGAAGGCCAAGATTTAGAGATTCATCAATGGGTTTCCAATAACATTCAAAGACGAGATTGAGTTTGATGAGCCTAGATCATTGGAGGCATCCATCTAAAAGCTAAAGCATTGTTATGAGCAATCGAAATGGAGATTTGAGACTAAGCAGGATTGGAAGGGAAATGATAGCAATAAAGGAAAATGGGACAAGAAGTGAGAAATACCTCAAGATACATGTAATAGAGATAATGCCACACCACCTAATAATTTAATACATATGGAAGAGGATAGGGACTTCAGTCTGAGGAGTAGAATAAGAGTGAAAATAGGGAGCATGTGTAGTGTTGGAATTGCGGAAGAGATCATCGAGGAAAGATTGACCGCAACATCAGGGTGGTAGGCCTCAGATCTACAATGCTCAAGAGGCAGATAAAATGGGAGATTTTGGACAGAGTACTCCTAGGATCTATGCAACGCTGGATAATAGGTAGGTAGATCACCATACATCTATTATAGAGATGGATGCTAAGCTTTGTGATCAAGTTTATTCTATTTTTATTGACCCTGGATCTAATTATAGTGATGTTAATCCTGACCTGGTGGATAAGTGTGGTTTGAATCAAGAAGCACATGCATAATCTTGGTTATTGCAGTTGGCTACAGGTACCAAGACAAGAGTTCATCATTGGGTAAGAGCTTGTGCATTTCACTTGAATGGTATGCCTACCTCAACACACCTGAATGTATTTCTGTTGGGATCATATAACATGATTTTGGGTATGGAATGGTTGTATTTTCATATGCCCAAGGTGGATTGTTATGATAAGGCTATTGAGTGGATACAGTGGGGGGGGGGGGGGGGGGGGGGGGGGGGGGAAAAGTGTGTGTTATTTGCAATGCACATTTCTAGTGACAAAGGTAAGGAAGTTGAGAATGTGGATGCCTTGAGCAGGTACCTGATTCTAAAATAGTTTCAGGATGTATTTCCCACATCGATTTCAGAGTTTCCACATCACAGGAAAGTAGAATTTTCTATCAAGTTGGTACCAGGGGAAGCACCCACATCAAAAGCACCACATAGGATGAGCACTCTAGAGTTGGTAGAGCTGAAGTTGTAGTTAAAGGAAATTATTGACAAGGGATACATTAGGCTAAGTGTATCACCTTGGGGTGCGCTTATATTATTTTTGAATAAGAAATATGGTACTCTCAGGTTATGCATTGATTACATGTAATTGAACAAGGTGACCATCAATAACAGGTATCTGTTGCCAAGGATTGATGATTTGTTCGATCAGTTGAAGGGGGAAACAATGTTCTCGAATATTGATCTGAGATCAAGATATCATCAGGTACGCATTAAAGAAGATGACATTCACAATACGAATTTCCAAACTAGGTATGAACATTATGAGTTTGTTGTAGTTCCATTTAGTTTGACTAATGCCCCAACTACTTTTATGTGCTTGATGAATAGTGTGTTGTGTCCTTATATGGATAGGTTTGTTATTGTGTTCAATGATGATATATTGGTATTTTCTAAAAATGAAGAAGATCATTTTGAACACTTAGTAGAAGCATTGCCATTGTTGAGAGATCATCTATTGTATGTTAAGCTCGACAAGTGCAATTTCTTCCAAACAAAGGTACATTACTTGGGACATGTGGTTTCCAAGGAAGGCATAACAGTGGATCCAGATAAGGTAAGAGTTATCATGGAGTGGGAAGATCCTAGGGATGTGGATGAGGTAAGGTCCTTTATGGGGTTAGCAGGTTATTACAAGAGGTCCATCAAGAACTTATTATAGATTTCTTTTCCTATCACATCACTGCAAAGGAAAGGTAAGAAGTTAGAATGGATAGAGGAATGTGCAGCCAAATTTAAGCATTTAAAGCAATTGTTGACACATACTCCAACGTTAAAGATCGAAAATCTGGACAAAGAGTTTGTGGTATGTACAAATGCTTGCAAGAGAGGGCTTAGTGGAGTCCTTATGCAGGAAGTACAAGTAGTATGTTATGAGTCACGAAAATTGAATAAGCACGAACAGGACTATCTGACACATGATCTTGAATTGGCAGTGATAATTCATGCATTGAATATGTGGAGGCACTATCTTCTTGGCATGAGTTTTGTACTAGTGAGTGATCATAATGGATTGGGGTATCTATTTGAAAAACTGAATATGAACGCGAGGCAAACTAGATTGTTGGCCATGATCAATGAGTTTGAATTTGATATCACATATATTAAAGGTAAATATAACAAGGTTGCAAATGTTCTTAGTAGGCATATGCATGTGAATCATATAGCAACTATGAGCTCCTATGGGACAAATATACATGATAGGATCTTGTAGGTAGGTCAGCAGGATGTCAGGTATACGGAGCCTAGGAACAGATTGCAAAAAATTATAGGTACAGGTACAAGTAGTGGTATATATAGGTACATGTATAGGTAGTGGTACATGTGTAGGTACAATAGTGATAAAGGTACATGTGCAGGTACAATAGTGATACAGGTACATGTGCAGGTACAATAGTGATATAGGTACAGGTGCAGGTATAATAGTGATACAGGTAGAGGTGTAGGTGCATAGGATGTGGACTATCGTATCACAACGGATGGCTTGATTAGGTTTAGATACAGGATATATGTGCCAGACAACAGTGAAATCAAGAAGGCGATCTTGAGGGAGTTTCATATGAAACTGTATTCAAGTTACCTAGGCTATCAGAAGATGCTGACAACAATGAAGAATTTTTATTAATAACAGAATTTGAAGAGGGACATAGCAGAGTTTGTGGCTAGGTGCTTGGATTGTCAACATGTCAAATCAAAGTGTAAGCATCCAAGTGGCCTAATGCAATTGATTCCAATTATGATTCCAGAGTGGAAATGGGAGGCCATTTCCATGGAATTTATCATAGGTTTACCGATGACATCTAGACAACATGATTCCATCATGGTTGTGGTGGACAGGTTGATGAAGGTAGTGCACTTCATTCCAGTGAAGTATACATACTCAACGAATGATGTAGCATGGGTCTTAATCAGGGATGTGGTCATATTGCATGTTGTTCCATAAAATATTGTCTTAGACAGAGATGCGAAGTTCACTTCCAAGTTTTGAAGGGAGTTGTTTGCAGGTTTGGGCACAAAGTTGGCCTTTAGTATAGCTTATCATCTGTAGACAGATGGACAAAGAGAGAGGGGAAAAAATATATTGGAGGACATGTTGAGGATGTATGTGATGCATCAACAATGAAAGTGGAAAGGGTATCTTCCACTGGTAGATTTAGTTTACAACAATGGGTATTAGGAATATTTGAGGATGAGTATGTTCGAGGTATTGTATGGGTGGATTTTTAATACTCCTATCAGTTGGAGTGATCCAGTTAACATGTGTTGATTGAACCAAACATGTTGGCAGAAATGGAACAGGAAATGCAGGTAATCAACAAGAATATGAAGCGGCACAAGATAGGAAGAAGAGGTATGCAGATCAGAACAGGTTGTTTAAGGAGTTTTAGGTTGGGGAGCAGGTGTACTTGCACATCAAGCCGAAGAAGAGCTCCTTGAGGATTGGATCATGTGCCAAGTTGGCACCTCGGTTTTATGGAACTTTCAAGATTCTTGAGAGGATTAGGCCAATATCTTATCGAATTGCACTACCTCCGACAATGAAATTCCATGATGTTTTCCATGTGTCATTTCTTAAGAAGTATGTTAAAGATATTGATCATGTGATTTACTGGTCTGTATTGCAGGTGGAGCCAAAAGGAGAATTCCAGCCAGAACCTCATTTCATTTTTCAGAGAAATACACTCATGCTCCGGAACTGAGCAATCGAGTAGGTTAAAGTGTAGTGGAATAACTTTGGGCTTGATGAAGCTACATGGGGTATGGAGGATCAAATGTTGGCAATGTATCCTTCCTTACTCGCTATTTGAGCTAATGTTTTGGCATGTATTTTGGTATATGCTTGGTATGATGTTTTGGTATATGTACATATGTATATGGATGTAAATAACGCCATGAGCTATGTTATAAAGCTCAAATAAATGGTATGGGTGTCATGTCATTATGATGTTATGTTTGTCATGTTGTCATGTTGGTTTACTTCTCAGCCGGTTGATCATTGTAAATACTGCAACGAGCTAAATTATAAAGCTCAATGGGTAGTATGTTTTGCTTACAACAGTCTTGTTGGTTGTAGGTGTCGTTGAACATCGAGGACAGTGTTCCCCCAAGGGGGAGGATTTTTTAACAACCTTGGTGAAAATATCATGTAATAAAAGTATAAAGGAAAAATAATAACCATGTTCATGGGACACGTATTCCAAGATGAATGCTAGGAAAAACATCCTAGTACGGGTGTTCATATGGTTTATTATGGCTATGGAAATTGGCAAAGGCAATGGCTAAGGCTTTGGAAAGGCGAAGTGGAATTTATTGGCATTTATTTATGAAAATAATGGAAATTAGGAGAAAAGGAAGGTGAAAGGTCATAGGTTGCATGTAAAGAGGAAAATGAAGGAAAATAATGGAAAATTGAAGAAATTAGAGGCCTCATTAATAAAAATGCTTCTAAAGATTAGTTCACAGACTTTTGTCAGTTCAGTTTTGAAGCTCTCATTATATTCTCTCTCTCTCTCTCATACTCTTGGACACTTAGAGTTTCTTGGAGAAAACTTGGAGAGTGTGGCATACTCAGAGTTTTGGAGCAAGAAGGAAAGGGAAGAGAAGGAAAGCGCAAGAGGACATCGGGATCAACAACTACACCAGGTTTTTCTTGTAGGTACCAATTGCATATATGTTTCATCACTAGTTTTGGCATGCATGGCATATGGATGTGGTTTATTAGTCATGATATATCATTTTCATGGAGGAATTCGTGGATTGAAAGTGGATTTTCCTATCCTTTCCATTTCCTGGATAGCCATGGTGTTGTGAGTTCATTTAATTGTTTGATTTTCTGGTTGGTTCTCATGTTCCTTTAGCTGTGGGTTGAGCTACTAGTTCCTGGAGCCTTGGTTGGAAAAATGCTTTGGAGCCTTGTAATAGCTTGGGTTGAGTTACTAGTCCTGGAGCCTTGGTTGGAAAAATGCTTTGAAGCCCTTGGTTGGTTGAGTTACTAGTATTGGAGCCTTGGTTGGACAAATGCTCTAGAGCCCGGTAGCAGCTATGGGTTAAGTTACTAGCCCAGGAGCCTTAGTTGGAAAAAATGCTCTAGAGCCTTGGATAGCTGGGGTGGAGACCAATCTGGTGATGGTTTATGATGTCTAACTATGAGGTGGAATCACTGGTTGAGGGTTTAGGTGGTTTGGCTTCTAGAAGCCACGATTTTGTTTTGATTGATGTGTTTTATGATATCCCACATTCATGCTTCGAATATGGAATGGGGGTGATTGAATGAAGAGAGATTTGGCTCAGCCATGTCTATGGTCAGGTGGTACATGGAAGTCCCATAATTGGTTGCATTTTTCTTATGCCAATAAGAGCTCTTTTCCTCTTGTATTGATGGGTAAATATGTTTTTTATTATGTGGATTGTATGGATGTTCTATGATTGTCATTTATGTTGTTTATATGTTGGTTATGAACATGGTCTATGATAGTGATGATGTATGGATCTCATCATATTTTGACTTGTAAATGAAGGAAAAATGAATCTATGAATTAATAGATGATAATGTAGCTAATGTGATGAGGAAACAATGTTTTTCAATGATTCTCATATAAGTATGAGACCCTTATGCTCAGATCTGTTGTTTAAACCTATAGATTACAAAATGTGGGAGGTTGCATTAAAAATTGGTATTAGAGCGGGTTTCTATTCTCTTTGGATGATATCTAATACCACAAATTGGTATCAAAGCATGGTTCAAATACTTGGACTAGATGGGCTAGATGCATGTTGTTATGCATGCATTATCATGGTTATGGTTATCGTGCATGAGGTTATTGTATGTAGTTAGTATTATCATACATGATGTCAGTATATTTATATGATTATGTATATATATGTATCGCGCTAATATGGATTTATTTTTCAAATGATATAGCCTCCCCTGAACTTCACTGAGGTATGTTGATTATGATTATATTTGATTGATATGACATGATATGTTTGCACGAAGAAGAAGATCATATATGACTAGAAAAATGGTGGATTACAATTCACGAGATTAATCTTACATATCAGATGAGAAACACAAAGATGAGTACTCTCTGGACATAGTAGCCACCTTGAGACATTTAAAGACATAAATCAGAAGTTGCAAAGGATATAATGACATAATAATTCAGTGACATGAAATATTTTCCAGGGCACAGGAAAAACAAACATAAGTTGATGCAGTTATCCTTCAGAGTTTGTCATATTTGCAGAGACAAGGACAACCATGGATCAATTATGGATAAGAGGACATGAATAATGTGGCACATGGTAGTAGGTCTCATGGTTAGAACAAGTTGGACATAAATGAAAAAATCAAAGATGGTAGGTTCTCAAATACACTTGATAAGAGAGGTTGTGCGTACAATTTCTATTCTAGTTCTGGTTCAGACAAGAATCATGGTCATAATTGTTATCGTCCTTACAAGAGGAGTGAGAGGGGATATTTTCTAGATGAGTTCAAGAAATCCAAGCCACCCACATTCGATGGAGAGTTTAAGAAGTCAGAAGATGTAGAGGCATGCTTACTTGGGATGAATAAGTTCTCTGAGTTGCATGATTGCACGAAGAACATGAAGGCCAAGATAGTTATTTTCAGCCTCAAAGGGAAAGTAGAAATATGGTGGGAAGATGTGAAGCGTTTCAGAGATATCAGGATAAAGGAGTTGTGTTGGCATGAATTCAAGAGACTCTTCATGAAGAAATACTTGTCAGATAGGTACTATGATGGAAAGGCCAAGGAGTTCTATGAGTTGAAGATGGTATTTATGACAGATGGGGAGTACACGACTAAGTTCATGGAGTTATTTAGGTAGTCATATCTTAAGGATGAGAAGACCAAAGTTCAAATATTTATCAGTGGACTCCAATTAGCATTTAAGGATCAGGTTGAGTACGATGAGCGTTGGTCGCAGGAAGAAGTCATTGGAAAGTTGAAGCACTGTTACAAGAAATTTAAGTTTAATACTGAGTCTAAGTAGTGCTGGAAAAGGAATGAAAAGACTAAATTTAAATGGCCACTGAAGTGGGGAAGACATTAGGATGCAGGTGAGAATGAAAATGTTACTCCTTACAAGAAATTTAATAAGTGGAGAAGGGACATGGGTCGCATCCTGGAGAGTAGAATAACAAAGGTAATGGGCCTTTGTAGTGTTGGAAATGTGGTAAGGATCATTGCAAGAAGGATTTTACATGGTATCAGGGTGTTAGTCCTCATATCTATAGTGCTTGGGAGGCACAGACAGTCAGGGATGTGGGCCACAACATTCCTTGGATCTATGCATAATTTGATAACAAGAAGGCGAATCACTAGGCATCCATTATTGAGATGGAAGGTAATCTTTGTGATCGAGTTGTTTCTATTTTGATTAAACTTAGATCTAATTATAGTTATATTAATTCTGACCTGATGGATAAGTGTGGTTTGAGAAAATAAGTGCATGCAGAGTCTTGGTTGGTGTAGTTGGCTATAGGTACTAAGAAAAAAGTTTGTCATTGGGTAAGAGCTTGTGCATTTGAGTTGAATGGTATGCCTACATCGACGATCTAAATGTGCTTATGTTGGGTTCATAAAATATACTTTTGGGTATGGATTGGTTGACTAAGGTGGATTTTTATGAGAAGGCTATCGAGTGTTTGGATGATGGGGGAGAGAAGAGAATCTTGTAGGGTAAGAAGAAGCCTACATCGGTGAGAATGGTTACAACTATGCATGAAAATTGCAGTTGCAGGAAAGGGTGTGTATTTTTTATAGTGCATGTTTCTATTGATAAAGGTAAGTATGTTGAGGATGCAAATTTTTTAAAGAGGTATCATATTTTGTAGCAGTTTCAAGATGTATGCCTAATAGAGATTTCAGAGTTGGTTCCTCATAGAGAAGTGGAATTTTCTATTGAGTTGGTACCAGGGTCAACACCATCATCAAAGTCACCTTATAGGATGAGAACTCTAGATCTAGTGGAATTGAAGTTGCAGTTGAAGGAAATGTTTGACAAGTGATACATAGGCTAAGTGTGTCACCTTAGGGTGCACCAATGTTTTTTGTGAAGAAGAAGGATGGCACTCTCAGGTTGTTTATTGATTATTGGTAGCCAAATAAGGTGATGATCAAGAACAGGTATTCGTTGTCGAGGATTGATGACTTGTTTGATCAGATGAAGGGAGCAACAATGTTTTTGAAGATTGATTTTAGATCATGGTATCATTAGGTACACATCAAAGAAGAGTACGTTTTTCGAAATCAGGTATGGGAATTATGATTTTGTTGTGGTTCCTTTTGGTTTTACTAATGCTCTAGCTACTTTCATGTGCTTGGCTTGATGAATAGTGTGTTGCGTCCATATCTGGACAAGTTTGTGAGAGTATTCATTGATGATATATTGATATATTCTAAGAATCAGGAATATCATGCAAAACACTTAGCAACAATATTAAGATTGCTAAGAGAGCATCAATTATATGCCAAGCTTAGTAAGTGCAGTTTCTTTCAGACATAGGTACATTACTTGGGACATGTTGTTTCCAAGGAAGGCATAACAGTGGTTCCGGAAAATATCAGAGCTATCATGGAATGGGAAACTCATAGGAATGTGGATTAGGTCATATCATTCATGGGATTAGCAGGTTATTATAGGAGGTTCATTAGGAACTTCCCACATATTTCCTATCCTATTACATCTTTGGAGAGGAAATGAAATAAGTTTGAATGGACAGAGGAATGTGTGAATAGTTTTGATCAATTGAAGTAGTTGCTTAAAAATTCTCCAATTCTAAAGATTACAAATCCAAATAAAGAGTTCGTGGTGTGTACAGACACTTGAAAGAGAGGACTTGGTGAAGTACTCATGAAATAGGGATAGGTGGTATGATACAAGTCAATAAAATTGAATGAGCATGAAAAAAATTATGTGACTCACGATCTTGAGTTGGGAATGATCATTCATGCATTGAAGATGTCGAGGCACTATCTTCTTAGTATGAGGTTTGTTTTGATGAGTGATCACAGTGGGCTAAGATAATTGTTGGACCAACCTAATATGAATCATAGGGAAGCTATATCGTTGGCCATGCTCAATGTTTTTGACTTCAAGATCATGTACATTAAGGGAAAATAGAACAGGATAGCAGATGCTCTTAACAGAGGAGTGAAGGTAAATCACACAGTAGTTATGAGCTCATATGGGACATATTTACAAGATCATATCTTATAGGCATAAAAACAGTACGATAGGTACCAACAACTTAAGTACATGTTACAACAACAGGGTATAGGTGATCAGGATGTGGACTATCATCTCATGACATATGGTTTGGTAAGATTTAGGGACAAGCTCTATGTGTCAGACAATAGTGATATCAAGAAGCTTATCTTGAGAGAATTTCATGTTAAGTAATATTTAGGACATTTGGAATATAAAAAGACTCTAGCAGCTGTGAAGAAGTTCTACTATTGGTTGAATCTGAAGAAAGAGATAGCTGATTTCATCGCAAGGTGTTTGGATTGTCAATAGGTAAAAGCAGAGTGCAATAATCTAGGTGGTTTATTGCAGTAGATTTTGATTCTAGAGTGGAAATAGGATGTCATTTCCATGGATTCCATCATATTTTTTTCGAGGAAATCTAGACAACATGATTCCATTATGGTTGTGGTTGACAGGTTGACTAAGGCAGCTCACTTCATCCCATTTAAGTCTACTAATTCATCTAGTGAGGTAGATCAGGTCTTAATTAGGGATATTGTGAGATTTTATGGAATTCCTAAGAATATTGTATTCGAAAAATATGCCAAGCTAACTCCCAGGTTTGGGTACAAATTTGGCCTTTAGTACGACATATCATCCATAGACAGATGGACATACAGAGAGGGTCAATAGGATTCTAGAGGACATGTTGAGGATGTATGTTGTGCACCAACAAAGGAGGTGGGAGGACTATCTTCCATTGGTTGAGATTGCTTACAACAATGGGTATCGAGAGTTCTTGAATATGAGTCTCTTTGCAGCGCTTTATGGGAGGATTTACAATACTCGTATTAGCTAGAGTGATCTAGTGAAAAGGGTATTGATTAGACTAGAAATTTTGGTTGAGATGGGACAAGAAATACAGGTTATCGAGAAAAAATCTAAAGGAAACAAAGGACATGAAAAATAGTTATGTAGATCAGCACAGGGTGTTTAAGGAGTTTCAGGTTGGGGAGCATGTGTACTTGCGCATCAAGCCCAAGAAGAGCTCCTTGAGGATTGGATCATGTGCAAAGTTGGAACCTTGGTATTGCGGGCCTTTGGAGATCCTTGAGAGGATTGGACCATTGACATACAAACTTGCACTGCCTATGATAGTGAAAGTCCATGATGTTTTCCATGTTTCATTGCTTAAAATATATGTGAATGATGTTGATCATGTGATTGAATGGTCTGTATTGAAGGTGGAGAAAAAAGGGGAATTCTTGTCGGAAACTCAGTGCATATTGCAGTGTAAATAACTCATGCTCCAGAACCTAACAATTGAGCAAGTTAAAGTGTAGTGGAAGAACTTTGGGCCTCATGAAGCTACATGGGAGATGGTTGATCAGATGCAGACTTTGTATCCTTCATTGTTTGTTAGTTGAGGCAAAGGATTTTTGGTATATGTACATATCTATTATGGTTGTTATTGTAAATATCACAATGAGTTGTGTTATAAAGCTCCAATAAGTGGTATGGTTGTCATGTTTTCATGTTTGTCGTGGTTATTTCATTTTTTAGCAGGTTATTCATTGTAAATACTACATATAGTTAAGTTATAAAGCTCCATGGGTAGTATGTTTTCGTTTTCAGTGGTCTTGTTGGTTATAGGTGTCATAGAACACCGAGGACAATGTTCCCCTAAGGGAGAGGGATTTGTAACATCCTTGGGTTAAAATTTCATGTAATAAAGGTTAATAAAGGCAAAATAAGACCTAGGTCATGGGACACGTATTCCAAGGGGAATATTGGGAAAAACATCCTAGTGGGTGTCACTTGTTGTTTATTATGGCTAAGGATATTGACAAAGGCTTTCAAAAGATAAAGAGGCATTAATTGTCATTTTATTTATGAATATAAAGGAAAATAGGAGAAAATGGAGATGAAAGGTCACAAATTTGCATGAGGAGGAAAATTAAGGAAAATATAGGAAAATGAATAAAATAGAGGCCTCAATGATAAAAAGGCTTCTGAGAACCAGTTCACAACTTTTGGTTGGTTTAGTTTTTGTTAGTTCAATTTTGGAGCTCTCTCTATTCTCTCATACTATTGCACATTTATAGAATTGTTGGAGCACTTTAGAGTACTTTGGAGTTGGAGAAAGGAAAACAAAGGAAGGACAAGGGAAGAAAATGAAGGAAAAGGAAATAAAAGTAAAAGCAAGGATAAGTTTGATCAAACAACTTCAAAAGGAAGACTTGCAAGTAAAAAGTTGCATGTGTGAATTCCTAGTTGGTTTGTGAATGCATGGTACATGCATTCGTGTATTTGGTTCTCTTGATGTCATTGGCATGGGTTTTGTTGGTCGTGACAATGGTTTCAAACTTGCCGTGGAATTTTTGAATAGCCATGGAGTGATGGGATTCTTTTATTTGGTTGAGCTTCGGATTGCCAAATGGTTTTGGAACTAGGTTAGGTGGTCTCATGAATATTCCCAAGGGTTGAGGCTGGAGTGGTTTAATCTATGGGAAGCCCACAACAGGTGGGTGGAGACAATAAAATTCCTCAAGGTAATGGTGAAGAAATTTTAAGGCATCCAAGCTTGTTTTTCAGCTTAGTAGTATCTTGACTGATTTTGGTGGGATCATGGTAGCCCGACGATGGAGGTGGTTTAATCTCCAGGAAGCCCTAGTTGTTTATGTATTGGTTTGCTTATGTGATATCTTGATAATTTTTGGCAAGATCGTCAGAGTATGAGAGTGAAGGTGTTTTAATCTCTAGGAAGCCCTGGTTTTTTATGTCTTAAGTCCCACATTCATGCTTGGAATGTGGCATGGAGGTGATTGGTTGAAAGAAAGATTTGGTTCAGCTCAATATATGGTTAAGTGGTAGGTGGAAGTCCTTGAATTGGTTGTATTTTGCATATGTCAATAAGATCTCTTTTCCTATTGTATTTTATGAGTACTTGTACATGTAATTATGTGGCTTTGATGACTATTCTATCATGGTTATTATTTTGGTTATGTGACAATTATAAGCACGGTTCCATAATAGGTTCTAGTTATGGCTCTTGATATGTTTTTATTAGTTGATGAATGGTTAATGAATGCACATGCTAAAAAATAATATTGATGCTATTATGAGAGGGCATTAGACCTTCTTGGTGATTCTCAGATAAGTTTCAGACCCCTATGTTTAGATATGCATTCATGACCTGTAGATTACATGTTCGCCATATGTTTAATGAAATTACTGTCATGGTTAGGAATGGTTAGGTAAATTCCTTGATCAAGTTTTGTACGAATGGATTTGTCCTGATTTTATTTATCTTTCTGGAAAGTCTCATTGAGTTTTGGGCAGTTGTTTGGAGGCTAGCTTGAAATGGTGGCTCAAAATTCGAGACTGCACCCTCTGAACTAGAAGTTATAGGCCATAGTCGCACCCTGCTAAGCTTATGCATGAGGTTGGAGGCCTATAACTGCATGGATACCTTGTCATGCATGCATTTGTGGGCCTAGCTCACTTAAAAAGCAGTTTAGCTTAGAGTTTGGGCACTTGAAATAGTTGTTTAGCTCATGAGGAAGGTAAATAAACTTCTAGTTTGTCGAATCCACTTATTTAACTGTACTTAGGAGGTTGGTTCATGTCATAATATCCCTCATCTCATGTTTACCCCGCAGGTCAATTAAAGTGGGTAAATGTGGGAGGTGTTGTTGCATATAAGGTGTTGAAATTTAAGCACACATGGATTTTCTTAATGATGTTTTTTTAACATTGGATTTTGAATTTCATACCATAGTTTTTAAATCCATATGGAAATATGAATGAATTAATTTTTTCTATTGAGTCGACCAATGTAGTTTGAAAATTCAACCAAGCTGAGTCGGGTCGAATTTGATGAAATTTTTGACTTCAGCCGTCGACTTTAATTCAAAAATCGAAGATCTAGCACACTTTTGAAATATAAAAAAATAAATACCATGTGAAGAACGTGTATTAATGACAAATATATCAGATGGACCAACACGACTGAAATTGATGTGTTAGGATCAATCATATTTTTTACAGGACAATTTGTTGGCTTGCTAGTTTTTTTTTTTTTTTTTTCGATTGTACTATACATTCTTGGGTTTGTAATTAATGAGTGTATGGATTTATTTTTTGAAGGACTGATTGAGTTGAATTGTAGATTGAGTCTATCAATGATATGTAAGAGGAAATTTAAACGTGATTCTATCTAAGGCATGCCATTTTCTCCACTTTTTAGTTGAAATCAATGCTTCTTTGATGAGTTTCACTTTTGCTAACACCAATTGTAAAAATCTTGACCGACAAAAAAAAGTTTAATGTGTCTAGATTTGTCCTTCATAAATGAAATTGCAGACTTAACAAGCAATCTGTACATTTAATATTTTACACAGCCATTGGGAACAACATATCAAGGAGATTAAGATAGAGCAACAAAATATTTATTACAACTAGAATATATAATTTTGCAGCAGAACCCGCATAACTATAATAGAAAAATTCTTGCAGTAGTAGAAAAATATTCAAGAACAAGAAATCAAATAAGCAGAACATACACATAAAGAGCTGAAGTGCTAAAGATGATGACAAAATTATGTTGTATTGTCTCTCCCCCCCCAGTATGAATATTGCATAATTGATCTTGGACATGATATTTATTTTAACTGCAGATATTCCAATGGTCTGAAAAATCACATCAAATAAAGATTTGACCCTGCAACTTGCATTGTATAAACAAAGCACTTTCACCACTGTGCCACAAGTGTGAATTGAGTAAAGAATACAAACTAGAGTATAGTTAATTTGAATGTTACTCTGTGCAAGTTGGAATAAGAGTGGTTTTGGAACTTGTTTTGGTTGTTCAAGGGCGAGGAAGTGGTTTTATGGAAATCATCATCTCGGTGACATGTTATAAGATGAGTATTGTTGTAGGTTGAAGGCTTGGTCAATGTAAAAATCAAATTTGCATCACTTAATAGAGTGGTCACTCATTAGAAGTTAGCTTGGAGGCGTAGCCCATAGTTGGTGAACTCTGTTAACAACTATAACAACCCCGGGTTAAAATTTCATGTAAGAAAGTTAATACAGGAAAAAATAATACCAAGGTCATGGGAATCGTATTCCAAGCTGAACGTTGGGCAAACCATTTTAGTGGGTGTTCATTTCAGTTTATTATGGCTAAAGCATTGTTAAAGGCAAAGTGCCATTAATTGAAATTTTATTTATGAAAATAAAGGAAATTAGGAGAAAAGGGATGTGAAAGGTCACAAAATTGCATGAGAGGAAAATTGAAGGAAAAATAGAGGAAACTGAAGAAAATAGAGGCTTCAATGTTAAAAAGGATTATGAGGATCAGTTCACAATTTTTTTTTTCCAGTTTAATTTTGGAGCTCTCTCTCTATTCTCTCATATTCTTGCACACTTATAGAATTCTTGGAGCACTATAGCATTAGAGGAAGAAAGACAAATGAAGGACAAGGAAGAAAAGCAAAGCGAAGGAACAAGCAATGAAAAGTTGTATCAAGCAGCTTCAACGAGAATACTTGCAGGTAACGGGTTGCATGTGTGACTTCCTAGCTGGCTAGTGAATGTATGTTACATGCATGTATGTATTTTCATTTTTTGTTGTCATGGGCATGGGTTTTTCCAGCTGTGACAGTGGTCTCAGCCTTTTCGTTTCATTTCTGGATAGCCATGTTGTGATAGGGTTCTTTCATTCGGTGGATCTTATAATTTCCAGATGGTTTTGGAACTGGGTGAGGTGGTCTGAGGAAAATTCCCAAGGGCCTAGGAATCCCTTGACCAGTTTTGGAGGGATTATGGTAATGCCTAAGGGTGGAGACAGGTAAATTCCTCAAGGTATTATTGAAGAAACTCTGAGGCATCAAAGCTTTTTTTGGGCCTAGGAATCCCTTGAACGGTTTTTGCGGGATTGTGGTAAATCCTATTGGCTTATGTTCTTGTTTTAGGACTAGTGATGCCTTCACCAGTTTTGGTGGGATTGCAGTAAAGCCTGAGGGTGGAGGTGGTTTAATCTCCAGGAAGCCCTAGTAGTTTTATTTTTGAGTCCCACATTCATGCTTGGAATATGGAACGAGGGTGATTGGATAAAAAAAATATTTGGTTCAACCCAATATATGGTCGGGTGGCACGTGGAAGTCTTTGACTTGGTTGGTGATTTGAATAAGTTATGTTTGTATTGTTGTGCTAATGCCTCTTTCATATTTTGAAACCAATGTCTTATATGTGCTTAAGTGTTCAAGTTCTCTTGAAACTTATTGAGTGTCATGAGTGTTTTTCATGTTAATTTTCAGAACATTTAACATAAAAGGAAGACTGGAAAACAAAAAATAAAAGTATAGTACATCATCATACAACACATCAACACAGGGATTTGATGAAGGAGTTCACCCCTCTTGGGCTACATCTCCTTGGTCCAGCTTCCATGGATTGAGCCTATATATTATGCTCAAATTTTCAAAATGATGTGTTTATAATGCTTTTCCACTCCTGAAACCTGCACCAATGAGTTAATAAAGCCCAAAAATGGTACCTTAGGCTCTTTTTGCTCCTGATTTGGTCGAAAACTGATTGAGTTATGACCTCCAACAATTTTTCCACAATTTCCTACCTAAATTTACCTAACTGGAGCTAATTCAGGCTAGTTGGCACCAATGTAGCAGTTCCACCAAAAATAGCGGATCACCAAAATAATCTACATTAAATATTTTAACCTGCATTAAAGTTATTTAATCTTGTTTAGTGCTTAATTCGTGCTTATGGCTAACTCAGGATTAGCTTTAAGCAATGAGGATTAGAGGTTAATAAATTTTGGATTAATGTTTAAACTTCGTGTTTAGGGATATGCGCTTAGTGCTCCATTGGTGGTTTTGAGGTCGAAGTCATATGTTGGGCGTTGGCCCCCACTTTCCCTGTCGGTGCAACATTGCAAATTCAAATATATGTGGGCAAGTAGTATGGCTAATATCTGATCCGTAGTGTAGGTGGTGACATGTGCCGCTGGCGGGGCGGAGGTCCTGTGTTCGACCCCCACTGGTCCTTCTGGTCCTTCAATTTTTTTTTTTTACACCACCATGGTGGGGGGCGGGGGGGGGAGGGGGGCACGTGGCGGCCCGAGGCCAAGCCACGTGCCTCCTCCTCATTGGCCCACACTTCAACCAGTAATAACTTACCAAGCAACACAAATTCGAAGAAAACAAATGCTGCCACTTGGTAGTCCGACATTTGAAGGAGGAAATTGACTAAATTTGACCCTGCCTAGTTAGTATGCCACTTCAGCAGTACAGACTGATGAATGAGCTACCTATTTTTATTCTTTTTCCAATTTTTTCATGTTTGTGCAAACATACACAACTCATTTCTGAAGCCATAGGGATTCCATTTCACGCGAAACAAATTGCACCGGATTCATAACGACGAGCACTACACGGTCGGTCACGTTTCAAGTCATTTTGAGAATTTTTATTTTTGAGCATAAATTTGAGCACTTGATTATTCCTCCCCACTGAAAGATTTTGGATCCCAAACAATCATATTCAATCGCTAAATAGGTCAGGGTACAATTCCTTTACCTTCCCAATTTCCATCCATTTGGATTTTTAAGGATTTTTTCCGCTGAGCCCCACTAGAATATAGTCGACACTTCCTCTTGTCGATGTCCTTGTTCTTCTATCAAGTATGGTGTCTTGCTGAAGGTTGACAAATAAATCTAGAGAAAAATATTTGATAAATGGAAGTTGAACATTCCCTCCTTGATATTCAATCAAAGGAGGCTCATACAATCTCAAATTTTCAACATTAACAACTGAGTAAATTTTCATGTATGAAGGCAAATCAAGCTTGAAGGCATTTTTACCAATATTTTCCAGAATTTTGAAAGGAACATAACAGATTGGTTTCAACTTTTTACCTTCTCCTTGATAATGTGAAGCCAAACTTCGTCACCAACTTGAAACTTATGATCCACACAATGTTTGTCATGCCTCACTTTGTACTTGCCTTTAATTTTTTCTACTTGATCTTGAACTGTTTGATGGATCAACTGAATTTTATTTATGTATTTCTTTGCTTTATCTATGTCGCTATGCCCATCGATAGATACATCATTCCCAAAAATGAAATCCAATGGCGATTTTGGCAAGTATCCAAGGCATTCCTCAAATGGAGATGTTTGCATAGAGAGAGTGTTTTGCAGGGCTGTAAGCATGCTGAATGTAATGCAACTGTTCATCCCACAACTTAGGATGTTTGCTGCAATATCCTCGAAGAAGATGAATGATTGTTCGATTGACCACCTCATTTTGACCATCTGTTTTTGAACGAAAGTATGTACTCTTCTTCAACTTAGTGTCCATCAAGTCCCACAAGCTTGAAAAAAAATTCCCAACAAATTGAGGATCTCAATCACTTACAATAAATGTAGGCAACCCAAAATGAACCCAAACATTTTGAAAGAAAATATGCACTGTTTGTTCAGCTGCAATTTTCGTTTTACATGACATCAATATACACATTTTGTTGAACCTATCTAAGACTATGATACAAATAATCATGACCTATTTTTTACAAAGGAAAACCTCCTACAAAATCCATAAAAATACTCTCCCATGGACATGAAGGAACCAAAAGTGGTGTGTACAATCCTAACTTCCTATTACTAGGCTTACTGACTGCCCATAATGAACAACCTTTAATAAAACGTGACACACTTTCAACCATATGAGGCCAATAATAATACCTCTAAATATTTGCCATTGTTTTGCTTACACCAAAAAGTCCAACAATAAGAGTAGTGTGAGCTTTCCTTATGACATTCACTCTCTCCCCCTATGGAATACAAAGCTTTCCCAAATGATACAAAAAGTTACTATGTACATGGTAATCTAATTCCTCCACTTGGTGACCTTGACTCAAGTTTGCATAAACATCTTGAAAGTCATTATCAAATTAATATTGTTCAATGTAACTTTCATGTAAAACAAAAGTATTCTTGAGTAAAGTAGTTGCACTAATAATAGGCCTAGAAAGCATATCAACAACCTTGTTGTACATACCTTTCTAATACCTGATGACCAAGTGGAATTGCTGCAAGAAACCCATCCAATGAAAGTGCCTTCACTGCTACATTTTAGTTTCTGATTGCAAGTATTGCAATGGTTGGTGATCGGTGTGAATGATGGTTTCCTTTCCCATCAAATAGTGTTTCCACTTCTTCACACTTTGAACCAACGCATATAGCTCCTTGTCATAAGTAGGATAATTTATCACTGCACCATTAAACATTTTTGAATGGAACTAAATGGGCTTACCATGTTGTAAGAGGATTGCGCCCATGGCATAGTCACTTGCATAGGTTTGAATCTCAAAGGGTTGTCTCAAGTTTGGTAGTGCTAGTATTGGGGCTGAAATGATCCTCTTTCAAAGCATCAAATGATTTTTGCTGCTTGCCTCCCCACTGGAATACCTTATTAACATTAGTCAATGCATGTAATGGAGTTGCAATAGAAGAAAAATTAGCAATTAACTTCATCCAATATTGTGTTGCTCCTAGAAAAATTCTTACCTCAGTGATTGTCTTGGGTGTAGGCCAATTCACAATGACCTCAACCTTAGAGGGGTCTATCTTCAACTCACCTCCTCCAACAATATGTACCGAATACACTAAAGAAGTTTTACCAAATTCACATTTTGACATCTTCAAAAACAACTGTTCTTTTATCAAGACATAAAACACCTTTCTTACATGCATGACATGTTCATCTCATGATTTGGTGAATATCAAAGTATCATCTAAGTATACAATGAAAAACTGAAAAATAAATGGCCTCAATACATCATTCATAGCTCTCGTGAAAGTAGCAGGAGCGTTGCAAATACCAAAAGGCATAACAAGCCACTCAAACAATCCTTGTTTAGTTTTAAATGTGGTCTCCCATATGTCCTCTTTAGCTATTCTAACTTTATGATAACCACTTCTTAAGTCTAACTTAGTGAAATACTTTGCATACCTCAACTGATTAAGCAAATCATCAATTCTTGGTAGTGGATAGCGATTATTTATTGTGATTTTGTTTATTGCATGGAAATCCACACACATGTGCCGTGTTCCATCCTTCTTGGGCACCAACACAATTGGTGAACTACATGGCGATGTAGATGGGCGAATGATACCTTTATTCAAAATTTCTTGGATTTTCTTGATTTCTGCACTTTCCATTATCAACATGCAATACATGCCAATGTTAGGGAGTGGAGCATCCTGCTGCAGGTGTATCTCATGTTGGATTCCCCTCTTAGGAGGTAACCCCTTTGGTTGCTAAAACATCTCGCCACACTGACTTTTTTTTTCCAAAGAAAAAATCGAAAATTTCCATTATATGTAAAAAAAAGTTTACATTGTACATGCTATAAGCATTGAATCTGATAGTGTGTCATGCAAAAAAAAAAAAAACTGGATCCATACAACCGTTTTTCATATAGCCAAAAAACCACTAAAAACAATAGAAGTAAGGGACCTCTGCCTGAGCATTGCTCGAAAGACCAATCTGTCTTTCTTTTCCATGCCAACCCACCAATTCTAGGCCTTTCCTATGAGGAAAACACCCCGAAATGTAAGGCTAGCCAAAAAAGCCTTCCATCAAGTCCCGAGCTCCCTTTTATGAGGAAAACAAGCTCAAACAAGACCTGAGGCTGGCCAAGAAAAACACATGAAATATATAGTCTGAAAGTCATATAGTGTTTCGAAAGAGTGATAAGTAGCTATAAAAAACCTCACACATGAGGCACAATATACTATAGAGATGACAAATATACAATGATAAAAAATGATAGTAAAACTCTATCCAAATCCATAGAACAATAAAATCAAATATAAGGGGCACGATCCAACTCAACCTGGCCCTCCAGGCCTGATTCCTTTATTTTCCAGCTGCCTAGAACTTGCTGTAGGCCCTCCTTAGAAAGGAGGTTTGCTGCTTCGTTCTGCTCCTTGTTAATGTGACAGAAAGATATGTAAGTAAATTTTTTTTTTAAGGACCAAATTTCTTCTAGGATTGGAATTAAGAGATAGCTTTGGCACATGAATTATTTATTGAACCACTTGACAATGTTCAAGGAGTCCCAAAAAATCTATACTGAATGAATGCCCAACTGGATCAACCAACACAGAAGAAAGTGCAAAGCTTTAAGCTTGGCGAAATTGTTTGTCCCATTCCCGAGACCCACCGAAGCTTCCTTGTGGTTCTCTAAACTGAAGTGAATCACAATGTTGACCCTGCACAAGTTCTCATCACTAGACGGTCCATCAAAAAATGTCCATGACATATCCCCTCTAATAACTTCTTGAACAACCACCCTAGGTGTAGGTTTATATTTTGGCTCCAACATTTGGAAATAGATGGCCATACTTTTTGTGGCAATAATCTGTGTCTGAGACTCGTTTTCCCTAAAAATGGCCTTGTTCTTGGCAAGCCAGATCCCCCATGAGATTATGAGGGGCAGGGCCCTCCAATTTTCTTCTTGACTCTCCTACCACCAAAACCTCCAAGCTTCCGCGACCGATTCCCCTTCCCATCTTTGGATCTTTCCTGGTACGGCCAGAGCCTCAGACTAGATAGCTCTACTAAAAGGACATTCAATGAATTTGTGCAGAACTAATTTCGACGCTTGTTTACAAAGGGGGCACTGCCCCGACCCAACTTTCTTCCTTTTTACCATATTATACAAGGTTGGGACTTTATTGTTTAGAATGCACCAAACGAAAATTTGACTTTTGGCCAGACATTTCAATTTCCAAAGCTGTTTTTCCCACCACACATGAGCTTCCCATCCCTTTTTAGACATAAGGAAAGCATATCCAAACTTAGGGGTGTACATTCCTGTGGGACTATGAGCCCACATTAAATCATCCTCTCTATCCCTGTAACATTCCAAATTTAGCATGCAGCTAATTGGAATATTGAATTTTGTTTTTTATCACCTAGTAGCTAAATAAATGGGTAAGGAGGCCCATGCATATTGAAAAAATGAATAAAATCCCTCATAATGTGAAAGGGGACAATCATAAGAGCTGTATTTCACACCCTTATGTGTGAAAGAGGCCATTTGCATGGAGAAAAGGTCAAGCTTGACCAAGTCAACAATGCTGGGATAGGAGGTGGAGAACACTTTGAGAGACAATGCAATGTGAATGGGAGGAAGATTCCTTGGTGGAGGAAACCCTAATGAGTGGGACCCATGGTGAGAGGGCTTTCAATTATTTAAAATGAGGGCAAGGCAGCCATTTTCATTCATGTTATGTATTATTGACTTCTTGGTCTATTTAGACTTTGTGCATTATTTTGCTGTTTAGTAGAGTTGCAGTGCTACTTAGCACAAGGCATTCCTATTTAGGAATTCCTTCTCCTTTCAAGAGAGACCTCTTGAAGGATCTTGCACTTCATTTCTCCACATCTAGGCTTGAGGCCAAGCTACCTCCTTCAACTATAACGCAATTTCTGTTGAGAGCTGGGTTGTGTTACAGGGTGTTGCAGTGGAGGGTTGACAACACCACTTCTGGGGCTTGTTTTTCAAAGGAGGAAGCTTTCTTTCCTTTGGGACACTAGTGAGGAAGATTCTGGAGCTTATTGCAGATCTTGGCACTTGGCCAACATATTTCCTTTCTCCTACAGTGCAGTCCTTTCTCTAGACTACGTTATTTTCAGTGTGCACTTGCAGTGAGGGTCTGCAGGATTATTGGAGGGTGAGACCTTCAGTGATAGGATCAACCTTTCACTTGGAAGATCCACTGGAGGAGGTCTATTTATATGATGCAACATCTTCAACCATCTCCATCCAGTTCTAGTTCTTGAGTTGCAGCTGCTACTGCAACTTCGACATTTCTGCAGTTTTGCATATTTAAGCCAACCCTTCCAGGATTGTCTTGGAATAGTGTTTGGGATCTTAGATCTTCAATCCCATTGTTGTATGAGCCATATATATGCATATGTATATTATTTCACATTCCCATGTAGCAGTGTACTATCTATGACTGCACTGTACATGTTCATGAGCACTCTGCAATAGAGCAACATTCCACTTTTGCACATATATTCATGAGAGGCTTGTTTGCATTGATCATTTGAGTTGTATTGTACATGTTTTCTGCTGATTTACATAATAAAATGGCTCCATGGTTTCCATGCATTTTAGTATGATGTTATTCACGGTTATTTCCAGTTTGTGTTCATGTATTGCTGGATCTTCAATTTTGGATATCTTAAGATATTCCCATTGTTACAGATTTTCCCTATTTTGGGATATTACAGTGGTATCAGAGCATAATCTTGGCTCAGCCTGTGAGTTTTAGCCATTATGCAATCAGAAGAAAAGAAGAATATTAGAATGTTGGAGAGAATGAGCCTTCTCTCATCTCTTTTAGAAGCAATAAGGACCTCAACAAGGAGGTCAACCAAAGAAGAAGAAGTGGGAATATACCCTTTCCTTTCTAAAGAGAGGAAAAATTGCCGAAATATGAAGGACACTTGGATCACAAGATCTTAAGTGAATACCTTGTTGAGTACAAGACTCAACCTAGAGCCTTCAAGGAGACTCTAGCCTTTTCACAGTTCATTCAACTAGAGGAAGAACGGAGACCTTGCAGCACAAGGAGAATGAAGGGAAATAGGTTTCTATTGTCTACTTTTGATGGATCATCTTCAGCAAGGGCTTGGGCAAAAAAAATTGATGAGTTCTTCCTAATACATCCAATGGTAGAGAGATAAGTTGTATAAATTGTAGCACTGCACCTTGAGGGTGAGGCCAATATTTCGTGGTTCGACCATTTGGGTCATGCAAGAGTGCATAATTTTGCTGAGTTTACTCAAAGGTTGATTAGAAAGTTTGGAAAAGAGGGATCAAATGAGAAGTAACCCTCACCACCATTGGAGGAGACTTGTACCAACGCTGTCACAACCTTGGGAGAGCAACCTTCCACATTAGCAGTTGGGGAGCCAACACATTAGAGGAAGAAACTCTTGCAGCCATACAAGATTCTTCCAAACTTCACCAAGGTATGTTGAAGTTTTTATCTCCTATTGTTTTAGAAAATTCTATGGAGGGTTGTATACCATTGCATGCTACTTATTTAGAACAAATAACTTCCACTGCCCTGTGCCACCTTGACTTGTTCAAGGAAGGGAGGAACCGTCATCCTCATATACCATTGATGAGTTGTATACCACACTTGAGGTTGGGGTTTGAAAACTTGGAGGAGAGGATGAATATTGTTCCAAACAAACTTACACAAAACAATATTTTCATCCTTGAGTTGGAGCATGAGACAACAAGTACATCATTGAAGAGATTAACAATGCTATCAATAAGCATAAATGATAAGTTGGAATATTCCAATGACCTTCCCATATACATAACAAAGGGGGAGTAGATAGATGATGGAGGACATATTAGGATGGATAACATATATCATGTTTGTGTTGGATACTTCTTGAGCCCTACACATCATTATGGGAGGTTTTTTCCTACCACCTATTTGGATCCTTATGGGATCAACTTGGTCATTGAGGAGATTGCATTTCAATATCCCATTAAAAGCAAAGACAAAAATATGATTTGGGAGGTTGGTAGTCTTCTTTGGAAGGGTACCAAGGTGGAGCATGATAAAAGACACCTACATTAGGATGAATGGGGGTGCATGGAAAGCAAGAAGTTGGTAAGATACTTGCATATTTATGACATCGGGCAGCAGGAGGCATGGCTGCGTTGGCTGCTCTTAAAAGAGTTTGGCCACCTTGAGACATATCCTCTTTCAAAGGGTATGAGGAATGAAGAAACTTGGCAGGATACTTGCATCATTGGGAAACAAGGAGTGTGGATGCATTATGATGATATGATCATTATGTCTTCACCACATGATTTTTATGATGGAGGTATGAGGAGGCAAAACAAATTTTTTTGCTTGGGTTGTTCTTGGGAGAGCAAGGGCAGATTTTCTCTCGCACTTTGCATAATGTTGCAGGAGTAGGAGATGACACTATCATGGTGCAAGGGGGATACTCCTTAGCCTTAGATGATCAGGAGGTGCTTCCACTTTGGAAGGAGCTTCCTATATATGGCAGCATTGTAGGAGATGAATTTGACAATGGGCATGTCAAAGAATGGAGTTATGGGATGGCAAGAGCTTATGTTCATAGGCCAACAGTGCTGTCACTTTGGAGCTGGGATTTATTTATGGAGTGTTCCCAGGATCACTTGACATGTGATGCACTTGGTGGACAAGGAGGAGATGAGAGTGATGGGGTAGTGGATGGATACATCTATTACCAAGATGTGATCTTCTTAACTTGGGTTTCCAAGCATAAGAAGGAGGACCTTCATGTAGCACATGGTACATTCCTCTTCATAGGAGTATGTCCTACCACTATGGAGAACTTACTCATGGATCCATATAACATCTTACTTCCAGCACATGTTAAGAATTTTACTTTTACATACATGGATTATCTAACACAACATTTGTGTGTTCTTACCCTTCCTATTCGGTGCATTGCTCCACAAGAGGGAAAGCTTCTCTTTGGGCTCCATGGTCATCTTTTGGTCAACTATTGTGATGGAGACAACCATCTCTTATGTAGCCTTGGGAAATGTTTCATTATTATTTTATGTATGCTTAGTTGGTTCACCAAGCCATTTACTATTCACTAGTAGCGGTGTTGACATATACAACTAGCTATTTTTCAAGAAACATCTTGCCTTGTCATTTTCTGAAGCAGCAGTTAGAAATACTACGCTGTAACCACTTGGGAGACTGTTGATACCTTCCAGCAATATATGTAACCTTCAGTAATCTTCTCATTTGGATACCATATGATAATAATGTCCTATTCATCATATATGAGATGATTTGGGCCAGCTTGATTCACAACGTTGGAGGAGAGATCTCTGAAGGTCTAGTCTTCATCTTGCCTCTCAAGGGAAAGATTATTGCAGCCTAGGATCAGAAAAAAATATAAACTTATCATAAGTGGAGAGGAGGATAGTGTGGGGTTAGCTATCTTGTCTCCCATGATCATATTTTCAGCCCACCTACATTGCAGGAACTCAAGGTGGAGGATAATTTGTATGAATTACCATTCTGGAGGGTGACTCATTTTGTATGGTTGATAGCTTGGGGATGGAGGATCCACATGGGAATTTTAGTTCCCAATACCTTTTGGATTCCATGCCTCAAATATACCCTTTGACAGCCCATTATTGCCTCCATGGATGATTTACATGATGATAGCTATTTGGGATGCACACCAAAAGCTAGCTTGCATACTTGGGATTGACATCTTGGAGACATATTGATGAGACAACATCTTGATCCTAGGAGGATTTTATCATATGAGGATGCTACAGGGGGAGAAGAGGAGGCTCTTCAATTCTATCCTTACAGTTGCTTGAGGACAAGCAACATTTGGGAGGGGAGGACTGTAATATTCCAAATTTAGCATGCAGAGAATTGGAATATTGAATTTTGTTTTTTATCACCTAGCAGCTAAATAAATGGTTAAGGAGGCCCATGCATATTAAAAACATGAATAAAATCCCTCATAATGTGAAATGGGATAGTCATAAGATCTGTATTTCACACACTTATGTATGAAAGAGGACATTTGCATGGAGACAAGGTCAAGTTTGACCAAGTCAACAACGTTGGGATAGGAGGTGGAGAACACTTTGAGAGACAACGCAGTGTGAATGGGAGGAATATTCCTTGGTGGAGGAAACCCTAATGAGTGGGACCCATGGTGAGAGGGCTTTCACTTGTTTAAAAGGAGGGCAAGGCAAACATTTTCATTCATGTTATGTATTATTGATTTCTTGGTTTGTTTAGACTTTGTGCATTCTCTTGTTGTTTAGCAGAGTTGCAGTACTACTTAGCACAAGGCATTCCTGTTTAGGAATTCCTTCTCCTTTGAAGTGAGGTCTCTTTAAGGAGATTTCAACTCATTTCTTCACATCCAGGATTGAGGCCAAGCTACCTCCTTCAGCGACATCGCAGTTTCTGTTAAGAGCTAGGTTGTGTTGCAGAGTGTTGCAGTGGAGGGTTGACAACACCACTTCCGTGGCTTGTTTTTCAAAGGAGGAAGCTTTATTTCCTTTGGGACACCAGTGAGGAATATTATGGAGCTTATTGTAGATCTTGGCTCTTGGCCAACATATTTCCTTTCTCCTACAGCGTATTCCCTTCTCTAGACTGCGTTATTTTCAGTGTGCACTTGCAGTGGGGGTATGCGGGAGTATTGGAGGGTGAGATCTTCAATGATAGGATCAACCTTTCACTTGGAAGATCCATTGGAGGAGGTATATCTATTTTATGCAACATATTCAGCCATATCCATCCAGTTCCAGTTCTTGAGTTGCAACTGCTACTGCAACTCCGACATTTTTGCAGTTTTGCATATTTCAGCCAATCCTTCCAGGATTGCCTTGGAATAGTGTTTGGGAGCTTAGATCTTCACTCCCATTGTTGTATGAGCCATCTATATGCAGATGTATGTTATTTCACATTCCCATGTAGCAGTGTACCATCTATGACTGCGCTGTACATGTTCATGAGCAGTCTGCAATAGAGCGACATTCCACTTATGCACATGTATTCATGAGAGGCTTGTTTGCTTTGATCATTTGAGTTGTATTGTACATGTTTTCTACTGATTTACATAATAAAATGGCTCCATGGTTTCCATACATTTTGGTATGATGTTATTCATTTCTATTTCCAGTTTGTCTTCATGTATTGCTGGATCTCCAATTTTGGAATATCTTAAGATATTCCCATTGTTGTAGATTTTCCCTATTTTGGGATATTACAGTGGTATCAGAGCATAATCTTGGCTCAGGCTGTGAGTTTCAGCCATTATGGAATCAGAAGAAAAGAATAATATCAAAATGCTGGAGAGAATGAGCCTTCTCTCATCTCTTTTCATAAGCAAGAAGGACCTCAACAAGGAGGTCAAGCAAAGAAGAAGCAATGGGACTATACCCTTTCCTTTCGAAAGAGAGGACAAATTGTAGAAAGATGAAGGAAAATTGGATCACAAGATCCTAAGTGAATACCTTGTTGAGTACAAGACTCAACCTAGAGCCTTCAAGGACACTCTAGCCTTCCCACAGTTCATTCAACTAGAGGAAGAAAGGAGACCTTGCAGCAAAAGGAGAATGAAGGGAAATAGGTTTCTATTGTCTACTTTTGATGGATCATCTTCAACAAGGGCTTGGGCAAGAAAACTTGATGCATTATTCCTACTACATCTAGTGGTAGAGAGAGAAGCTGTAGAAATTGCAGCGCTGCACCTTGAGGGTGAGGCCAATATTTGGTGGTTCAACCATTTGGGTCATGCAATAGTGCATAATTTTGTTGAGTTTAATCAAAGGTTGATTAGAAAGTTTGGAAAAGAGGGATAAAATGAAAAGAAACCATCACCACCATTGGAGGAGACTTGTACCAGCGCTGTCACAACCTTGGGAGAGCAGAGTTCCACTTCAGCAGTTGGGGGAGCCAACACATTAGAGGAAGAAACTCTTGCAGCCATACAAGATTCTTCCAAAATTCACCAAGGCATGCCTATGTTTTTATCTCCTATTGTTTCATCAAATTATATGGAGGGTTGTATACCATTGCATTCTGCTTATTTAGAACAAAGAACTTCCACTGCGCTATGCCACCTTGACTTGTTCAAGGAAGAGAGGAACCATCATCCTCATATACCATTGATGAGTTGTATACCACACTTGAGGTTGGGGTTTGAAAAATTGGAGGAGAGGATGAATATTTTTCCAAAAAAACTTACACAAAACCATATGTTCATCCTTGAGTTGGAGCATGAGACAACAAGTACATCATTGAAGAGATTAACAATGCTGTCATTAAGCAACAATGATAAGTTGGAATATTCCAATGACCTTTCCATATACATAACAAAGGGGGAGCAGATAGATGATGGAGGACATCTTAGGATGGATAACATCTCTCATGTTTGTGTTGGATACTTCTTGATCCCTAAACATCATGATGGGAGGTTTTTGCCTACCACCTATTCGGATCCTTATGGGATCAACTTGGTCATTGAGGAGATTGCATTTCAATATCCCATGAAATTCAAAGACAAAAATCTGGTTTGGGAGGTTGGTAGTCTTATTTGGAAGGGTACCAAGGTGGAGGATGATAAAAGACACCCACATTAGGATGAATGGGGGTGGATGGAAAGCAAGAAGTTGGTAAGATACTTGCAAATTTATAACATCGGCATCAGGAGGCATGGTTGCGTTGGTTACTCTTAAAAGAGTTTGGCCATCTTGAGACATATCCTCTTTCAAAGGGTATGAGGAAGGAAGGAACTTGGAAGGATACTTGCATCATTGGGCAGCAAGGAGTGTGGATGAATTATGATAATATGATCATTATGTCTTCACCACATGATTTGTATGATGGAGGTATGAGGAGGCAACAAAAAATTTTGTTGCTTAGGTTGTTCTTGGGAGAGCAAGGGAAGATTTTCTCTCACACTTTGCATAATGTTGCAGGAGTAGGAGATGGCACTATCATGGTGCAAGGGGGCTACTCCTTAGCCTTAGATGAGCAGGAGGTGCTTCCACTTTTGAAGGAGCTTCCTATATATGGCAACATTGTGGGAGATGTATTTGACAATGGGCATGTCAAAGAATGGAGTTATGGGATGGCAGGAGCTTATGTTCATAGGCCAACAACGCTGTCACTTTGGAGCTCGGATTTATTGATGGAGTGTTCCCAGGATCACTTCACATGTGATGCACTTGGTGGAAAAGGAGGAGATGAGAGTGATGGAGTAGTGTATGGAGACATCTATTATGAAGGTGTGATCTTATTAACTTGGGTTTCCAAGCATAAGAAGGAGGACCTTCATGCAACACATGGTACATTCCTCTTCATAGGAGTATGTCCTACCACTATGGAGAACTTATTCATGGATCCATATAACATCTTACTTCCAGCACATGGTAAGAATTTTACTTTTACATACATGGATTATCTAACATAGCATTTGTGTGTTCTTACCCTTCCTATTCAGTGCATTGATCCACAAGAGGGCAAGCTTCTCTTTGGGCTCCATGGTCATCTTTTGGCCAACGATTGTGATGGAGACAACCATATCTTATGTAGCCTTGGGAAAATGTTTCATTATTCTTTTATGTATGCTCAGTTGGTTCACCAAGCCATTTACTATTCACTAGTAGAGGTGTTGACATATACAACTAGCTATTTTTCAAGAAACATCTTGCCTTGTCATTTTCTGAAGCAGCAGTTAGAAATACTGTGCTGTAACCACTTGGGAGACTGTTGGTACCTTCCAAAAATATATGGAACCTTCAGTAATATATCTTGTCTAACATGATCAGATTTTCAGCCCACCTACATTGCAGGAGCTCAAGGTGGAGGATAATTTGTATGAATTACCATTCTGAAGGGTGACTCATTTTGTATGGTTGATAGCTTGGGGATGGAGGACCCACATGGGAATGTTAGTTCCCAATACCTTTTGGATTCCATGCCTCAAAGAGAACCTTAGACAACCCATTTTTGCCTCCATGGATGATTTACATGATGATAGCTATTTGGGATGCACACCAAAAGCTAGCTTGCATACTTGGGAGGGACATCTTGGAGACATATTGATGAGACAACATCTTGATCCTCGGAGGATTTTATCACATGAGGATGCTACAGGGGGAGAAGAGGAGGCTCTTTAGTTCTATCCTTACAGTTGCTTGAGGACAAACAACATTTTGGAGTGGAGGACTGTAATATTCCAAATTTAGTATGCAGCTAATTGGAATATTGAATTTTGTTTTTTATCACCTAGCAACTAAATAAATGGGTAAGGAGGTCCATGCATATTAAAAACATGAATAAAATCCCTCATAATGTGAAAGGGGATAGTGATAAGAGCTGGATTTCACACCCGTATGTGTGAAAGAGGACATTTGCATGGAGACAAGGTCAAGTTTGACCAAGTCAACAGTGCTAGGATATGAGGTGGAGAACACATTGAGAGACAACTCAATGTGAATGGGAGGAAGATTCCTTGGTGGAGGAAACCCTAATGAGTGGGACCCATGGTGAGAGGGCTTTCACTTTTTTAAAAGGAGGGCAAGGTAGCCATTGTCATTAATGTTATGTATTATTGATTTCTTGGTCTGTTTAGACTTTGTGCATTCTCTTGCTGTTTAACAGAGTTGCAGTGCTGCTTAGCACAAGTCATTCATGTTTAGGAATTCCTTCTCCTTTAAAGGGAGGCCTCTTGAAGGAGCTTGCACTTCATTTCTCCACATCCAAGCTTGAGGCCAAGCTACCTCCTTCAGCTACAGTGCAGTTTCTGTTGAGAGCTAGGTTGTGTTGCAGGGTGTTGCAATGGAGGGTTGACAACAACACTTCCGGGGCTTGTTTTTCAAAGGAGGAAGCTTTATTTCCTTTGGGAAAACAGTGAGGAAGATTCTGGAGCTTATTGTAGATCTTGGAACTTGGCCAACATATTTCCTTTCTCCTACAGTGCAATCCCTTCTCTAGACTGCGTTATTTTCAGTGCGCACTTGCAGTGAGGGTCTGCGGGATTATTGGAGGGTGAGATCTTCAGTGATAGGATCATCCTTTCACTTGGAGGATAAATTGGAGGAGGTAAATTTATCTGATGCAACATATTCATCCATCTCCATCCAGTTCTAGTTCTTGAGTTGCAGCTGCTACTGCAACTCCGACATTTCTGCAGTTTTGCATATTTCAGCCAATCCTTCCAGGATTGTCTTGGAATAGTGTTTGGGAGCTTAGATCTTCACTCCCATTGTTGTATGAACCATCTATATGTAGATGTATGTTATTTCAAATTCCCATGTAGTAGTGTACCATCTATGACTGCGTTGTACATGTTCATGAGCACTTTGCAATAGAGCAACATTCCACTTTTTCACATGTATTCATGAGAGGCTTGTTTGCCTTGATCATTTGAGTTGTATTGTACATGTTTGCTGCTGATTTACATAATAAAATGGCTCCATGGTTTCCATACATTTTGGTATAATGTTATTCACTACTATTTCCAGTTTGTGTTCATGTATTTCTGGATCTCCAATTTTGGAATATCTTAAGATATTCCCATTGTTGTAGATTTTCCTTATTTTGGGATATTACAGCTACAACGCAGTTTCTATTTAGAGATGGGTTGTGTTGCAGGGTCTAAGGCCTAACCACTACACCAAAATACCGGCCTGTTAGTGAGGGCGGCATCCTAGGGTGTTAAGGGGGGGTCTTAAGGCCCACCGGAGCATCTGAGGGCGGGGACCCTTGCGCAGTACCCCTCATTACGCAGACCCTAGACACGTGGCTGCAGGCCCTACCCACACACAAGACATTACATCCCACCACGCTCCATAAGTGTTGACCTCGAGACCTCAGCTCTGATACCACTAAGGCCCAACCACTACGCCAAAAGACCAACCTGTTAGTGAGGGCGACATCCTAGGGTGTTAAGGGTGGGGTCTTAAGGCCCACCAGAGCATCTGAAGGCGGGGACCCTTGAGAAGTATCCCTCATTACGCAGAGCATATACACGTGGCTGCATGCCCTACCCTTACACGTGACATTACAATCCATTATGTGCACATGTCTTCGCTCCAAATCACAAGTATACTTCAGCCATACTTCATTCCATTCGGGCTCAAGTCTCAGATCCTCCCCATTCATCCAACCCTAAACCCAGTGTGAGGAGGAAGCCTCATTTGTAATTTTATTTAAAAATTGGAACCCTTTTCCCTTTATAATTTTTCTCAATTCCATAGGGAGAGAAAAAGCCTCATTGCACCCTACCCATGGGTCCAAAACAATCCTCACCTACTCCCCATTTCCTATCGGCCATACCAGTCCTTCATCTATAATTTTCAGTGATCCCAGTAACGCTTTCCATACCATAGACACTTTTGAAGGTTTTTTCCCGAGGGATCTAATCCAATTTATTAGCTCCATAGGATCAATGTATTTCCGCTTCATAACCTGTGACCATAAAGAGTCCTTGAATAATATTCTCCATCCCATTTTTGCAGCCATAGATGCCACAAAAATCAGGAGATCTTTAATCCCCCATCTGTCCCAGTCTTTCAGCCTGGCGATCCTGTCCCAAGCCACCCAGGGCATAACCTGCTCCTCCTTCAACCCTACCCATAGAAATTTGCTACAGATCTTCTTCACCTTCAGGAGAATGTTCCTTAGGACCCATGAAAGCAAAACCCAATACACTGTGATTTCTAAGAGAACCAATTTAATCAAGACCAATCTCCCTGCTCTTGACAGCCAATAAAAACTCCAATGGTCCACTCTCTTTTAAATTTTAGCTACTAGCGAGAGCCAGTCCAAAGCTTTGTGTGAGTTAGGCTTGAGACTAAAATTGAGATATTTCAAACTGTCTTCCAATCATTTGACCTCAAAGGGGATCTCCTCCAAAGTTCTCCTAATATCTTCACCCAAGAGGCCTTCAACTATGATGACTGATTTTCCAATATTGATGCTCATTCCTGTTGCCAATAGAAAGAGTTCAATGACTTGTTTTAAAACCCCAATCTCACTTCTACTTCCATTGCTAAAAAAGAGTATGTCATCAAAAAATAGTAGGTGGGTAATCTGCAGATTGATGGCGACCTCTACTCCTTTGATATCACCCCTCCTTTTTGCTGCTGCTATTAGTTGACTAAGACCTTCAGCCACCAATAGAAAGAGAAATGGTGACAAAGGGAAACCCTGTCTCAAGCCTCTTTAACTTTTGAAAAAAGGAGAGGCTGCCCTGTTTATAAGGTCTGGAAAAATTATATTGGTTATACAACTCATCACCCAGTTTATGAAGCAGATGTTAAACCTCAGATGGGTTAGAAGTAATCTGAGATACATCCAACTAATCAAGTTAATCTTACAGATACTATTACAAAGAGATATGGGGCGAAAGTCATCAAATGAGCCTCACTCATCCAGTTTCGGATTTAGAGTAATAAAGGTGGAATTTAGGGGTTTGAAGACAACCCCTTTCAAATGATATTACTCCACCACTGTAGTGAGATCCACCCCTAGATATTCAAAGAAATGTTGGTAGAACTCAACAGTCCACCCATCCGGACTCGGGCTTTTGTCCTTTTGCATTGACTTAAGGATTATCTCCACCTCATCCCTGGAAACCTGTCTTGTCATCATTTGGTTGTCCTCTTCATCCACATACCTTGGAAAGTGTTGAGCCACCCTCACCACCTCAGCAATAGTGACCTCCATATGGGCTTTGAAGATTCTGCAAAAATTCTCCTTACCCATGTTAGCAAGCTCTGGGAAATAATTTTCAACCCCGTTGTCCTCCTTCCTCATCCCTGAGATGGTATTAACATTTCTCCTTCCTTTTGCATAGCTGTGAAAGAATTTCGTGTTTTCCTCCCATGTTGCTAACCATAAGGCACGACTTTTTAACCTCCATTGCTCCTCCCTTTCCAATAAGATGTTCCTTCTTTCCCCTTCCAAGGATTGGATTTGATCCCTCTTATGACCCGATTCGTAGCCATCACACTTAGGGCTTTCCAAACTTTCCAATTCCGCTCCTAGCCACTTCAGCCTCTCCTCTTGAAATTATCTCCTTTGTTTTTCCCATTCTATGGTCGATTTCTTCATATTTTTAAGGTTTTCTCAAAAGTGATCAGCTTTGTTAGATGGCTCTATTCCCCCCTAAGACCTTTAGGTTTTCGTGAAAAGAGCATTAAAGGATTCCTCTTTTAACCAACCCGGATTGAATTTGAACGACGATCTAGGTTTGTAAATACTACCTTTAATTTCAAGGAGAATAGGATGATGATATAAAACCCCTCCCTCCCCCACCCATTGCCTAAAGGCTTGAAACCTATCCACCAATAATTCCTTGATAAAAAATCTATATAATTTCTTGGCCACCCTGGCCTCTCCTATTCTCATGTTCCTCCATGTAGGCTAGATTTTGACAAGATTATATCTATAAGGTGCCCCTCCAATAATTTAGCAAAGAAAAAATCAGATAGAGGATCCACCCGAGCAATCGGACCGAAAGATTCGAACTGTCCCATAGAAAAATTTAGGTCCCCTCCTATAATGAGGTTGGGACTATTCATAAAATTCCCTAACCAGAGATTATTCCATAAGCTCTCCCTCTCCAGACAGGGGCCGTATATATTCAAAATCTGAAAATAAGAGCACAACTCTAGGGAGTAGACCTCCACAACCAAGACATGATCCATGCCCTAGGAATTCAACAATTTAATTTTATTGGATTTATAACCCAAGGCCAGCCCCCCTGATCTTCCACAAGCATCTAGCCCCTTAAAGGACCACCTCGGGCACAAACTCTAAAGCGCAATAGAAACCTCTTCCCCAGAACCCAGTGTTTCTTGTAGAATAATTATGTCTAGCCCATAGCGAGAGAACAGGGCCCGAATAGCTAGTTTTTGGGCTTACTAGCTAAACCCCTACAATCAAAGTATAACACGATCATTTGTTCATGTGGCCCAGGGAATTTGCTGCTCTAAGAGCCTCTGTAATGGATCTTTGCTTCCCATTAAAAATGTCAGGTTTGGCTTTCAGCTGAGAATTAGAAGGGTTAGAGTTTCTCCCTCTCAGTTTGAGCCTAGAAGAAGAGACAGTAAGATTTCCCAATCCTCCCACTATATCCAAAAAATTATATTCCCCCCCCCCCGTGGCCTAAGGTTATAGGGCTGACGCACATCTTCAGAGAAAGGGATCTCAGTTTGTTCATGGGAGGGGATAGGGTAGAGTATGGTTGAAAAGGCTGGGATAGAAGTGATAATGCTGTCTAGGGAAGATTCAACATGTACAGAAAGACTATTTGATATGTGTATTGAATCAGGCCTAGAGGGACCAAGCCAAGAGCAAGCTGCAGTCATATGTGAAATTTAAAAGGAAAGAGATGAGGGGGTAAGAGGAGCAGTACCCGCCCATAAAGGCCCATCTGTAGCAACTAGTGCAGCCAGGAGCTCCTCAACTGGGGCATCGACCGCTACATCCATCCTTGTGGCTCCCAGTTCCCCCATGGCTACATCTTCACCCTGCCCTTCCATCTCATGCTGAGGAGGCTGTATGCCCTAAAATTTTCAGTACCTGAGTCCAGAATCCCATCCATTGCCATTCCTCCAGGATTTCACACAACTTTCCCTTTTGAAGATTCGTGCAACTTTCCCTTTTGATTCATAACATTCAAAAGATTCATAATAATTATCATTCTTTTGTTTGATCATAAGAAGCACAAAATTTTTGCTTAAATTTACTAGTCTCTTCATTTTCCCAGCATTAACTAAAGAGAGGTTTAGATTTTTGCGATGAGATTTCACAATATATTCCACTCCATCTTTGAACAAGTGGTACTTGTTCTCATGGTGATATAAGACCACTTTCCTGCCATAGAGATAGGGACAACCCAAAACAATTCCTGATATGTCAAGTGGTATAACATTTAACTCAACTTCATCAATAAAGTTTGCAGTAATCAAAAACCGGAAAAAACATTTTCTTGTAACCTATAAATTTGTATCCTTGGTTATCCAACCCAAAGGATATGGCTTATGAAAAGGTAAGGTTTCAATATTAAGCTTCTTGACTAAGTATTCAGATATTAAATTCTCTTGAGACCCACTATCAAATAGTGTGTCAATTTTTGTATGTTTTGAGATCACTCTTACATGAAACAACTCTATTCCTGTTTCTTCACTTGGAGTGTTACTATGACAATTTGATGAACTAGTAATTGCTATGGCTTATTTTCCCTTTGTGACCATGGTTGCAATTTTAGTCTCATCTCCTGAGTCAGATCCAAGATCCTGTTGTGTGGTAGCATTGTCTTTTGTTTCCCTTGTTTTTGAATTTATTAGGCCTCAATTCTGGATGAAGCTTCCAACAATGGGCTTCATCATGACCCTCTTTGGAACAATGATTACAAGTGATTTTCTCCCCTGATTTTTTAATGGATGCATTTTTCTTTTGTTTACCATTGAAACCATTTCCTTTTTCGTCTCCCTTAAATGGTTAATTTTTACCCTCTTCTTGTACATTTTCCCCTCTTGCCTCAAGGTTTGTAGCTTGCACATAAACCTCATCTAGAATAGTGGAATTAAACATGAGGATGGTAAGTTTCAGGTAACTATGCAAACCCCCTAAGTACTTCAGAAAAGTTGATTGAGAATGCAAATAACCACCTAACATAAGAGCTCTTCTCCTAAATTCATGAGTGTAATCTTTCACACTTTGACCTTTCAATTGTCTAAAGTTTTACCAGCTCATAATGGCTTTTTACATGTAATCTAGATGGTAGAATTTCATTTTAATGGTAACAATAAATTTATACGAAGACATTGAGATCTTATCATGTTTTTTAATCTCATATTGTGTCTTCACTTCCCACCATACAAGTGTTGCACCCTCCATTCTCAAGGAAGCTAATTGAATCTTTATGTCATCCTCTTAAAGGTTCTGAATTCTACAATAAACCTCTAATTGACGAATCCAATTATGGAGCTTCTCTATATTCACTTCGCCATCATACATCATTAGCTCAAATTTAACATCAATTTCAAGTAAGGGTGATTTACTAGCTCCTTTTGAAGTATGTGTATGAATAGGTGGAAGGGTTTTGGTATTGGAAGATGATGAAGAGGAAGGTGAAGATGGTGGTGAGGATAATGGTGGAGTGGATGGTAGTTTATTACCATCTCCATGGCCTCCTCCTTTTGGAGAACCCTCTCCTCTTGGAGGCCTATAACTTTCTCCTTGCATCGTTAAATTCCTCTCCTTATAGAGGACCTTTACCATCCTAGTCATATCAAAAAATGCCTTTCTGAATGCTCTCTCATCTTCTATCATGGTAGGTTCTCCTTCATGAGACATTCTCACTGAAGACTCAAATTCAGCTCGAGGATGTGTTGGTGTTGAAGACTTTGGAAACCTTTCCCTTCTTCCTCTTGACCCAACTACAGGGCTTTCAACCAGCTTCTGTTCTCCTCTTTTGAGTTTTAACCTTGTAAGCATGACACAAACTTGCAAACAATTAGATCCCCTCTTGCATAACAAAACTAAAGCTATGATACCAAAAAAAATGATATGAATAAGGTATGTGAGTATTGTTGTGCTAATTCCTCTTTTAGATTTTGAAACCAATGTCTTATATGGGCTTAAGGGTTCAAGTTCTCTTGCAAGTTATTGAGTCTCATGAGTGTTTTTCATGTTGATTTTATGAACAGTTTAACATAAAAGAAATATTGAACAACAACAAATAAAAGTCCAATACATCACCATACAACACATCAACAAAAGGATTTGATGAAGGAGTTCACCCCTCCTAGGCTACATCTCCTTGGTCCAGCTTCCATGGCTTGGGCCTCTATATTATGCTCAAATTTGAAAAATGATGGGTTTACAATGCTTTTCTGCTCCTAAAACCTACACCAATGAGTTCATAATGCCCAAAAATGGTACCTTAGGCTCTTTCTGCTCCTGATTTGGTCAAAAACTGATTAAGTTGTGACCTCCATTAGTTTTTCCACAATGTCCTACCTAAATTTATCTAAATGGAGCTAATTTGAGCTAGTTGGTGCTAAAGTAGAAGTTCTGTCAAAATTAGCGGACCATCAAACTAATCTGCATTAAATAAATTAACCTACATTAAAGTTAATTAATCATGTTTAGCGCTTAATCTGGGCTTATGGCTAACTCTGGATTAGCTTTAAGTAATGAGGATTAGAGGTTAATAAATTTTAGATTAACGTTTTAACTTCACGCTTAGGGATAGTTACTTAACGGCTCTATCGGTGGTTCTGAGGCCGAAGTCATATGCTGGGGTTGGCCCCCATTTTCCCCATCAATGAAATGATGCAAATTCAAATATATGTGGGCAAGTAGTATGGTTAAGATCTGATGCGTAGTGTAGGAAATGGCATGTGGCGGTGGGGGGTGGAGGTCCTGTGTTTGACCCCTGCCGGTCCTTCAAAAAAAATTTTACACCACCATGGGGGGTGGGCATGTGGAGGCCCCAGGTCAAGCCACGTGCCTCCTACTCATTGGCCCACACTTCAATGAGTAATAACTTGCCAACTAACACAAATTCGAACCAACTAGATCCTGCCACTTGGAAGTCCCACATTCGATGGAGGAAATTGACCAAATTTGACCCTGCCCAGCCAACATGCCACGTCAGCAGTACGGACTGTTGACTGGGCTACCTGTCTGCATTTTTTCTTCCAAATTTTACTTGTTTGTGCAAACAAACATAACTCATTTCTAAAGCCATACGGAGTCCATTTCATGCGAAATGAATTGCGCCAGATTCAAAATGAGGAGCACTGCGTGGTCATTTAGGTTTCGAGTCATTCTGAGAACTTTGATTTTTGTGCATAAATTTGAGCACCTGAACAGTTGGATTTTGCATATGTTAATAATAGATATTTTCCTCTTGTATTTCATGTGTACTTGTACTTGTTATTATGTGGATTTTATGGTTGTTCTATCATGGTTATTATTTTGTTTATAGGTTGATTATAAGCATGGTTTCATAACATGTTCTAGTTATGAATCTTGACATTTTTTATTAGTTGATGAATGTGTTATCACTCCACCAGATCTCTAAGGTTGAAGAAGATATTCCAATAGAGGTAACCACATACCAACCTTTTAACTTTGCATCTAGCCCTACCAATTCAGAGAGGGCTCTCTCCACAAAATCACAACCAAGAGGGTTGGATAAATTAGGGTTTTAGGCTAGGTATGAAATGCAAAAAGGTTTGTTTGAACTAGTTTTGTTGGATGATGGTATTAGGAGGGTGAAAACTAGGAGCTAGGTTTAGACTTTCAGATGATAAGTTACAGAGATAATTAGGAGCAAGGTAGGTATGCATAAGAGGTATTTAAAAGTTTTAGTCTTTAATGGTATAGGATGAAATTGCAGAAAATAAAAATGAGCACAAGAGGTAAATTCATTTTGATAGAAGAATAAAACAAATATATGAAAATATCCTTTAAAATAGATCATGTGTTCATGAATTCTGTTTACAGACTAGAGAGATTATAATTAGAAAGAAAATATGATGATCAAATGTATAATTATTAACCCAAGGAAGTAACATTACCAAATTTACACACCACAGGGATTCCTAAGAAATAGCTGTAACTTTTGTTTCTATTATTGTCAAAACAATACACTAGTTCCAAAGCTCTTCACCCTCTCCTGTCCAACATTCCAAATTCTATTACATCTTCTGTTGGATTGTTTATATCAAATGACATGCTTATTGCTATAATAATTTAAGGAAACAAATCCTAATAATAAATTTCAAGATAGATTATCCGTCACAAGAAATATGGAAACAATCCTTCGAACCTGCATATGATCAATTGAACCGTTGAATTATTGTTTCATGATTTCAGTTGGGTTTGTTGAGGAAGAAATTCAACGCTAGCAGGTATTCAATTTGTTTTGCTGAAAATTCTCCATGAACCTCTTGTAATTTTCCACTTGTGCTCTTCCATTGCTAAGGCTTGTCCTCAATATCCTATATTTGCTGATTTTGTGCCTTGAAGCTCTGCCACCTATGTTTTCTTTGTATGTTCTCTATAGATGTGGATCTACTCTTATGACTACCATACAACTTTCGAGTATTTGTAAGATATTTTGAATCAAATTCTCTTGAAGATTCCACTTCAGATTCAATGGTGTGTCTTGAATCAAACATTCTACTGGAGGAATTTTATTTGATACCAAGTGAAGTAGCACTGCCCCATGCAATCTAGCATCGATCATACCTATGCGGTTCTTGCAACTCTCCATCCAAAAAAATCACCCAACATCATTGGGTTTGCTAGTCCACGGAGAAATATATTTCATTGCTTAGTTTGCTTCTCTAATCTACTCCTGAGCACGTCTTCTGATACTCTCAAATGCTCGCATATTCTCTTCATCAAAGCCTCCAACAAACTGATGAACATGAAAAGCGAAGTGCACTCCTTGTAGAAGTAGAAATCTGAAATATTTGTAAAACCGTCTAACTCTGTTGCGACACACTCCATGTACTTCCTTGTGAGTTGGACACAAGAAAATTTAATCTTTCCCACAAGGCTAGAATAAAATAGCCAGTAAATAGGAATATTGAACTCTTTATAGCGAGCAACTACCATATCTTACGTGTGTAGAAGGGCATACATAATTTTCTCAATTGATTCAAGTAAGGAGTACATCCTATGAAAGGTCGTGTCACGAGAAGGTCTGGGATCATCAACAAAGGAAGAAATTTCTGACACCAACCTTTTTAAATCTTGATATTCAAATGATGCTTCCCTCAAAGCATCAATTTTACCCTTAGGCCAATAAAAATTCTTAAGAACCACACACTCGTCAACCAAAAACGATAGTTCTTCATCCGACCAGTGCAAAAAGTCAACAAAATCTTTAATTTTTGTGTAAGCGATTGCCCAAACTTCGTTTTCCAGTGATTGAACAAAGTCACCTCGAGTCTCCACATCAGCTTTAACAGTTAACATATAAAATATATGTAGATTTGTTTCCAAACTCTCCAATCATGTTACTACAAGCATCTGAAATGTTGGTTGATGTTGTGGATGCCACATTTGAAATCCCTTTTGCACTTCTCTTTTCACTAGAGATTGATAGAACTCAACTACTTGTGGCACTCTTTGCACTTTATCTCTGGATCTGCCTTGAGATTAAATTGGGAGGCCAGTTGGAGGTGTCGGTGGAGTAGATGGGGAGATAGGTATGGCATGCAAAGCTTTCTGATGAAGCATTACTACATCTCAAAGAACCAATGGATGGCTTTGGAGGTTTCTTTGTAACCATCAAAACCCTCTTTTGAACTGCTTTAAATGTCATTTTCCTAATTTCAGGTTCCTTGACTTCATGGTCATTGGGATTTTGAATAAGTTTGGGATCCCCTTGTTTGAAGATTTTCTATAAACTTCTCTAGCACAACCCTTCCAATCAGTGCCTTAGTTTTCAAATTTTCAGAAAATTTTGCTGCTCTTGCTTGCTCTGCTCTTTCCTTGATGCCACTCTCTCTCTATATTGCTAAATTATCCCTGACTTTAGAGTCAGTATGGTCCCCACCATGCATGCCTCCCAAAAAATTTGACATAAGTTGAAATGAAGTTGCCACATTGATTAATAAGTCACTCATTTTGAGTTTGTTCTTGATGAATGATAGTCATCCTTACTGAAGCTTCAAAATTTTTAGAATGAGACATCTCATGGTCTATAAATATAGGTGCTAATTATTTTCCGTCAGGTTGAATAGTGGACCGAAAACCATAGTATAGATGATGTCCCATTTAGGTTATTGGAAAAGTTGCTTGGCCCCAGAGGCATCTGCTGTGATAAATGGAAGATTAACATATGTCTACATGAGGATGACAGTTCCACCTTCGCCTTCTCTGCAACCTCTCTCAACATTTGCAAGGCTAACCTATCTTTAGACAAGTCGATGCCTTCTGATATTTTGAACTCAGAAACAAGACAGTCAAGTAGAGTGTTATCAAAATCCTCACCACCCAAGAAGGTATCACCATTTTTGGCTTTCACCTCAAAAACACCATTATATATTTTAAATATTGAAACATCAAAGTTCCTTTGCCAAGATAAAAAACAACAAACAAACCTTCCTTCACTCCATGAGAAAGTTTTTTTATTTGGAATGTCTGCATGAGGGTATTCAACACATATTTACAGGCCCTTGAAGAATCACAAACAAGATTTAAATTAATTTTTTTAGCTACCTTTGCTGAAAAAGACAACATAAGTCGATCTGAATCCTTCACAAGATCATCCATTGCTGTGCTTTCAACATCATTAGTAGTTTGAATTAATTCATGAAAAACAAGTTTCATACCTTCGACTGCCTGCTCCAGTGACCCATAAGCAATTATATCAAGTGCTTCATTCCAATCGACTGCCCAACTGCCAATATTTGGGAGACTGTTAGCATGTGTGAATCCACAGAAACCTCAAAATTCTAATTGCTTAATCTGACACTTGAAAGAGTTGGTGCGGTTTCTTTTTTGAAAATTGCACTAAGCTCTTGCTTCAATTGTGTATCTGCAGAATGCATTGCAGGGATGCACTATTTGCACAAGAGTCTCCCCAATGAGTTTGACAACTAATCTAGATGGAGCCAAATGTCTAGCTATTGCCAAAGTCTGAATATTTAGATCAATATAAGCAAGAATGATAGGTTGGGGTTCCAAGTCAATGGGAACCATCGAAACATGGCCTTTGATTGCAGTTCCAATGAGCTTGACTAACTCGTGTAATACATTCTTGACCATACGTAATGGTCAAGATCATCAAATCCAACTCTTATTATGCACAACACACATCCTCCTAGGGACATCCATACTTTGATAGTGTTTATCTTGAAAAAGTAATAGATATAAACCGGATTGAATGCCCTTAAAATTGTCACATCATTTGAAATAATATTGTGAAGTCCAATAGAATCAAGAGAGAAAAACCATATCATGAGTGCCAGAGAAAATTTCATGCCTACTTGTCTGTACCAAACTATTATATGCTGAACAAGGTTACTAGGAATGTGATGGAAACAATGACCACTGTGTCTTTCATAAAGCTAGATATTTAATTTTGCAGGCCACTAATTGCAGACATGATTGAGATTGCAGGTCTAAGTATTCCATCCCCAATTATCATTTTAATTACCCATGAAAACCAAGATTAGCAGTAGGGTCTTAAATTATGTACTTCTCTCATCTTTCATTTCATTGAAAAGATTAATTGTTGTTTCAAAATCATCATTTTCCAACACTATCTTCATCAGGATTGTGTAAATACAAGCATGAAACGTGAATCCATCCTGCAGCATCGTGGCCATCAATGCACGGGAAAGAATGGAAAGAAAAAGTAAGGCCAGTGATAACGACATAGCTAATGTGAAAACATAGTGAAATAAGGTGAGTTGGGTGGGATGCAAATCCATGTGCTAACATTGACTCCAACTGGGGAAGACAAATCAGGAGGAGGTGTCTAGAACCAAAGACCTATAAGAACTCATGGATCAGTACCTTCTTTATTTGGGCATGGAGTCACAAGCAGCCACAAAATGATCTTTATTTCGGAAGTCAAACCACTGACACAAACTAAAAACACACACACTGCAAACTGTAAACTATATGCTAAAGGAGATGCTTGCCCAACAAGCTTATTACACACTTACCTACCCTATTTGCTAAATATATATACATTAAGTGATCTATACTCTCCAATGTAACCAATCAAGCAAGTGACTATTTGACTGATTTCCGCTCACATTTGCTTTGAGCAAACAAAATACAAAAGAGGATGTCAACTCAACCTTTCTGCTAGATCCAAAACTTGTATTGACAAACCTAGAAAATTATCCCTGTATTGATGATTGCAATAAACTCAATGAATATTCATGGAAATCATGCAACATAATATCTTCTTGGTGATCATAGGTGGGAAAACAAAACTTATTCCACACTGCTTTTTTGTTTATGTATTGAAACTGATTTCCCTCGAATGAAATGAGAGCACACTGTTTTTCATTCTCAACATTCACAATATATAAGAGCTCTGAATGTTCTTGAATTTCATCAATTACAACAAGAAGATTATGTGCAATATGAATATCTTCATTGTTAACTTGATCGTACAGAATTTGGTAGGATTGCTGCAACTCATGCAATAAAACCTGGCTCTCATTTTCTAAATCTAATTGGTCTTCAATGGAAAAATATATTGTCTGATGATAATGCTTGTGAGGATCAAGACTAATATGCTTTATTAGTTCTTCTTCTTGACCATAAGACTGCTACAAATCAACCAATGATTCCTAAATAAAATGCTCAATTGCTTTTACTTGAGAATTGTCAAGAGGACTTTGTTCTTTAATTGTGCCTTCTTCAAATGAGGTAACCCCAATGCTAATGTGTACACCCATAGGATCTGAAATATCATGTCCTTCTTCATTGCTCTCATTTTCTTGATCGAATACAAGCTGATGAATTTCTTATTTTACCTTTGGTTGATCAACTTGTTGTACTGCTGCAAGAATTTTCTCTTGTGGGGAATCTTTATGAACATCAAGACAATATACATCATCTTTTTCTTCCATGAGATAAAACAATTGCTCTTTTTGGTGATGAAAAGGATTGTCATGCAAAGCCTCCAAGATCTCTTCATTCATGAACTCATTATCATCATAAGGATTCTCTAGATTTTGAATGAAAACCTCACAATGATCACAACAGTTATTAACCAAATACAAAGAGGGGTAGGACTCCTTGTATTCTTCATAAAATGTTGAATGGAAAACTCTAAGAGAAAAAATACTAGCAGGCGGAAAACCTTCATACCAAGATCGTGATTTTCCTTCAAGAGAAGCCATGAAAATTTTTAAGAGACAATATTCAGGAAATTTAACCTTCAACTTGCGTGTATGCATGTGAAATTTAACCAGATGTAAAGCAGAATCATTCCTATCATCTTCTTTAAACATAGGCAAATTCCTTTGCCAATCTACCTTAGGCATTTTATTTGGGAAACCTGGAATGTGATCTATTTTCATTGGAGCATACCTTTTTACAACATATTCCATCTTGAAAATTCTTCAAGCTACTGCTCTTCATCCAATGGAGTCGCCATGAAGTGTTGATTTTCTGGACCTTTCAGTCAATGGAGTCGCTAGGTGAATGATACAACTTTCTTATGTGTCGAACTGTTGTTCACCATCAACAATTAGAACTAAACTTTTTCATTCTTTCCCAGGGAAGATACGATCTTTCGTTCCCCGGCAACAGCGCCAGTATGTTATCACTTCGCCAGATCTCTAAGGCTGAAGAAGAGATCCCAATAGAGGTAACCACAGACCAAAATTTTAACTTGGTATCTAGCCCTACCAAGATGGAGAGGGCTCTCTCCATAAAATCACAGCCAAGAGGGCTGGATGTATTAGGGTTTTAGGCTCGGTATGATATGCAGAAATGTTTGCTTGAATTTTTTTTGTTGGATGATGGTTTTAGGAGGGTTAAAACTAGGATTTAAGTTTAGACATTTAGATGATAAGTTACAGAGATAATTAGGAGAAAGGTAGGTATGCATAAGAGGTATTTTAAAGTTTTATTATTTGATGGTATAGGATGAAATTACAGAAAATAAAAATGAGCAAAAGAGGTGAATTGATTTTGATAGAAGAATAAAACAAATACATGAAAATCTCTTTTAAAATAGAGCATGTGTTCATGAATTCTATTTACAGACTGGAGAGATTATCATTAGAAAGAAAATATGATGATAAAATGTATAAATATTAACACTGTTATAGGTCAATTTGGGCACCATTCCCAATGACCTGGTTAACTGGACATCATATCCAGGATCAATGATCAAGGGTCTATCATTCCCTATCATTTCAGTTGCTACATGCCCTAAGACAAGAAACAAGACAAATCAAGCAATAATTTCATCAAGAAAAGGTTTCCAAGGTTTGAAGCTTATTATATAGCATATGAGAGCTCACCAGCGCAGGCTCTAAGGGGCCTAAGTGTATTTCATATGCAGGTAGTGCCATGCAAGGCTGCTCTGCAAAGCACTTCGCGACATTCACAGGTGCGTTGGTCACATTGGGAGCGAAATTCTCATTGTTATGGAATCTCCACTTGGCTAGTGCATTCTAGAAGAGTTCACATGTGTCAAGCTTCGGATCCAAGTGTCCATTTGAAATCTACATGACTAGAAACATGTATTGCCTATTATTGGAAAGTAACTGATTGAAAAAACAACCTACAGTTCATCTATAAATTGAGCACAAATTTGAGTGCTTGAGGAGGAATAATTTGAGTAGAGAAATGCTGGAGGATTTTCAATTGAGAGCTATATTTGTATAACTGCTGCTGAAGATATTTATACTGTGATGAGGCTTGGGAACGTTTTTGGAAGGTCACTTCAAATTAGTCACTAGGTTGTAACCTCTCCTTCTCTCATCAATAAATAACACTGCTTATTTTTTCCTATATGCATCTGTATTAGCTTTGATTTTCCATATTGCAAGATCTTGGTTGATGTATATGGTTTAAGTTTTACTGATTTAGCTAACTAGCTTGAATATATATCTATATTATTTCATCTTCTGGTGTTTCAATGTTCTTTCTTGCAAGAAGCATTCCACACAAACCACTTGAATTTGAAGCTGCAACGGAACCGACAAAAGGAGCCATTTAGAAGCGCTTGGATCACAAGTAACCTTCTAATCCTCTCTGTGTATCTATTCTTAGTTAGGAAAAATAGTCATATAGTCTTTCACCTGTTGTTCTAGACTAGCACCTATCTAGGGAAGCATGATTTATCCGTAATTCACAATTCTAGCCCAACAAACACAAGGAAGTAACATTACCAAATTTACACACCACATGAATTCTTAAGAAATAGCTGTAACTTTTGTTTCTATTATTGTCAAAACAATACACCAACTCCAAAGCTCTTCACCCTCTCCTGTCCAACATTCCAACTTCTATTACATCTTTTGTTGGATGATTTATATCAAATGCCAGACTTATTTTTGTATACATATAAGGTGTTAAACACCATGTTAAGGCACACACATGGTGTATGAGGAAGAAGAATGCACACACAAGAGACTCAACACACAATGAAAGATAAGTGTGAGGCTTTCTTATTTTCCATTATACAAAGATGTACATTTATAGTACAATGGTGTGACTCTTGGTTTCATATTCCAAGGTCACTTGGACTCCATTGTGACTTTTCATATTCCACACCTACCCATGTAGGATTAGGTGTTCCAACATCCCCTCTTAATCCGAAGGGGTATGTGTGAGTCCAAGAAAAGAGTTGTAATACAAATCTGCAAAGTATACATGGCAGCACTTGGGCTGAATCAACTCTCTGAAATGTTGGAAAAAAGAGGTGGTTTTAGGATGACCACAAACACTGGAACGCAAAACTTGTTGCGGTTCCCGGAACTCTTCCAAAACTGGCAAGAAGCTGAAGGCTTCTGCTAGAGGAATTGTCCCTCATAAAAAAAGGGAGACCTTCAACCTCAAAGAAGGGAGGTTCAGAACCTATGGTGGTTGCAGGTTGTCCACCAACCAAAGATGATGGTTTTATAATATTCACCAACCTAAAATGATGGTTTTAGGTTATCCACCAACCAAAGATGATGGTTTTAGTTATCCACCAACCGTTGGTATACGTTCATGGGCATCCGTACTGCCACATCTCTCGAATCCGGAATGACGACCGTGGTCAGCTCGCTTGAACTGGTCACAACTCGAACATGGAATGAGAGATCGTGGCTCTCAAAGCTCGCTTGATCTGATGTCGAAGCTTGTACATGACCACCATTTCCCCCCCTGTCAAGGACAAGGTGAGATGATGGCGAAAACCCAATTGCAAGTTTGTTCAATATTCGTGAACAAGTTCTAACATGTGTCGTAAACATCTTCTTGGTCGTCGATGCCCATTGCCAAAGAAGCGTATCCATCCAAGATGAATATTTGTTCTGCAGGAGGCTTGTGTCTCAATAATCAATCAAGAATGAGTGCTTCTACTCACGTGTCGGAGGGATGTGAAGATCAAAACAGTGATCTTTCATATGGCCAACTCGATCACAGTGTTGGCATTTTACAATCTGATGTTGTTGTGGAACAAGATCTGGAACAGCTGCAGGTGAACTGTCATACAAGAATCCGGCACTCTGAAATATGATGGGCTTGGTGTAGTCTGGAATATGAAAGGACACATCCTTGTCATATCCAAGACCAGTTCGGTGCTTGTTGTGGAAAAGCTCTTCCCAAGGTCTGATGACGGGCTTGAGAAGTGCAGGCTGAGCTGCTGCATCTGCATGTACATCTGCTCTAGTACAAGGAATTGAATGTGGATCAACTGGAACTTTGCTGACTTGCTGCTTATGGGAGTCTTTCACAATGTTCTGAACATAAACAGGTTCATAATGGTGACTCTTTTGCTGAATTTCTTCTTGTTGGAGCTGAGATTCCAACTGCAAAAACTCGATCTTCTCATGTGCATCTTGTAAACAACTGTGAATTTTACAAAGAGCATCCTTGCTCATTTTTATCATGTCATCAACATTGGAATGAATGAGGTTATTCAAAAACACTAATACCTCATTGATTTTGGCCATTTCAACAACTTAGGCTCAACAAATGAAAGGGTGTCGGCTTCAACCGAAAATGCACCCGTTTACAATGTGATGCAACAACAAATACAAATGACTCCAAGGAATTCTTAAAGTACAAAATGTGCTCCTAAAATGATGGAGGGAAATCAACAATCCAACAACTCAAATACTGATTATGAATGAAGAAGCAATATTCACTCACAATGTGAGTTCAATACAAAATCTCTTGCAAAAAGGTGCAGCAAAAACAATGTGCAAGAAGCTGAATTTTTTCTTCAAAGAGCCGGCAAACTTGTCTTCAAATGTAAAATTCTTCAAAAAATCAACTTTTTATCAATGCCACAATGCAAATCTTCAATTTTTAGTCCATCTGCTCACGTCATTTCCTTCAATTCTGCTGTTCATATTTCTTCCTCAATGTCCTTTCTCTCTCTGCTGTTTTTTTTTTTTTTTTTTAATTAATTAAAAATTAATTAAAAATTTTAAATAGGGAAGGAATTTTATTAGGGAATGGGAAATATAAAAATAGGATGGGATAATGGGTGAAGAGGTCTATTATAAGAATTTAAGAATGAATTTAAAAAAGAGGGGGGGCATTAATGGGAATTAACTAAAAAATTTAAAAATATGAAGGGGGTTAACTATAGAAATGGGGGGGGATATTAAAATATGGGAATTAATTTAAAATGTGAGGAGGGTTTTAATTAAAAAGGGATTATTAAAATTAAATGGGAAGGTATTATAAGGGGGGCGGATATTAAAAAAGTTTAAAAATAAAAAACGAATTTAAAAATGAGAGGGAGGTAGGCCCGAAAGGGCGTGGGAAAGGGAGGCGGAAGTGGATAGGGTCGAAAGGGAGAGGGGCGCGTTACCGTGAAATGGGCTGAGCGTTGTAGAGCTGTAAGGAGCAGGGCGTGGAGCGATAAGGGGTTGCAGTTGTAAAGGGTGAGCGTTAAGGCGTAGGCAACGGGGTTATGTTTGAGCGTATGGAATGGTATTTGTATATGGAGCGGTATTAAGAATGTAAGAGTGGGTAAGCGTGGAGCTGTAGAGTGGGTAGGGAGAGCGTATAACAGAATGGAAGAGGCGTTAAGCAGATGCGAGGGATGGAGTGTAGCTTGGAGCGTTGAGCGCTGTGGTAGCGTGTGTAAGTCTGCAAAGTGTAGAGGAGTATGTAGGTTAGGAGCGTATGAATAGCGTATGGTTCAATACAGGTAGGCCGTAAGGAAGGGCGTGTTTGTGTGGCAGAGTTGAGGGGTGAGGCGTTGTGATATGCGTTGGAGAGTTGGGAGTTTGTGAGGATAGGAGGAGCGCTGTTGAGAGCGGGTAGGAGGGGAGCGACCATGAGGGTGAGGTCGTGCAGGAAGTCGAGGAGTATGGGCGGTGTATATGTGAGGGCTGAGTGTTAAGCAATGAGAGCTGGGCAAGGGGGCCGAAAGGCCATGAAATTGCAGAGAATTTTTTTTTTAATTTTTTTAATTTTTTTTATTTTTTATTTTTTTTAATACAGCAAAGAGAGGAGTAAAACAGTTTGCAGAGATTGCAGCAACAAAATACTTTTCTTTTCTTTCAAATATAGAGCAGAATTAATTTCAGCAGCAGAAAATGTAGATAGCAGAAAAACTCAGATTTCTTTCAGTGCAAATCTAGAAATCTTTCCAGTAGCCCAGCAACAGGAAAATGCAGAGAAGAAGAATTTTCCAGCGGAAAAAACTTAGATTTCTTTTGCAATAAAAACCAGAAACTTCTACTTCAAAAACCCTCTTTAAACAGTGTTTTCCAGCAACTCTTCAATGCAGAAATTAATAGAAATTGCACGAAAAATGAGAATGAAAACCTTCAGATGGGCAGTGCTGCCTTTCTTCAAAACCACTGCTGCTCTTCTTCAAAACAAATTCTGAATGCTGCTCTTTCTTCTGAATGCTGCTCTTTCTCCAAAACCACTCTCTGAATGTGGCAAAAAGTCTGCTACAAACACTTGAGTGCTACAAAAAAACAAACAATTTTTGTAGATATGCATAGGCCATAAACACAAATGGCTCACTCAAAGTGGAGCAGGGTCAGCAATCGCCCGCTCTGATACCATGTTAAACACCATGTTAAGGCACACACATGGTGTATGAGGAAGAAGAATGCACACACAAGAGACTCAACACACAATGAAAGATAAGCGTGAGGCTTTCTTATTTTCCATTATACAAAGATGTACATTTATAGTACAATGGTGTGACTCTTGGTTTCATATTCCAAGGTCACTTGGACGCCATTGTGACTTTTCATATTCCACACCTACCCATGTAGGATTAGGTGTTCCAACATAAGGAAACAAATCATAATAATAAATTTCAAGATAAATTATTTGTCACAAGAAATATGGAAACAATCCTTCGAATCTGCATTTGATCCATTGAATTGTTGTTTCATGATTTCGATTGGGTTTGTTGAGGAAGAAATTCAATGCTGCCAGGTATTCAGTTTGTTTTGTTAAAAATGCCCCATGAACCTCTTGTCATTTTTCACTTGTGCTCTTCCATTACTAAGGCTACTCCTCGATATCCTGTATTTGCTGATTTTGTGCCTTGAAGCTCTGCCACCTATGTTTTCTTTGTATGTTGTCTATAGATGTGGATCTACTCTTATGGCTACCATACAACTGTCGAGTATTTGTAAGATCTTTTGAATCAAATTATCTTAAAGATTCTACTTCAGATTCAATGGTGTGTCTCGAATCAAACATTCCATTGGAGGAATTGTATTTGATACCAAGTGAAGTGGAACTGCCCCATGCAATCTAGCATCAATCATACCTGTGCAGTTCTTGCAACTTTCTGTCCAAAAAAATCACCCAGAATAATTAGGCTTGCTAGTCCATGAAGTAATATATTTCTTTTCTTAGTTTGCTTCTATAATCTGCTCCTAAGCACGCCTTCTGAGACTCTTAAATGCTTGCATACTCTCTTCATCAAAGCCTCTAGAAAAATGATGAACATGAAAAGTGAAGCACACTCCTTGCGGAAGTAGAAATCTGAAACATTTGTAAAACCATCTAAATTTGTCACCACACGCTCCATGTACTTTCTTGCGAGTTGGAAAGAAGAAAATTTAATCTTGCCCACAAGGACAGAATTAAACAACCAATAAATAGGAATATTGAACTCTTTATAGCGAGAAAATTCCATATCTCATGTGTGTAGAAGGGCATAAATACTTTTCTCAACTGATTCAAGGAAGGAGTACATCTTATGAAAGGCTGTGTCATGAGAAAGTCTGGGATCATCAACAAAGGAAGCAATTTCTGACACCAATCTTCACAAATCTGGGTATTGAAATGCCGCTTCTCTCAAAGCTTCAGTTTTACCCTCAAGCCAATAAAAATGCTTAAGAACTGCACACTCGTCAACTAAAAATGATAGTTCTTCATCCAACTAGTGCACAAAGTCAACAACATCTTTAATTTTTGTGTAAGTAGCTGCCCGAACTTCGTTTTCCAGTGATTGAACAAAGTCACCTTGAGTCTCCACATCAACTTTAATAGATAAAAGATATGCATATTTGTTTCCAAACTCTCCAATCATGTTACTACAAGCATATGAAATGTTTCTTGATGCTGTGGATGCCATATTTGAAATTCCTTTTGTGCTTCTCTTTTCACTAGAGATTGATATAAATCAACTACTTGTGGCACTCTTTGCACTTTATCTCCTGCTCTGCCTTGAGATTCAATTGGGAGGCTAGTTTGAGGTGCTGGTGGAGTAGATGGGGAGATAGGTATGGCATGCGAAGCTTTCTCATGAAGCATTACTGCATGTCATAAAACCAGTGGATGGCTTTGGAGGTTTCTTTGCAACCCTCAGAGCCCTCTCTTGAACTCCTTTAAATGTCATTTTGCTAATCGTAGGCTCCTTTCTTTCATGTTCATTGCCATTTTGAATTAGTTTGGGATCCCCTTGTTTGAAGAGTTTCTATAAACTTCTCTGGCATAATTGTTCCAGTCAGTGCCTCATTTTTCAAATTTTCAGAAAATTTTGCTGCTCTTTCTTTCTATGCTCTTTCTTTGATGCCATTCTCTCTCTGTATTTCTAAATTATGCCTGACTTTATAGTCAGTATGCTCCCCACCATGAATGCCTCCCACATACTTTGACATAAGTTGAAATGAAGTTCCCACATTGATTAATGAGTCACTCATTTCGAGAGTTGTTCTTGATGAATGACAGTCATCCTTACTGAAGCTTCAATTTTTTTAGAATGAGACCTCTCACGGTCTATAAATATAGGTTCTAATGCTTTTCTGTCAGGTTGAATAGTGGACCGAAAACCATAGTGTAGACGATCTCCCATTTAGGTTATTGGAAAAGTTTCTTGGCCCCAGAGGCATCTGCTATGATAAATGGCAGATTAAAATATGTCTACATGAGGATGATAGTTCCACCTTTGCCTTCTCTGCAACCTCTCTCAACCTTTGCAAGGATAACCTATATTTATACAAGTCGATGCCTTCTGATATTTTGAACTCAGAATATGATAGCCAAGTAGGGTGTTATAAAAATCCTCACCACCCAAGAAGGTATTACCATTTGTGGCTTTCACCTCAAAAACACCATTATATATTTTAAATATTGAAACATCAAAAGTTCCTTTGCCAAGATAAAAAACAACAACCAAACCTTCCTTCACTCCATGAGCAAGTTTCTTTATTTGGAATGTCTGCATGAGGGTATTCAACACATATTTACAGGACCGTGAAGAAGCACTAGAAAGATTTAAATTAAATGTTTTAGCTACCTTTGCTGACAAAGACAACATAAGTCGATCTGATTCCTTCATAAGATAATCCATTGTTTTTCTTTTAACATCATTAGAAGTTTGACGTAATTTATGACAAACAAGTTTCATACCTTCGACTGCCTGCTCCGATGACCCATAAGCAATTATATCAAGTGCTTCATTCCAATCGACTAGCTCTGCTGCCAATACTTGGGAGGCTGTTAGCATGTGTGAATCCACATAAACCTCAAAATTCCCATTGCTTACTCTGGCACTAGAGAGAGTCAGTGCGATTGTTTTTTTGAAAACTACACTAAGCTCTTGCTTCAATTTTGTATCTATAGAATGCACTATTTGCACAAGAGTCTCCCTGGTGACTTTGAACAACTACTCCAGATGGAGCTATCATTCTAGCCACTACCAAAGTCTGAAGATTTAGATAAATATAAGCAAGAATTATAGGTTGGGATTCCAAGTCAATGGGAACCATCGAAACATGGCCTTTGATTGAAGTTCCAATGAGCTTGACTGACTCGTGTAATACAACCTTAACCATACGTAATGGTTGATCATTAGCTCCAGCTCTTGTTATGCACAACACACATCCTCCTAGGGACATCCATACTTTTATAGTGTTTCTCTTGAAAAAGTAATAGATATAATCAAATTGAATGCCCTTAAAATTGTCACATCATTTGAAATAATATTGTAAATTCCAATAGACTCAAGAGAGAAAAACCATATCATGAGTGCCGGAGCAAATTTCATGCCTACTCGTCTGTACAAAACTATTATATGCGAAACAAGATTACTAGGAATGAGATGGAAACAATGACCACTGTGTCTTTCATAAAGCTAGATATTTAATTTTGTAGGCCGATTACTAGGAATGAGATGGAAACAATGACCACTGTGTCTTTCATAAAGCTAGATATTTAATTTTGTAGGCCACTTACTACAGACATGAATAATATTGCAGGTCTAAGCATGCCATCCCCAATTATCATTTTAAGTACCCATGAAAACCAAGAGTAGCAGTAGGGTCTTCAATTTTGTACTTCTCTCATATTTCATTTCGTTGAAAAGATTAATTTTTGTTTCAAAATCATCATTTTCAAACACTATATTCATTAGGATTGAGTAAATACAAGCATGCAACATGAATCCATCCTGCATAATCGTGGCCATCAATGCACGAGCAATAATGGAAAAAAACAAAGCAAGGCTAGTGATAACGACAGAGCTAAGGTGAAAACATAGCAAAATAAGGTGAGATGGGCGGGATGCAAAGCCATGTGCTAACATAATGGTTGGTGAATGCATTACCTAATAAATGTTATTGCAACTAATATGAGAGGGGATTAATCATTCTTGATGATTGTTAGATAAGTATCATAACCCTATGTTCAAATATGCATTCATGACCTGTAGATTACATGTTATCGATATGTTTGGAAAAATGAATATCATGGTTAGGCCTGGTTAGGTAAAGTCTCTGACTCAAGTTTGAATTTTTAGCCTTGTTTTTATATCATTTATTCATTTGATAAGTTACAAGAAGTTTTGGGCAATTGTCTGGAGTCCAACGTGGAATTTAGGCTCAGAATTCAGGATTGTATGCTCCTAGTTGGAAAGTTTGGTTGCAACTGCATGGATGCAAGCTTGTGCATGTGGTTGGAGGATTCCAACCACATGGGGGCCTTGTTGTGGGTGTGGTTGAGGGCCCAGGGTAGAGAAGGATGGCTCCAACTCAGGGTTTGGCCACTTGGGATGATTTATCAGCCCCTGAGTGTCTTGTAGTCCCTGTAGGATGTTGTGAAAGGTCAGTTTGTTGCCAGTAGTTGACCTCACTTCCTTAATGGGACATAGGAGGTCATGTCATGTTAGAGTAGCCCTCAACTCATGTTTACCCTATCAGGTTAGTTAAGGAGGGTAAATGTGGGAGGTGGCATTACAACAACGTATTTTTTTCTTGTCTCTCTCTTTTCTTGTATTTTCTGTTTTTCAGTCTTTTCATTCCCTCATTAAGCTAATCAAACTTATAATAATTGAAATTCAAGTAATGAGTTGTATAAAAAATGAAATAATTCTAGTGAGAGTGGACCATTTGTAAAAGCTAAAGGATTTGGTGATTGTCCCAAGACTCCTCCATCTCCATCATCATATTCTTCTTTTTCTAGTTCGAGTGAAATTTCTTCTTCAAAGAAACATTCTAAGAAAACTTTGTACAAATTTCCTTTCTTAAAACTTTATGTCAAGTTTTATTTTTCCATGTATTATGGTGAACTTAACACAATGAAGTTGGATAAATGGTCCAGACAACTTAAATTTTATTGCAGGATTCAAAATATCGTGGATGATAGTGTAAAGATCCTACTAACCTCTCTTCACCTGGAAAGCACGACATTGATCTAGTAGGAGATTAGAACTCAAGAAGATCTCCCTTGCAGTAGTAAAATAATTTATTCTTGGTATGAATTTATTATTGCATTAAGGAAAAAATTCCATCAGGCTACATGCAATAAGCCATAATGGAATGTAAATTTTTTAGGCAAGGTAAAGGACAAAGTGTTTAGAGTTACACTCATGAGTTTAGGAAGAAAGCTTTCACTTTGGGTATTATGTTATATGCCTAAGAAAATATTCTTAAGAAACTTCGGGTATTATGTTGTTTGCATAGTTATATTTCACATACCATCCTTATGTTCAATTTGACTAACTTAGATGAAGTTTGTCTTCAATCTACACATCTTCAATCTAAAGGGAAGACCGTTAATGATGGTTTCTTTACATAACCTGTTCAACCAAAGGAGGGCAAGAAAAAATGAAATGAAAAACAATGATTAACAACCAAAATGAAGAAAGAAGATGATAATCCTTCACGTTCTCAATGTAATAAGGACCAACATGATGAGGATTGATGTTGGAAACTACATCCCAAATTGAGGCCAAAATGGTTTCGGGATCAGAGGGGTAAATAAAACGTTGTTGCTACAGTTAGATAGTATCTTGCATCCAACTCAGGTGATGAAACTAAGATCACAACTATGGGAGTCCAAGGTATATCTTCTCATGGTAGTTCTATCTCTCATATTAAGTCTCCTAAATATGAAACAATATATTATGAAAGGAAAAAAAAGCGAGCGCTTCCATATTAGAGTCATAACAAAGCATACTAAAGTTGACACACTTCTTGACAATGGTTCCCAAGTAAATCTCATTTATGAAGCAATTGTTAAGAAGTTAGGTTTGGAGAGTAAACCTCATTCGAAACCTTATCCTTTAGGATGGGTGTGTGATAATGAGAAGTTGCATGTAACTAAAAAATTTAAGCTCAGATTGGAAATCATTGGTAATTTCATAAATGAGGTTGAATTAGATGTAGTACCGCTTGACATTTGTGGGACAGTGTTGGGAAGCCCATATTTGTATGACAAGAAGGGTATATTCTAAAGGGAGGAGAACAAGCACCATCTCATTAAAGATGGGATTGAATACATTGTTAGATATGATCACATAAATATTAACATATCTCTTGTTAATACAAGAAAATTGAAAATTATAGCAAATTCACGAAAAAAAATTTCACTCGTGTTTGTAAAAAATGAGGGACATGCTCCTAGAAATGGAATAGTTAAAATTGACGATAACTATTATAAAGTGTGTCGGTGTTCCAAATAATTACAACATGAGGGTTCAGTGTGTGCAAGTATCACATATCCAAGGTTGCAATCTATGCTTGAGGGTGAAATAGATCCATTGGTCAATGTTGTTCTTGTTAAGAAGAGCAAGCATTTTGTTGATTCAATCTCATTTTCAACCATGTCTTCATTTTTAGTGCTAGTTTATTTTGTATGGTTAGTAGTTGTGATGATGAATAAAAGTGCTTGTGGAAATAAGGGGTTGATTTATTATGTCAACAATAATATGACAATTTTCATCCTCGTTGGACAATTTGTTCCAATGAGTCAAACGTTCACCATATAAGCACGGGGGTTAGATATTGGAAAAGTGGAGTGGTAGTATTTGATGGGCATCCAAAATAGATGCAAATTAAGGCTCATCTAAAGATTCATAGGCACATTTAATAATTCCTTCTGCACTTAATAATATATTTTTCAACTTTAATATGTTTTTAGTAAGGTTTAGATATGATTAGAATATATTGTTGGCCTTATGCATTTATTGTGCAGGATATTGAGAATATTTTATGCATTTCACAAGAAATACAATCTAGATAGAAATAAGGGACCTGATCCCTACTACAAGATGACCAAAAATTGGCTGGCTTAGAGCAGTCATTACTCTTCCCTATAGCTATGAGGTCACAGGGAATCGAATCCTACTTTATAGGGATTTTGGAGGGAAGTAGTCCTCTCTTTGAGGAGGCTTCCCCTCAAGTTTTTTTTGCATAAATAAGAGGCCTTAGTAGTCCATTAGGGATTGCAAAACTCTAGAGGAATATAGTCAACATTAGATAAAAAGATCTTGCTTATTATTTTAGTTTGTCATGTTTCATGTATAAGCACTTTTGGGGATTACTGAAAAGCACTCTTTTGTTCTAATTCTGATTTTCTTCTAAGGGACCCGAGCCTCCTTGGGTTAGGGCCCAACCCGGGTGCTCAAGCCCACTTCTTATACATTTTATCTCCATGCATTTAGTTTAGTTATGATTTTCTACAAAATATCATCTCTAAAAATATTGACTTTGTAGGGTTTATGAGAAAGATATTTTCTGAGTTTGTTTATATGCATTTTCCTAATAAACACATAAATAGTTCCTTTCATGCAAAAGTAGACTTTATTTCAAATTCGACTCATGCTTTCCATTGTTGTTTTATTTCTTCAAATTAATAGTTTATCATTTTTTTATGCATGTTTCTTTTATAAGCTAACCATGCCCTTTGCTTTCAGATAGATGAACTTGTTTCATAGGAAAAGTTAGTGTTGTTTTGATGCTTTTAGTTCACTCACAACGTCATCTTTTCACCCTTTTATTTGCATCTCTACAAAATTCCAACAAGCTAAATTCTACGTAATCGAGCTACAGGAAATCCTAGTGTTGCCTCTCCCTTCTATGAGTTGATCCATTGGGTGTACCCAGGCTTGTAAAGGACTATTTTCCCTTCCACAACCTTCCTCCACCTTCTCCACTCTTCAAACCGCATCTATACCTCATAAACTTCCTCTCGGATGTTTCTAGTAGCAATGCATCAATTTGCCTTAAAATGCCTCCAGATTTGTACCCAAATCTTGCTTATTGTTCCTTAGCATATTACAACACTCATTAGACCCTGCAAATGGAGTTTATAGGTTTAAGGATCCCTTATAAACTTTACCCTAGTAGTTATAACTTTCTTTCTTCAATTAGGGTTTTTTGTTGATATGTCTTCTTTCAACTACAAGTTGATTTATTATGCACCTTAAAATATGATTGATTTATCTGCAACATTCTTAAAATGATTTGCTTTACATAAGTGTCTTTATTGTCATTTACTTTCCTGCAATTAGCATAGACTTGTTTCCTGTAAAACAAAGTACGTTTACCTCTTGTCATTTAAATTTCTACAATTAGATTAGGGTTTACGTTTTGTAATTTTCTTTATGCAAGATAGAATAGGGATTTATTTTTGATGTTTAATTTTCCTGAAAGCTATATTTGGCCTATTTTTCATTCACTTACTTTCTACACATTTCTTGTATCCTAAATAAAAAAATGTGCTCTCTATACATTTTTAGCTTCTCTTCATATGCATCAAATCAATGAAAGGACACATTGCATGTTTTACACATAGTGCTGACACCAATTAAGTAAGTACGAACCCTGGATTGATAATTAAAGTTGAGACCTTCAGGAGTTTCAACATTCTTGTTGTAATATTGAGGGCCATCATGTTTTGGTGTCGTTATTGGGGAGGTGTCAAAGTATGTGTTGTTTTCTTCCTTGGTTGATCCACTTCTTTTGTTTTATACACACAAAAAATGACATTACGCATTATTCATTTCAAAAATAGAAAATTACATTACATTAACATTCTCATAAAAAAAAATACAAAAACATAAAACTATTTCTTCAACACCACAAGCCCCACTTAATCACATGGTGTAGTAAGAACAACATCACCATCAATTTTTGTAGGTAGAAGTAGAAGAGGTGGCAGAGAAGGTAGAAAAAATGGATGAATATGATGACAATGAGGAAGATCCTCTTGGATTTTCCATTCAAGATACTAATATAAGCGTTCATATGAAGAAAATCCCTCCATATTTTCTTCCCAACTTCCATGGTATGATATTATAATAAACGAAAACCTTTCTTGTAGAATTTTAAATACTTTGTAGGTCTTATAATTACTTAGTAGACACTAAAAAATTGAAATTTTTTCTGGTAACATTGAAGGATAGAGCTCTTAAATATTTCACGAGTTTAGAGACTAATTCAATAAGACCATAGAATGATCTGTAAATGATATTTCTAGAAAAATATAAAGGCTATCATATACATCATGATAGCATTAAGAGTAAATATTTAAAATATTCAAAAAGAAGATGAGAGCCTTAAGGATCTCACAGAGAGATTTATGTAAAATGTTAAGAGAGAAAAATTGCATAATTCAGGATTTGGGACACTAAAAACCCTCTTAGAAAAATTAGAGATGAGTGGATTGATCTCCTTAATATAATGGGTAAAGGGGATGTATCACAATTATCATTTGAAGAAATTTGTGAAATATGTAAGCACATATCAAGAGGAAGGGAAAAAGTAAGTAAACCAACATTGAGATCGGTAAGTCAAGTTGAACTTGGTAATTTGCTAGATAGATTTAAAATATAAATTCTTAGTAATTTAAGTGAAGAAATAAATATTTTAAGAATGGAAAGAAAAAAGAGAATGTTGAAATTTGTGTCATTTGTGTGTAATCACATGCTACAAGAGATTGTCCATTATTACCAATATTGAGAGTAGTTTACCAAGAAGATAGTGGAGAAAATAAAACACCTAAACATGTGTCTTCAAGAATAATTTTGCAACCTATTCAATAAGATATGGTGCAATATCCTTCCCAGTAATTTCAAGCTTATACTCAGTAGTCCGAAAATAATTGGAATACCCAATTATCTTGGCAACCTTGGCCACCCCATCCTCAAAATCAATCTTGGCAACAAATTTGGCAAGGATCTTATGGAAGACATCCACAATATTACCCATCATTTCCTCAATATCCTCAACATCCTCAGTTTCAACCTTAATACCATCCACCTCCACCACAACCACAACATCAACTACATCCATCTCAAATATATACTCCCACTCAACTCTCTGCACAACCACTTTCGAACCCAAAAAATAAAGTAACTCAACCCACTTACAATGTTGAGGTACACAATTTCTAATCAAATCTTCTTGATCTAAGTAATATTCATCTTAAATCATGAAGAGTATATCAAAAAGTAGATTCTATTGTTATCATTGAAGAATAATATCCATAAGAAGAATATCTAGAGGAGACGAAAGAATCATGGCCCATATTCTATGGAGAGAAGCCTATAGAATTTGAGATCAAGAAAATTCTCAAATAATAACAATTATATTTATCTTTGGTTCCAGATAATCATTAAGCTGGATCACCACTCTCTTCTTCAATAGTGTTTGGCATCATCACAGTCGAAGCAACATGTCTCTCATAGTTTATAATATATCAAAGCATATATTTCAAACTTGCATAAGAGTTTATCTATCATCCTATTATGCCGTTGGATCCATTGGAAGTATTCCTACACTTGAAATGGATTTTATTTTTAAGTAGAATAGGATAGAAAAAAAGAGGAAAATCTTCGAGTGAAAACCTCCTTTAAGGCACATGAGGCAGGCTCATTAGATGAAAACCTCTTTGAGGCATCCCATGAGCTCGAGAAAAAATAAATAGCATAAGAAATAAAATATCCCTAGGTCAAAACCTCCTTTGAGGCACCTAGGTCAAGCCTACTAGTTTAAAACCTCCACGGGGAAGCTAGTGGGCATTAAAAAAATAAAAATAAATAAAAAATAGGAGAAAAAGAGGGAAAAAATGATACAAATAGGATATTTTCTTCTTTCCTTAATGAATGCAAAGGCACTAGAGGAAAAAGTGAGCAAAACAGAATAAGTAGGTCATCCTGCACATCTAGCTCTAAGCCCATTGAATTCATCTTCATTGGAATAGGGAAGTCTCCCCACATCACTCTCATCCATTTCCTAACCATGCACAACCTTCACCCATCATTACTAAGCCTTTCCCATTTGTTTTTATCACTGTCTTGAAGTTCCATATGAAGGTTCCGTAATGTTAAAATAAAGTCACATAACTAATAAAAAAATGGAAAAAAACTTTTTTTTTTCCCATTTCTTGCAAACCATGCATCCATTGGTGAAGATTATTTATGGGGAGATGCATATGGGTGATGGTAACATGCTCAAAAGTTTCAACAAATTCCATTGTATTTTTTCCAAGAAATCGGTCGCCATCACCTACAACCATTTCTCATTTGTCTCAAGATGTGTGCATCCATTGGTTAAGGTTTTTTAAGGTTAGTTGCATAAGGGTGATGATATCATGCTCAAATATTTTCAGCAAATTCCAGTGTATATTTTTTAATAAATTGGCCACTATCACCTACAAAATTTTTTCATTTTTTATCGTGATTCGTGCATCCATTAGTTGAGATATTTTATGGGGAGATGCATAAGGGTGATGGTACATGCTCAAAAATTTTCAAGAGAAAAAAATTTATTATTTGAGAGATATTGGCTAAGTAATTATATTATAAGAAGTGGGTACATTCTGTAGCTGAGATTTGGAAAAAAATGCTCAGATCAAAGTTTTTTTTACTTGCATGCAAAGAAGAAGGTTCCTACGAGTCCCTAATACCCATATATATCATATGCACCTACCGATTTCCATTTCTACCTTTTTTCTTCCATTTTTCAAGCACAACTGTCCAACCTTTCCTCTATTTTCCACCAATGATCAATAGAAAATGCCTCTCCATCACCACAAGTAGAATCCTCCTAAATTATAAAAATTTGAAGGCTCCAACCAGAACAAATTGTGAGTCCAAGGATCTTCTGTGGCTACTACAGGAAAAAAAACAGTCATGTATTAGTATGCAAAACTCTAAATATCTAAATGGAATCAACTGATATTGTAATGTACTAAAAAAATACTGAATGAATTCTACAAATTGCGGAAAAAAGTTTCGATTGCACAATCACATCACAAGTAAGAGAAATAAATTATCAATCACACAACACAATATCTATATGGCGAAAGAAACTGCTTAAAACACTGCTAACTCTATATTTCATAAAGTAAAGATCATTAAACAATACAATGCTATTTCCCTTCCTAAGAAACCTTTGCACTCTGCTGACTGTCTCATTTTGATCTAGGCAAAATCGGTCCAATACTTAACCAATTCTCAGCCTCTGTCTGACCAGACTTGCTTACGTATCCTTGGAGGAATTTTAGCTCTATTAAATAGAAAATTCCCAAGAATTTTTTGTGCAATTCCTTCAAGGCATCCTGATGACCTCATGCATGACCTGTACAATTTTCTAATTATACAAATAATAATTATCTTCCCTTTAACCCCAATCTCAATTGGGCCTTCCTTAGAAATGACATGCAACAAATATTTATAGCGAATTATTAGTTAAATGATTGATCACGACTTGTAAATTAAATCAGATTTAATTCACTAGTCCTATCATTAGCTCATCTCTCAGTTAGAGCTAGTTAAACTTATTTTAACTCAAATATTTGAGTTAACTAATTACAACTCACAAATAATTGTAATTGGGCACCCTAAAAATTAGAGTGGACTCTATATGCCTTTAGTTTGACCTCCAACTTGAATTAACTGAGGTAACTAAGTCTTCTTGACTCAGTTAACACTTACAAGTTGTTATGAGATGGAATTGAAAATTTTCCTCTAATTTAATTAAGGGAAAATTAAATCAGAAGCCCCTTTGGGGTACCATATCTTGGTGCCATTTCAACACTAACTCTCGACAAGAAAGGGATTATATGCTACCCCAATCCTATCTCTATGGAATTCAAATTTTATTCTTGACAGTGCCTTCATCAAGATGTATGCATCCTGCTCCTATGTGGGAATGTACTTTAATGACATAATGCACCTCTGCACACAATCTCTGAGATGGTGATACCAGGAATCACTATTCTTTGATCTGTCATGAAAAAATGGATTAATCAAGAGTTTGATGCAACTCTAGTTATCACAATAAATCACCATCGGATCCATATGTTGAGAAAATAAACCAACAAGTATCTTACTCATCCAAATGGCCTCACATGCAGCCTGACTGGCTGCCATATACTTTGCCTCTGCTGAACTGAGTGCAACTGATCTCTGTTTCTTGTTGTACCGGGAAACTGCTGTTGATCCTATGTGGAAGATGCCCCATGATGGCTCTTCCTTTCGGATGGACACATTGCCAAATCTGCATCGGTGAAGCCTTGAATCATCACTCCCTTTGTTTGTTTGTACCATAGTCCATACGTTGTAGTGCCTCAAAGGTATCTCAACACATGCTTGCCTTCCTTCCAAAAGAGCTTAGAAAGCTTAACCATAGCTTGAATAACCTAGTTAAATGTGTAGCATATGTCTCATTGTGTGTTAATAAAGTACATGAGTGAACCCACAAGCTGCATGTAAACAACAACATCCATTATTTCGCCTGAAGTAGCATCCTCCTTCCTCCATTTCCCTGCTAGAGGAGTCTCTATGGGTTTGTTTCCATTCACGTGTAACTTCTTGAGGATCTTGCTGGCATACTTTCCCCGAGATACAAATAACTCCCCATCTCTTTGCCATATTTCTAATCGTGGGAAATAGTGCAAGAGCCCCATGTACTTCATCTAAAATTCTCTTACAAGATCCTCTTTGCAAGACTTGATTAGCTGCTCATCACCTATGAGTATCAGATCATCGAAATAAAGTACAATAATAAAAATCTTACCATATACCATAGTATGATAGGGTTCACATCTTCTTCACTCTTGGTGAAGCTCAACCCAGTGAAATAGTCGTCGATGTTGGTATACCAAGCACGAGGTGCTTGCTTCAGCCCATATAGTGCTCTCTTGAATCTGCACACATGTGACTTCCTGCCTAAGGTTTAAAAACCTTATGGAGGCTCAATGTACACCTCTTCTTCAATCACCCCATTGAGGAAGTTTGTCTCTACATCCATTTGATATATTTTCCATCCCATCTGCAATAAGAGCGCAGGGATGGATATGATTGATGAGTACCTTGCGACTGGTGAAAAATTCTCATCATAATAAATCCCGTCCACCCGAGAGAACCCTCTGGAAATGAACCTGGCCTTATGCTTCTCCACACTCCCATCTGTTGACTGCTTCACCTTATAGATCCACCTGGATCCTACAACTGACTTCAACTCTGGTCTTGGGACAAATTTCTATGACTGCTTCTGATAATGGATTCATACCCCTCAACCATGGCATTAACCCAAAATGGATGCTATAATGCTTCCTCGAAAGAGGATGGTTCTATCTATATACCTTCACTCATAAGATCCATTTATCTAGTGTACTACTCTGGGGACCTTCTCTGCCTGCGCTGTGATGTGGGTGCTCCCACATTGTCTCTAACATCAAGCAACAACTTGTAACCCTCTCTGGTGTGCTTCCTTCCATCTTGGGACGTATCTACATGAGTGGGTTCTTCCACTCTTTGTTCCTTTGCTTATGTATGCTCCACATATTGAGGTTCTTATCTTGGATCCAAGAGCTCCTCAATTGCATGCAACAGAAGCTCCCTCTCAAGGGAAATTCGCAAGGCCTTTTATTCATCGAATTTCACATCTCTAATGACCACTATCATATTGTGTTTTGGTAAGTACATCCGATAGTTGTGAGGAGTATAAATGTACCCCATAAATATTCCCAACTCTATTGTTGGCTCTAGTGTCTTCCTAACATATTTGGTCACATGGAAATAAAATGATGAACCAAACATTTCAAAATGCGACACATATGGTCTCTTTCCTAAAACATATTCCTCTCATTTACTCATCCCAAGTATCCGATGAGGACTTTTGTTCTTCACAAATAATATTGCATTGCATGCTTCTGCCCATAGATGCAACGGTAGGCCCTGATCATGCAAAATAGCTCGTGCTTCTCACATAATAGTGATGTTCTTCTTTTCTGCAACCCTATTCTATTGTGGGTTATGAGGTTTTATCAATTCTATTTGAATTCCTTCTGAGGCATATAAATTCTTGAACTCATTAGAGACATATTATCCACCATTGTTACTCCTCAGAGCCTTCACTTATTACTTGTATCTTTCTCGACAAGTGCCTTTTTTATAGGTCAATTTGGGCACCATTCCCAATGACCTAGTTAACTGGGCATCATCTCCAAGACCAATGATCAAGGGTATATCATTCACTATCATTTTAGTTGATACATGCCCTAAGACAAGAAACAAGACAAATCAAGCAAGACTTTCATCAAGCAAAGGTTTCCATGGTTTGAATCTTATTATATAGCATATGAGAGCTCACCAATGCAAGCTCTAAGGGGCCTAAGTGCATTGCGTATGCAGGTAGTCCCATGCAAGGCTGCTCTGCAAAGCACTTCCCGACATTCACAGGTGCATTGGTCACATTGGGAGAGAAATTCTCATTGTTCTGGAATCTCCACTTGGCCAGTGCCTTCTAGAAGAGTTCACTTGTGTCAAGCTTCGGATACAAGTGTACATTTGACATCTACATGACTGGAAACATGTCTTGCCTATTATTGGAAAGTCATTGATTGAAAAACAACCTACAATTCATCTATAAATTGTGCACAAATCTAAGTGCTTGAGAAGGAAGAATTTGAGTAGATAAATGTTGGAGAATTTTCAATTGAGAGCTAGATTTGTGAAGCTAATACTGGAGAGATTTATACTGTGATGAGGTTTGGGAACGTTGCTCGAAGGTCACTTCAAATTAGTCACTAGGCTGTAACCTCTCCTTCTATCATCAATAAAGAGTACTGCTTATTTTTCCCTATATGCATCTGTATTGGCTTTCATTTTCCATATTGCAAGATCTTAGTTGATGTATATGGTTTATGCTTTACTGATTTAGCTAAATAGCTTGAATATATATCTATATTATTGCATCTTTTGCTGTTTTAGTGTTCTTTCTTGCAGGAATCATTCAACCAACAAACCGCTTGAATTTTAAGCTGTAGTAGGAGCGATAGAAGGAGCCATTTGGAAGTAACTGAACAAGTAAGCCTCCAATATTCTCTATGTATATATTCTGAGTTAGGAAAAATAGTCGTATAGTCTTTCACCTGTTGTTCTAGACTAGCACCTGTCTAGGGAAGCATGATTTATCCGTAATTCACAATTCTGGCCCAACAACCTTGATCTCACAAAAAATGGAGAACATATGATCTTTCTTCTGCATGAATAAAATCCAACACTTTCAGGAAAAATCATCTACAAAAATCACATAAAACCTGTGTTTTGTTGTTGAAGTTGTCGAGAATCGTCTACACACATCTAAGTGAACTCTCTCAAGGATTTCCTTTGCTCGGATTTCCTTATCATGAAAGGTTGGTTTGGTATACTTCCCCAATGTACACCCTTTGCATGTATCTCTCTTGCAAGTGCACCCTTTGGAAGTCTTGTAGAAATCAATTGCGTGATCTTCAAAGCGCAATGGTGTAGATGGCCCAATCTCCTGTTCCATAACTCATCGATGTCTCACCTCTCCACCTTATTTGATTTCGTGCTCAAGGCATCACAATATTCTACATCCAATTTGTAAAGGTTGTTTACTCGAACCCCAATATTTTTCACATATCTCGTGGCTTTGTGATGAAGGAACGCCTTTCCTTCACTTAATATAAAATCATAGCATAGTCTTCCAACATAGTAACATAAACCTAATTCTTCTTTAAACCAAGAACATACATGCCATATTGTAATATGAGTGGATCACCTGACTCCCTCTGAAAGTTAACTGTACCTGCACTAGTAGCACTATAACTCCCATAATCTTCCATCCCAATGTGCATCTGGAGATCCTTCTCCTTCAAGCTACTGAATAATTCTTTGTTTCTGGTCATATGGAATGAAGCTCCACTATCTAAGTACCACACAAAACCCATCAATGATGGCACCATGCATGGGATGAGAGTGAAATACAACTTGAACTATGAAGCAAGTGCTTCACTTGATCCTCCTCCTGAGGCCTTCTTGTTGGTATTCTTGTGCAGAAAATTTGTAGCATAATGTCCAAGCTCATGACAGTAAAATTTTTTTACCTTTGAAAATTCTTGCTTCTTGCCTGCCTTGTCGAAATATGATTTGGAATGGGATGCCTTCCCTTGCCCTTTATTTTACTTTCCATCCAAGGCACATTTCTCTTCATCATTAGTCTTTGATGAGGATCCATCTCTGGTGCTCCACCGATCTCTTCTTGTACTAAGTCAGACCACAATCGCTCCCACTCTAGTAGCTTCTCACTCCCATTCATAGAGTCCTGGAAGCTATGCTAACTCTTGGTAGAAGTGTTAGGATCACCAAATCATCCTGGACAACTATTAACCCAACACTTCCAAGCTCATCTCAACAATTAGTGAACTTCGTCAAGTATTTTTGGATCGTGTCACCCTTCTCCATCTTGATCTTTCTAAGCTTGTCTTTCAGCACCAATTTCCTGTGGTTGCTGCTATTCTGAAACATAAATGTTAAGGCTTTCCAGCTAGCATATGGATTCTCCTTTCCATGGAGGTTCGAGACAATATGATCTCAAACTCCTTCTAACAAGATCATTCTCATCTTTGCTACATTCTTCTTCCATGCTTCAAGAGGTTGAGCACCTACTGCTATGACCTAGGGAGTATCACTTCCTATGAATGCCTTCAGTATATTTTCCTCTAGTGCTACCTCCATCCTATCCTTCCATGCTATGTAATTCAAATTTCCCTCAAGGGAATATTCGAGTCTCAAGCCATTGAAAGACATCTTGATCTGATGCTGGTCTTGAAGAATAAATACGAAAATTCAATGTACCTATTCAAAAAAAACTTTTTCTTTTATCTTCTATTGTGATTGCTAATTTTATACCATGTAGAAATGTCTAAATGGATTCAAATAATCTTGTAATGTACTAAAAAAAAATATTGAATCACTTCTACAAATTGCGGAAATCAATTTCGATCACAGAATCACATAACAAGTAAGAGAAAGAAATTATAAATCACACAACATAAGATGTATCTAGGGAAAGAAACTGCTCAAAACCCCACTATATTTATATTTCATAAAGTCAACATCATGAAACAATATAATGCTATTTCCCTTCCTGAGAAATGTCTGCACTTTGTTGACTGTCTCACTCTGATCAAAGCAAAATCGGTCCAATACTTAACTAATTCTTAGCCTCTGTTTGACCAGCCTTGCTTACACATTCTTGGAGGAATTTTGACCCTATTAAATAGGAAATTACCAATAATTTATTGTGCAATTCCTTCAAGGAATCTTGAAGACCTCATGCATGACCTATACAATTTTCTAATTATACAATTGATAGTTATCTTCCCTTTAACCCTAATATCAACTAGGCCTTCCTTAGAACTTACATGTAACAAATATTTATAGCGAATTATCAGTTAGCTGATTGATCACTACTTGTGAATTAAATCATATTTAATTCACTGGACCTATCACTAGCTCATCTCTCAGTTAGAACTAGTTAAACAGATTTTAACTCAAATAATTGAGTTAATTAATTACAACTCACAAATCACTGTAATTGTACCCCCTAAAACTTGGAGTGGAATCTACATGCCTCCTATTTGACCTCCAACTCTAATTAGCTGATATAAATAAGTATTAACTCAGTTAACACTTACGGGTTGTTATGAGATGGAATTGCAATTTTTATTCTAATTTAATTAAAGGAAAATTAAATTAGAAGCCCCCTTTGGGGTACCATTTCTTGGTGTCATTTCAATAGAAAAATCCCTACAAGCTCGAGTCTACATCATCAATAAGAAGAGCCATCATAAACTCTCAAAACTTCATGAAAAAAACCTTATATATGTAAGAACTTCCCTCTCAATCCTCCTCATTCACTTGATCACACTAACTAACTTAGATGTTCTACATATAACCAAGATTAAATCCTGAAGAACCAAGAAAAAATAATGCCCTCAGATTTTTTCTACAACAAACCTTTTATTCCTACGCCCTACCATTCTATAGGAAACCCCAAAGATGATATAAATGTAGAAAATAAGTGAAGGAAATGTGTAATCATACATGTGAGACTAATAATAGCTTATGGAAACTAAGATGAATATTTAGTAATTCAAAAATGTTATCTACAATTATCTACAAGAACATGAGATTATGTATATATCATTGAACAACAAACAAAAATTATGACATATTTAAGAAATATGTAAAAAATCAAGGTACATAAGATACAACGAGGGTTCTAGAGTGCCAATGGTGCACCCCCCAAGGTCTTCAAGAACCTCAGACAAAATCAACTCAAAACAGTTGCGAAAGGCATGTTTTTTCATTAATAGAAAAATGTCATTACAAAGAATAAAAATATAAAAACTGGAAAATCTCCAAAGCAACAATATCCTCTACACCTTAATAGTCTCTATTGGTTTAAGCCCCCTTATATTTATACAAAATGTGAGGGAGAAGCTGTAGAAATTATACAACAAGCATGTATATCATGGATTCAATATGATCTAACAATGTACTAAAGTTAAATGCTGAATTTCTTCTACAAATCAATTGCAAAATTAAAAACATAATCGCCATTGACATGAAGCAAAGAAGAATCAATCAAGCCACAATAAAGATAATTTCCCGGGGTAATCTTGTTGCTCAAAAACCCATTATCTTCTATTGTATATTCAACATGGAATCATGAAACAATTACATACAACTCTTCTCACAAGAGCCCTCCTATACTCAGCTAATTGTCTCACATTGTCTCATATAAAACTAACCAATACTTAACCAATTTACTGCCTCCAGACAACTTGCCTTTCTTGCACAATCTCTGATGAATGCAATTCCTATTATTTAGGAATTTTGGCCTTCCTAAATATCATGGGCATTCCAATGGGTGTTTGGTTGCATGGGTGCAACCCAATAATCCTACAACTGATAGTCAACTTCCCTTTCACCTAGATCTCAACTGGGTCTCGACTGGATCTGACATGCATGCAATTAATAATATTAAATCCTCAGTTGCATGTGAGATAAATGATTGTGAATTAATTAATATTTAATTCACTTGATATCTCACTAGTGTATCAAGCAGTTACAATTATCACAACTGAGTTTAACTAATTTAACTGAGTTAAATTGATTACAACCTGCATTAAATAATGCACCACGACACTTCGAACTCTGTTAGAACTAGAATTAATCTGTATGCCTCACCAACTACCTCTAACTCAACATTCATGAGCTAAATCACACTCAGTTAACTATTACAAGTTATTTTGATATTAGAATACATTTTATTGTCCATCTTAATTAAGGGATAACTAAAATATACGTGCACCAAATTTAGCCCTATGGTCCCACCCTAGTGTAGGTGCTTCTTGGACCTCCTAGTCCCACACTAGGCGTGGGTGCTGAAATTTCTTGCTGAATATCAACACTCCCTCTCAACAATAAAGGGATTATCCTTCACCTCGATCATGCCTATGAAGCAACATTATTCTCCTCTGCACACAATCTCTGAGACGATGGTACTCGATATCTATGTGCTTGGACCTATATTGAAACACAAGATTAATTGAGAGTTTAATGCAACTCTGATTATCACAATGTATCACTGTCAGATCCATCTGAGAAAAAAACAAACCAACCAAGATATTTCTCATCCAGATAGCCCCACATGTAGCTTGAATTACTGCCATGTACTCTACTTCCGCTGAAATAAGTGCCATAGATTGGTGCTTCCTGTTGTACCAAGAAACTGTTGTCGATCCCATGCTGAAGATCCCTCCTGATGTGCTATTTCTGTCTGATGGATTGCTTGCCCAATCTGCATCCGTGAAGTCTTGAAGCTTCACTCCCTCTGTCCATCTATACCATAGACCATACTCTGATGTGCCCCTCAAGTATCTCAAGGCATGCTTCTCCGCCTTCCAAAAGAGCTTGGTAGGCTTAACCATAGCTTGACTCAATTGGTTAACTGCGTAGCAAATGTCTGGTCTGGTGTTCACTAAATACATCAGTGAACCAACTAACTTCTTATAGACAGTAGCATCCACAAACTCTCTAGAAGTAGCATCCTATTTCCTCCATCTTCCTAGAAGAGGACTATCCATGGGTTTGTAGCTCTCCATGTGAAACTTACCTAGTATCTCTTTGGCGTACTTGCTTGGAGAAACAAAAATTTCATCATCCCACTGCCATATTTCCAAGCCAAGGAAATAATGAAGGAGTCCCATGTCCTTCATTTCGAACTCCCTTGCAAGATCCTCCTTGCATGAGTGTATCAGCTGCTCATCACCGGTCAAAATTAGATCATCAACAAAAATAACCAATAGCTTACCCTCAATCACAATCTGGTACAATTTTTCATCAACTTCACTTTTGGTGAAGCCTAGTCCGGTGAAATAACTGTCTATTTGAGTGTACCAAGCATGAGGTGCTTGCTTCAGCCCCTACAATGCTCTCTTGAGTCGACAAACATGTGACTCATTGTTGAATATCTCGAAACCTTCAAGCTAGTCTATGTACACTTCTTCCTCAATCACTCCATTGAGAAATGCAGTTTTCACATCCATCTGATGAATGCGCCAACCCATCTGCGCTGAGATTGTAAGGATGGATCTAATAGAAAAGTACCTTGCAATAGGTGCAAAAGTATCATCATAATCGATCCCCTCGATCTATGAGAATCCCCAGGCCACAAATCTGGCCTTGTATTTCTCCACACTCCCATCAGCAGCTTGCTTTACCTTGTATATCCATCTAGATCCAACCACTAATTTGTCAATCGATCTCGGGACAATCTCCCATGCACTGTTCTTGACAATGGAGTCATAATCTCCCACCATTGCAACAACCTAAGTTGGTTGTTGCACTGCCTCCTGAAAGGAAGATGGTTCAGTCACAATACATTTTCTCATAAGAGTCATGTATCAAGTAAACCTTTCTGGAGACTGTCTCTGTCTCCGCTGTGACATAGGGGCTCCTACATTATCTACAACATCAAGTCTCAATCTATTAGCTTCCATGGTGCGCCTTCTACCATTTCTGATGGATGGCTCTGCATGAGTGTTTTCTGCCACTCCATGATCCTCCTTGTGTGGCTGCTCCACATCTTGAGGCTCACCCTTGGGAGCCAAAAGTTCCTCCTCTGCATGCAAGTCCAACTCCCTCTCTAGGGACAACCGCATGGATTTCTCCTCATCAAATTTTATATCCTGTCGTACAAAATTCATTCTGCTATTTGGAAAATACACTCGATAGTTGTGGGGTGTTTCAGTGTACCCCACAAAAATCCTGATCTCAGTTGTGGGTTCCAACTTCTTCCTGGCGTCTTTGGTCACATGCACATAAACACATGAGCCAAAAATCTTAGTGTGTGAAACATTAGGTTTCTTACTAGTGAAAGAAACTTCGAGTGTACTCATGCCAAGTATCCTATGAGGACAACGATTCTGCACAAATACCACAGTGTTGCATGCTTCCGCCCACAGATGCATCAGTAGGCCTTGATCGTACAACATCACTCTTGTTGCACCCATAATCATTCTGTTCTTTCTTTCATCGACCCCATTTTGCTGTGGGTTATGAGGTGATATGAGTTCGCTACAAATTCCTTCTTTGCTGCAGAAGTTCTTGAATTCATTAGAGATGTACTCTCCACCATTATTACTCCTAATAGCCTTCACTTTCTTCCCCGACTCTTTCTTCACTAGAGCCTTAAACTAAAGAAACTTTGAGAATGTATGATATTTATTCTGCATGAATAATATCCGACTCTTACAAGAAAAGTGATTAACAAATATCACATAGTAATTATGTTTTTCTGTCAAAGCAATATAGAATGGTCCACACACGTCTGTGTGAACTCTCTCAAGGATCCCTGAAGCTCGGTTCTCCTTCTCATGAAAGGTGGCCTTTACATATTTTCCCATAGTACATCCCTTGCATGTTTCTAACTACACAAGTGTACCCTTGGGAAGACTAGTAGAAATTTTCTGCATGACTTTCAAAGCTCCATGGTGAAGATGGCCCAATCTCCTGTGCCATAATTCTCCCTCATCTTGTCTCAACACTTTGTCCGCCTTGCCCATCAATGCTATGCAACCATATACATCCAACTTGTAGAGATTATTAACTCAAATCCCTATCTTCTTGGATTTTCCTGTTGTTTTGTGTCGCAGGAAAGCTTTTCCTTCACTAAAAACAACATCATAGCCTCTATCTTGCAACATTTCAACCGAGACTAGATTTTTCTTCAAACCTGGTACATGCATTACATATTTTAATTGAAAGGCTTTACCTGAATTCCTCTGGAAGGTAATGGTACCAATTACGGTGGTACTGCATCGCCCATCATCACCCATTTCAATATGCATATGGAGATCCTTCTCCTCCAACCTACTAAAAAGTTCCCTTTCTCCCATCACGTGAAAGGAACCACCACTATTCAAATACCACATAGATCCCAATGCACTTGACACCATGCATGAAATAAATGAGAAGTCAAGCTCAAATTATGTGGCCAAAGCCTCACCAGCTGTACATCCTCCATCTTTCTTGTTCTTCTTCTTTTGTGGACAGTTAGTAGCATAATTCCCATGCTCGTGACAGTGAAAACACTTCACCCTGGACATTTCCCGCTTCTTTCCATATTTGGACTAAGATTTAGAATGGAATTTGTTCCTATTCCCCTTCTTCACCTTGGCAGCTGAAGAAAAATCTTCTTCATCTTCATTCTTAAATGAAGATCCATCTCTGGTGTTCCTTCTGAACTCCTCCTACACCAAATCTGACCATAGTCGTTCCCAATTTGGTAGCTTTTCTCTTCCATTGACAAAGTCTTGATAAATGTGCCAAATCTTGGGAAGTCCTAGGAGGGCCAAGCTCACCAAATCATCATCAGCAATAGTTATGCCAATGCTCCCGAGTTCATCCCGACATTGGAAAAACTTTGTTAAATATCTTGGCATGGAGTCGCCTTTCTCCATATTGATCTTCCTGAGTTTATCTTTGAGCGCCAATTTCCTATGGTCGTTGCTGCTCTGAAATAGATCCGTCAAAGCCTTCCACATTGCATATGGTGTGGATTTACCATGGAGGCTTGAGAAAATGTGGTCTCGTACTCCCCCCAATAGGATCCTCCTCGCCTTTTCCACTTTCTTTTGTCATGCATCAAGATTTGCAGCATCTGTCACAACGGGTTTGGGGACATCATTGTAAATGAATTCCTTCATGCCATTGTCTTCGAGTACTACCTCCATCCCTTCCTTCCAAGCAATATAGTTTGAGCTGCCCTCGAGTGCATACTCCAACCTCAAGCCATTGAAAGCCATTTCAATCCTGAATCATCTTTAGCACCAAGAAAGTATTTCTGCAAATTCGAATTCTATCCAGTCACAAACTCAGTTCCTCCTTCACTATTGTGATTTTCTGTGCTCTAATACCATGTATAAATTATAAAACAAGCATGTATATCATGGATTCAATCTGATCTAACAATGTACTAAAGTTAAATACTGAATCGCTTCTACAAATCAATTGCGGAATTAAAAACACAATCTACAATCACATGAAGCAAAGAAGAATTAATCAAGCCACAACACATATAATTTCCTGGGGAAAGCTTGATGCTCAAAACCCCACTATCTTCTATTGTATATTAAGCATGGAATCATGAAACACTTACATATAACTCTTCTCACAATAGCCCTGTTGTGCTCAGCTAATTGTCACACATTGTCTCAGATAAAACTGACCAATACTTAGCCAATTTACTGCCTCCAGACATCCTTCCTTTCTTGCACAATCCCTGATTTATGCAATCCCTATTATTTAGGAATTTTGGCCTTCCTTTACTACACAAGTATCATGGGCACTCCAATGGGTGTTTGGTTGCATGGGTGCAACCCAATAATCCTAAAACTGATAGTCAACTTCCCTTTCACCTAGATCTCAACTAGGTCTCCACTGGATCTAACATGCATGCAAATAATAATATTAAATCTTTAGTTGCATGTGAGATAACTGATTGTGAATTAATTAAAATTTAATTCACTTGATATCTCACTAGTGTATCAAGCAGTTACAACTAGCACAACTGATTTTAACTCACTTAACTGTGTTAAATTGATTACAAACTGCATTAAATAATGCACCACTACACTTCGAACTCTATTACAACTAGCATTACTCTGCATGCCTCACCAACAACCCTAACTCTAAATTCATGAGCTAACTGATTTTATCATAATCAGTTAACTATTACAAGTTATTTTGAGATTAGATTAAATTTATTTTCCATATTAATTAAGGGATAACTAAAATAGACATGCACCAAATTTAGCCCTGTGGTCCTACCCTAGCGTAGGTGCTTCTTGGACCTCCTGGTCCCACACTAGGCGTGGGTGATGAAATTTATTGTTGAATCTCAACGCTCCCTCTCAAAAAGAAAGGGATTATCCTTCACCTTGATCCTTCCTCTATGATATTCAATTTTTCTCCTCCTGAGAGCCTTCGTCAGAATATATGCATCCTGATCTTCCATGGGAATGTACTGAAGAAACATTATTCTCCTCTGCACACAATATCTGAGATGCTGGTACCAGATATCTATGTTCTTGGACCTATCATGAAACACAGGATTAATCGAGAGTTTAATGAAACTCTAATAATCACAATGTATCACTGTCGGATCCATCTAAGAACCAAAAAAACCAACCAAGATATTTATCATCCATATAGCCTCATGTGCAGCTTGAATTACTGCCATGTACTCTACTTCCGTTGAACTAAGTGTCACAGATCGATGCTTCCTGTTGTACCAAGAAGCTGTTGTCGATCCTATGCTGAAGATCCCTCTTGATGTGCTCTTTCTGTCTCATGGATTGCCTGCCCAATTTGCATTCGTAAAGCCTTGAAGCTTCACTCCCTCTGTCCTTCTATAACATAAACCATACTCTGATGTGCCCCTCAGGTATCTCAATACATGTTTCCTCGCCTTCCAAAAGAGCTTGGTAGGCTTAACCATAGCTTGAATCACCTGGTTAACTGCGTAGAAAATGTATGGTCTGGTGTTCACTAGATACATCGATGAACCAACTAACTTCTTGTAGATAGTAGAATCCACTACCTCTACAGAAGTAGCATCCTCTTTCCTCCATATTCGTGGAAGAGGACTATCCATGTGTTTGCAGCTCTCCATGTGAAACTTACCCAACATCTCTTTGGCATAATTTCTTTGAGAAACACAAATTTCACCATCCCACTACCATATTTCCAAGCCAAGAAAATATTGAAGGAGTCCCATGTCCTTCATTTTGAACTCCCTTGCAAGATCCTCCTTGCATGAGTGTATCAGCTGCTCATCACTAGTCAAAATTATATCATCAACATAAATAACAATAATAAATAGCTTACCCTCAACCACAATTTGGTACGGGTTTGCATCAACTTCACTTTTGGTGAAGCCCAGTCCAGTGAAATAACTGTCTATTCGAGTGTACCAAGTAGGAGGTGCTTGATTCAGCCCATATAGTGATCTCTTGATTCAACACACATGCAACTCATTGTTGAAGATCTAGAAACCTTCAAGCTACTCTATGTACACTACTTCCTCAATCACTCCATTGAGAAATGCCATTTTCACATACATTTGATGAATTCGCCAGCCCATCTACGCTGAGATTGCAAGGATGGATCTAATGGAAGAGTACCTTGCAACAGGTGCAAAAGTCTCATCATAATCGATCCCCTCTATTTGTGAGAATTCACGGGCCACAAATCTGGCGTTGTATTTCTCCAAAATCCCATCAACAACTTGATTTACCTTCTAGATCCATCTAGATTCAACCACTGATTTTTTGACCAGTCTTGGGACAATCTCCCATGTACTGTTATTGAAAATGGTGTTGTGGAGGTAAATCCCCTCTGCGGACAGAGGCGATCTTACTAGCCCTAGAGTGGGTCTAGCAACAATCGAAACACGCAAAACTATTGGTTCCTAGTTACAAAAGATAGAATCGCGATAGATTGCTTACCGTGATTCCTTCACTGCTATTGTTGAAGAAGAAGTGGCGCTTCTGTTCCTAGCTGGATAGGTCAAGATTCGTGAGCTTGCTGCATCCAGATACCTGTACACATGCAAAGAAGAGAGACAACATGCAACGTAATATTTCACACTTTTATAACTATCGATCAGTCAGAGAGGAACGAATGAAATTGCATTATACAATCGAAAAAACAAAATCATGGAACCAATAGCAGAGTCATGTATACTAAGATACGAGAGAATAATTACAACCAGTGCTCTGACGTTGTGATCTTCCTTCGACAGGGTTCCAGCGGGATGTGTCTCACAAAGCTCGTCAGGGATTCGACAGAACTCTCTCTCTCATAGGGTTCTCCTTAGCTCTGCTCTTGATTGTCACTCAGCTATAATTTCCTTCCAAAAAGTTCAGCTAGCTGGAAAATGGAGAGGGCAGGCTTTTATAAAGGGAGAAGGAGAGGTTAGGGTCCCTATAATCATGGGGGAGAGTCCTATCTCTTAGGAAGGTTCCATGAGAGGTGGAAAACCACTTCCTAAACAGGGAGATCCGGAGGCAAACAACCCAACCTCAAATTGATGATCCATTATGAAGTTGTTAGAATCAAACTTCCGCCTTATATTGTTAAAAAACATTCCTTAATAGGGTTTGAGTGGGCACAAAATAGGGACAGAGTGCCAACTGGCGTGCCCACTAGTGTAGATTTTCCCCATTGGCGTGAGGGATGAACTAGCTACCCACGCCAATGCCAAAACATGGGTTTTTAGGGTTTTTCAGAGGAAATGTTCTTCAGGAGAATTATTTTCCTTATGCAAAAGGATGCCATCAAGGTGTTTTCAGGACATTTTACTATACACAGGTCACGGGAATAGTCCTCCAATGTATGGGACGAGGGATTGCAGGGACGGTGACAAAATGCTGTGTAACAAATTCCCCCTAAAGCATGAGGTCTGAGAGAGAGGGAGGGGTGAAATGCTTTATGAGAACACACTCAACTGAAAACACTTCCGTCGGAAGACATAAAAATATAAATACAACCAATATCTCTGATACATGATATGTGATATGGGCGCAACCATCCATAATAGAGTGTACAAAAATCGGGATCCAAGGTATAGACGCATCCAACCAGTAAATAAGGATCAACAAGTAGACTCAGGTATGGTCGCAGCCATCCAATCAAAAGAGTCATGTAATGAATTATTATAATCCACAAAGAACCCGCATCTTGGATGTTTATCAGACAAAATCTAGGGTCTTGCGCTCCATCTCGACCTGAACAGAGTACAAGTTTGAGCATGCAAATATGTGAGCTGAAGTCGAACCTGCAGGAACATCATCTGATTACTAGCCAATAATGAAAGCCATTAGCAGACGTGAGAGGAACCACCAATAATGACGATGTATCTTAGGGTACAAAAGGTACAATCCACGGAATGTGAACAAAGAGCAGGCGGCGAACACCCATAGAATCATTCGATCGAAGGCCAATAATGAAAACCTTGCGTCGAATGCAAAGAACCTGCCATTGAGGCATGTAGGCTCCAAGGCACCTGGAGGGATTCTCTAGATCAATTTCCAGGATAATGAGCTAAAGTCAATAGGAAGTGACCTTGATCGAAGGTGGGCCATAATGTTTCCCACATCATCGACACGAGACACAGGGACATAATGTTTTGTGAATCAAGACCAACAGAGAGTCAGAGGGAGGTTGAAAACTGCAGAGGCCAACTTCTCTTGAACATATCGGCGGCACGACATTGGATTTGGCAGTATTTGACATCAAGGGATCTAAGGTCATGGTGACATGGAAAATAGTAGATGAGCGGTCAAAAGAGATTACCCAATCCCATGAAGGCAAGAAGATAACGAGATGAGATGGTCCCAACTCGACACGAATGCAGAAAAGTGCCATGTTCAAGAGAAACTTACTATTGACACGAATATAATACTGGTTCCATTTCCCCCCACCATTTCTGGCGAGTACCCCAATTATTTTTGAAAACAAGCTTGAAGGGGATAGCATGTGCTTGCGATATAAGTTTGTCCTTCAGACAAATCCAACCTAGTACATTTTACGAGTCCTAGGAAGGTAGAACTCGAGTAACGTCATTACGACGGAGTCCGATGTCATTAGTTTTTAACGAGTCTGACAGAGGAAGAACTCGACATCTTTTCATGTTTAGAGATTTTGAAAAGATAGCAGAAAAGAAAACTCCAGCAATCCCTTTTCATAGATAGTCCCACAGATCCGAAAAGGTAGAAAACTATGTCTGAGAGAACCTCCTAGTCTCGATAGGCTAGGGTATTCCTTTTTCGTAAATAATCTATCCCAGCCCAAAAAAGGGGTAAACGTATACTGGGTAGATGTCGTTTCGTAGCCAATTTAGCGAGCTCAAAATGACAAGCGACTCGACAATCTTTTCAGTTTTAGAGAGTAAGAAAATAGTTGAAAGGTGACTCTAGTAGTGACTTTTTCGTGTTTTTACCGATTCCAAAAAAGTATAAAATACAACTCGTCTGTTCGTCAAAATCATGTGGAAAACCTGTTGCTGCACAAAAAGACATGTGTAAAACATATTCGATGAAAATAATGCAAAAATATATCGAAAAACATGTTTAAAAACCCATTTAGGACTTTGAAAAGCTATAAAAGACCAACAGTGGTAAAAAATATTTACTTTTCACTTTTTATCTCTTTGCAGAGCAACAGTGACCCTTTTGTGCTTCGATCTTCAGGCAACGAGTGCGACCAATCTAGCGGACCAAATTGTCTTTCGTCCGGTTTAGGTAAGGGTCGACCTCTTTGTCCATCTTTTAAGCTGCATTTCATTATATTTAATCATGGTTTGAGGTCTGTTAGGGAGGGAATTTGAATTCTTAGGGCTCTGCGACTGGCGTGGGTTACAGGCATGGACCCGTTCCAATCCGTTTTGTTTTACACAGAGGCCGTGCCAGTTGGCGCGAATGTTATCCAGACAGCCGCGCCAATGGCGCAATGCAAATTCCGATAAAAAAAACTCGAAAATGAACCATGAAATGCAATTTTGAATACTTGAGGAGGTTATAATGCTCCTATGTTTGATTTGATGCAGGTACCTAGCAAAAAGATGGTCATTGAATGGAAAGAGAGAGAGCAAAATGAGGAAGATGAATTGGCGATGGGAAATGAGCAGTGTATGAATGCTCTCTAGAATTGCGAGTTGAAAAAAATTCTTCCTGACGCCATGTCTCTGGGCTCAGCCTGAACTACTGCAAGTTCTAATTAGCATATGGGATGAGGATGAGGAGAAGTTAAAACTTTGAGATCAGGTACTTGAGCTCGAAGTGTCAGACGTGTACTTCATCACTGGACTGTCACGTAGGGGTCCAGTCCCTATCTTGACCGGCATTAGGCCTTCAGGTGAAAACATGAAAATGGTCATGGACAGGGTGTGCCGAGGGGCACGCAAAGGGACAGGTAGCGAAAAGGTAGAAATTCAGACCGTCCCTGATCTAGCACTAAGAGTAGTGGTACATACCATTACACGAGCTGCAGGGTCGCAAGCACCGCACGAGGCTACAAAGACACAGCTCCTTCTTGCATCAGAGTGCATGAACCCAACAATGTTTGACTGGGCCACAACCATGAATATGAACATCAAACGACAACTGACCAAATGCAAGAAGTCCAAACTGAAAGAGTTTGGATATGTGTCAATTTTGGTGTCGTTCTTCCTGGAATGACTACCTATCTTCCAGTGCCAGGGGGCCATAGTCTCAGATCCACCATTGAGAGAGCCACGGATGGCTCGATGGGAAAAATTGATGCCCAAGGCAGGGGGTGGTTAACAGATGTCCTGGCGGCCCGAGTTATTTGGCTGGCTCCAACGACAGTTGATCGTCGTGGAGGACTGGCCCTATGTAGGCACAGATTTTACTGGAGACCCAGACCTTCTGCTCCCGGAAGGAGAGGACTGGGACGAGGAGCTTGGTAAGAATATTTTTAATTTTATGAGTTTTATGATTTTTTGGTATACATGCATGTTCTAACAGCTGATCCTATATGTATGCAAATGTTGGCCCAGAGAGGCCCGCTAGAATTTCACCAGCAGCGAGGAGGACCCCTCTTTCTTATGACCCTCAAGGTGAAGGGGGCAAGGGGGACGAGCTTGTACAGAACCTAGAGGGGATCGCTCGCAGAGTTTCAGATTATGCTCGTTTAGCTGATGTTCCCTTAGCTTATCAGAGGCACACCGTAGGGGTGCCGAGTCGTCTCCACCGCTTACTGAGGCGGTTGGTGCGGGCAGTGACATGCTACCATGAGCACCATGACGATTAGTCACCTAGGCTTTTTATTTGCATATTTTTTGAGAGACATGTCGTCTCCGGATGTAACTGAAACAAACATGTATATTTTTGGTTTTATATGATGCACACGTTGCAAACACTCGACATATATATATATATACATCTATTTTCTACATGGATCTTTCTTACATATGATGATGTTTTACAAATTGCATAAATGTCTATCTAATATCATGTTGGCTACTGCATCTATTAGTGTATTCATTCGTCTTGGTATATGTTGATAGGTAATGTAATCAAAATTTATTTCAAGTAAACGAATACGTAGGTACAGTATTAAAATGCATGGGTTTCTAACTGAATAATGACCATTGAGCTATAAAACCACAAGCTGTGAATCCAAATGTACAAGTAATGCACGAATACCGAGGTTAACAACCTCGTTTAATAATTCCAAAATGGCCATATATTCCGTGACATTATTTGTAGCAGGCCCTAGACAAACACCTTGTAAATTAACCAACTCACTAGCAGGATTGTAAATTACCCAGGCTGCCAAAGACAGGTTCCTAGTACTGCGGGAGGCACCATCCACAAAACTGACATAAGGAGTAATAAACATCTACACAATTGGGAAGATCCAATAAGCAGAAAACACTTACAAAGCACACCACACCACACATGCAAAAAAATGAAAAAATCACCTATGTACATATACTATGCAAGAATGATTCAAGCATAATATTTCTTCAGGTACAACCCATTTTTGGGCTGTGCCAAAGGAAGACCTTCATAATTGATTAGCTCATAAGCCCCATTTTTTAATACTCATTTAATGATATAGGGCCCATGCCACATAGATTGGAATTTTCCTGCCCCAAGCTTATCATGGGCTTGATCATACAAGAGGATGAGGTCCCCTTCGATGAAAGAGCGCAGAGAAACCGTTTGATCGAAATGAGCTTTAACCCACTTTTTCTATGCCTCGATAACTAAAGCAGCCAAGCGGCGAGTTTTGTCCAATCTCTCGAGATATAGGAGACGTTCTTCCTTCGGGGAAGTATCAGGAATTAATTCCACAACCAATTTTACTGAAGGGATCTCACATTTAACCAGAAGAGTAGCTTCCAGACCATACACCAACTGAAATGGTGTGAATCCGGTTGCACTCTTCACTGACGTTCGGTAGGCCCAAAGAGCTGAAAACAATTGGAGATGCCAACTTGATTTGTGAATACTAATTGTTCGTTGAAGCATCGTGACAAGCACCTTGTTCACGGCTTCAACCTGGCCATTTTCCTGAGGTTAGTATGGCATCGAGCTGTCCTGATGCAAGCCCAACTTAGATGTCAGCTCTGCCATCATATAGTCCCGAAAATGAGAGCCATGATCAGTGATGATGGCTTGAGGAACGCCGAAATGGGTGATCACATGGTTGAAAATGAACTGTGCAGCTGTCTTACCATCTACAGCTAGTGTAGGCATCGCTTCGGCCCACTTGGTGAAATAATCTATGGAAATGATGATATAAGCATGCCCCCCAGCCGAGTGAGGGTTACACGTCATAAAATCAATGTCCCATTTGGAAAAAGGGCCTATGGTAATGACAAGATGTAATGGGAGAGGCGGCGCACGCATCTTGCATTGGAAAATCTGGCACTCATGACACTTTCGTACTGCAACAATACAGTATTTAAATATAGATGGCCAGAAATAGCCCGCACGAAGGATATTTTGTGCGGTAGCATAATTGGACATGTGACCGCCATAGGCACCACTGTGACAGTCATTCATAATTTTCTCAGCCTCCTCTAAGGTCAAACACCGGTAGAGTATAGAATCAACTCCGACATGATATAGGGTATCTCTGACAATGCGATATGGTTACAACTGATGTCGAACACGGCATCGAGCATCCTTCGTTAACTCAGACTGGAAGGTAGATGTCTAGAGGTACACGATGATATCACCGTACCATGGATCAAGAGTGCTGATTAAGAAGAGAGTTTCTTCTGGGATATGATCCTCGGATTGGGAGAGAATAGAGTCGGTAGGGAGAGAACAAATGAGATCAGCAAAAACCAGCGATTTCTTTGATTTGACAGTAGTGAACTCCAAATCAAACTCTTGGAGGATGATAATCCACTTTGAGTACGTGCCCCCCAGAAATTGTCGAGACAAAATGTAATTCATGGGGTTGTAGTCGGAAATCATGGTTACCGTGCGTAACAGGATGTAATGGCGAAACCATTGAATGGCCTGGACCGCGGCTAGCGCGAACTTCTCGACATCTGCATAACGCGTTTCAGTGTCGAGGAGGTTCCGAGACAGATAATAAACCACTTGTTCGTTACCGTCATAGTCATCCTGTACCAGAACCATGGAAATCATACTGAATGCGACAACCAAATAGAGAGTAAAGTTGCGATGATAATTTGGAGGATGGATTAATGGAGCATCGAAAAGAAACGTCCGAAGGTTATCGAAAGATTGCTGAGCAATCTTGTCTCAACAGAAAGGGACGTCCTATTTTAGAAGTCGTGTAAACCCTTTGTCTATCTCTGCATAGTTCGGGATAAAATGATGTCAGAAATTAACTTTCCCTTGAAGACTCTGAAGCTGATGCAACGAGGATGGGGAGGGGAGATTAACAATAGCCTCGACCTTGAGAGGGTCAAGGCGATTTTTTTCCTTAGAGACAATGAATCCTAAAAGTCGACCAGAGTCAACGCAGAAGACACACTTGTGAGGATTAAGCCTGATGTTGTAACATCTACAGTGGAGAAAAATCTGGCGGGGATGTTCTGGATGGTCTGCGCGTAGAGCTGAATGGGCCAGAAGGTCGTCCAGGTATGGTTGAACAACATTACGTATGTCATGAAAGGCGTAATACATGGCACGCTGGAAGGTATCCCTAGCGTTTTTTAAGCCGAAAGGGAGCTTCTTATAGGCGAATGTTCCCCACGGACAGATGAAAGCAGTCTTATGTTGATCAGATGGAAGGATATTGATTTGATTATAACCTGAAAAGCTGTGCATAAGGGAAAAGATCTCACTCCCCACACAATTGTCAACGATCTGATCGATAAAGGGGGTGGGATAGTTGTCCTTAGGGCAAGCCCGATTGATATCTCGATAGTCAACACAGACTCGAATTGTGCTCTGCTTCTTATCCACAGGGACAATATTGGAAACCCACTCTATCAGAGGGATCGGATATATGAAACCCACTTTAAGAAGTTTCTCAACTTCAACTTTTATAGCAGTGGCTTTCCGAGGATGCACTGGACGTAGACGCTGGCACACAGGCTTTGCACTGAGATAGGTGGGAATTTCATGCACGACGATACTGGGATCGATTACAGGCATCTCTTCATAATACCACATGAAAACATCATGGAATTCGCAGAAGAGACTAGTGTACACTTGAATCTCATTGGGAGAACAAGTGACTCCCACATGGATGTTATCAACAACCCCCGGTTTAACGGAGATGTCAATAGGCATCGTTTGGGTAATATTACTCAGATTTCCTTCCGATAAAACTTCATGAGTCAATATTGGCATTTGGAGCAGCGGAGAGGGAACCTGAGATGCAAAACGCTTGAGACAATTAGACATTTCCCCCAAGCCAGGCATAAACAAGGAACGATGATGCCCATTGCTCCATGGTAGATCTTCGAGAGACATAGTCTCCACGATAGCTTCGTTAGACGGAAAAAATTCTCTCAAAGGATTAGGCGAATCTGCATCATCGAGCCAAGGGGATTAAGAATAAACATCATGAGCCATGCTCAAAGGAGAATTATCAGCAGGAGGAGGATCTGATGTGGCAATGATCTCACAATAATTGATTTAAACTGGGGTCAGAGGCATCGATTCTCCAAAAGAGGCAACCTATTCAGGAGAAGGGATGATCCATGGGTCATTCAACCTAGAGATCATATTCACTTGAATGGTGTTTGGTGGTGGAATGGGGAAAATACCCATGAGAACGGGGTCCTTGAAAAGACTTGGTCCTATACTGTCGGGGGGATTAGGAATTTGATCCACGTATGGCACATTGTTCTCAGAAGAGGAGGTAAAGAAAGATAACTGATCGACAGTAATAATCTTGCCCTCATGTGGAAACTTCAAAAGTTGAAAGAGGGTGGATGGAACACACAACATGGCGTGGGTCCAACTGCGATTGAGTAGAAGATTGTAGTTGAGTTTGGAATCAACAACTTCCACTTCAACGTTGACTGTCTTTCCTTGCAATGTAATCGGTAGACTCGCGAGAACACCCCAGGGTTTTGATTCCCTTCCATCGAATGCCTCAAGGGCATTGGGAGATGAAGTGAGGGATGGAGAGCCAGAGGCCTTCCAGTAAGCAGATGAAATAACTCAGGTAGAGGCACCTTCATCCACAACGGCTCTATGAATATTGAGACTGTTAATGCCAACTTGTATAACAAGCGCAATCTGAGCAGAATTCGGGGGACACAATTCTCTATATCGAAGGTGAGAAGGCTAGAATCAGTAGGATTGATTCTGCCAATTTCAGATAACAAAGATTTCCATTGAGACGGACAACTCTGAAGTACTTCCAACACGAACATCGCGGAAGGTGCCTATGCCAAATCCTCAACAATGCTGTAATGCTGAGCAACACGGGCGTTCGGATTATAGGAAGACTTGTGGAGAACACCTTTGGAAGGTGGTCATACAACAGGTTCAACACTGGGCCTTTCAATCTCAAGGGGATTAGAGGCAGGTGGGGGAGGAGGGCCATCAATGACTTCCTTCCCAGCTTCCTGGCATGATCCGGCATAATCCTTCAACCAAGTGGCTATAGAAACAGGTGCAACACCATTCATCATGAAAACCTGAGACCCAAATGGTGCAGATGGCGAAGGCTGCTCGACCATTTGGGTCTGCTAAGATGGAAGAGGTTCCTTAAGAATTTCCGGAGTTCCTTTAGAGCCCTTAAGAAGTTGACTAACCTCGGATCGTCTAGGACAATATTTGGTGTAGTGGTCTTCATCACAAATCAGGCAAGGGTACTTCAGTTTTCGATGTGAACCATCATCAACACGTGGTTTGGATGATTCTGGTTTTGGGGCATCGGATTTGGCTTTGCCTTTTCCCTTCTTCTTCCCTTTGGAAGTCTTGTCCGCAGGATTGGCCTGGACAGCGTTGACCTCCGCGGTCTTACCAGAATCTGGAGTGGTCTGAGGAGCAGAATTGTTGGAAGAATTCAATTTCTGCTTCCCATTGGAAGAATTATGAGAATTTTGAGAGATGAAACTAATAACACCGTCTACTGATGGAGTAGGCGGCGCTTTAGAGGTCCCTGGTCGCGGGGCATCAATCAAGATGTCGTATAACGTGATGGACTGAGAGTACACTAAATCTAGGTACTGGGCATGAGCAATGGCTTGTTCCTCAGTTACACATGCCCCAATAGCAATGTCTTGTGCAATCTTATTGAAAAAAGAGGTAGTGAACTAGTGAGTTAGAAGCTGATCAGGAATGTCAAACTTGATCAGACGACGACGACGTCTCCATTCATGAATGTGATCTGAAGTATGAGTAGCTTTGTCCTGTTTCAGAGATGTTAGGAGATGCGTCCCAGCTTCGTAATGAACCGGTAACTAGAAATGCGTTAGGAATGCCATAGCTAGAGTATTAAAATCTTGAAAAATACCACGGGACAGTTCTATGTACCATTTAGCAGCAGCACCAGTGAGAGTGTGCTGGAAAAGACACAGACGAATCGAGTCATCCACCCAATAATTCAAAGAACACCATAAGTGGTATGTCATGACATGTGCTTGGGGCTCCTCTCCAGATTTTTCCTCAAACTTAGGACAATCACCAGGTACCTTCATCGGAACCAGAGGCCAATATGGATTATGAAGAATCGGATCATTGGTCAATTTGGACACGTCCGGTAACTCCAACGTGGTGAGAAAAGGTAATTGAGGGTTAAAAGGCATGCCAGGTCCCCGATAAGGCCCTGTACCTGTAATCCATCCTAGTTGAGCATAACTTTGCCCCCATTGGTTCTGTCCTGTAGGATTCTAACCATAGGGGGTATAATCCAGATAATTGGGTTGATATGGTGGCTAAAAAACAGGATACGAGGGTTGATAACTAGGGTACTGATTCTGATTATATGTGGGCCCCGATTGAGCAGTGTATGGATTTTTCTATGGAGTATAAGTATAGCCTGGATGTTGAGGGTAATAAACAGAACATTGAGGCGGGTTGTAAACCGGTCGAGCTTGACCTTGAGGGTAATATCCACCTTGGGGTCGAATGGGCTGCTGGTAAGTGGGGCCCTGTTGAGTCGGATAAGTCAGGCGCACAGGTGGATTCGGATGTGGCATGGAATATATCGACAGCTGAGTAGGGTTAATAGGTTGTGCAGGTTGTCCTGGTTGAACAGGTTGACTTGGCTGATGAGGGACACCAGGTTTCCCCGGCTGAGCAGGTTGGCCTGATGGAGGAAGTGGGCCAGGTTGTGCCTGATAATCAGGTTGACCTGTGAGAGGACCATAAGATATCCTTGGCTGTGCAGCATTTTGACCAATTGGAAAATGAGGCTGCTGAGGTTGCACCAAAGGTTGAGAAGGATGGGTTTGCCCCACAGGACCGTATGGAGGTCCAAGTTGATACCCCGGTTTCCCTGCTGGTCCTTGAGGTTGCCCTGGTTGGACCACAAGGTGAGGCTGCAGAGGTTGACCTTGAGGCTTGTAAGACTGCCCTTGTGGGCCGTACAATAATCCCTACTGGACCGAAGGTTGTCCCTGTAAGGGTTGTCCTTGTTGGTCATATGCATACCCTAGCTGGGCCGAAGGTTGTCCCTGGAAGGGTTGTCCTTGTGGGCCAGAAGCATATCCTTGCTGAAACAAAGGTTGTCCCTGAAAGGGTTGCCCTTGTTGGTTATAAGGTTGCACAGGCAGGGTAGATAAAAAACCGTTAATATACTGATAAGCCTCAGGAGCAGGCAAACGAATGGGGTTTCCCTGCTCATCATATTGATATGGAAATGTGTAGATCAGGGCACCATCCACTCCATAATCAGAAAATTAAGGACGATTAAGATCTTGAGAGGACTTACCAACCTCAGAGATCAGAGGCTATAAAGACATCCGGTTCTCCTCAGGAAAAATGTTCTTGGGAATGGCAGAAGCTATATAAATGTCTTTAGGAACTGACGAGGTCCTAGTCGACTAAGTGGTGACAACAGGCATAGATGCAGCCACGCAGACAGTAGGCCTAATAGGTACCGATGTGACAAAAGGAGATGTCGTAAGAGGTGTTGATGGCGACATCCCTAACGAGGGAATGGTTGATTCCGTGGACAGAGTCGATATTCTCATAGAGGAAATAGTAGCCATGACCTGACTTAAAGACCTATATCCAGCTGGGAGCGATGGACCAGGTGAAGACAGAACAGATGCTTCAGGGATGTCTTTGGGAAAAAGCTGGTAGTCTTCACCAGAAGTAGGAATTCCCTCACTAGGAGTAGGACTGGATGAGTCCATATCTGACCCTGCCATAAGATCTTCTAAAAGATGACGGGGACTAGGAGGTATGACATCAGCTAAAAATGGTGATCCTGATGTAAGAGGAGGGAAGTGTTCCCCAACTCCAAATCCAAACCAAGCGTTGGACAATGACCAATTGAACTCAACTGGTCCTCCAAAGGGAAGTTCATATATAACCGGTCCCCCATTGGGAAACTCGGATACAACGGGCTGCTGATGCTCAACAGAGGATTGAGAGACCTCTAATGAATCGTCTGTATAAGGACTACCATTAGATGAAACTGATGGTTCTGCCACTGTGACTATAGAAAAAAGAGGAAGAGATAAAAAATAGAGATGCACGGGAAAAAAACAAGGAAAACAAAAACATGCCGAAAATTTAATCTCTAAATGGGCGTGTGATTGTAGGTGATTAATTTTACCACATTGAAACTGGAAATTTTACTGTTTCATATTTAAAGAGTCTAGAAACGAGTAAAATATGACTCTATCACTTTTAGTTTGGAAACAAGCGTGAAAGGACAAGCACTTGATGATCTTTTCAAGTTTAGGGAGTCAGTAAAGATCAAAATGACTGCTCTGGTAATCTAGGAACACGGGTGTACCAGATATCCATGAACGACCATATACACCTTGGTAAAAATGAAAGAGAAATCAACCAAAGACTTAACGTACATGCAGGTAATCTCTCTGAATGTTGTGTCCGGTGTATCACGGGTAAAAGGCGGCAGAATTGGCTTCCTATGGATAAAGGATTTGCAACCTAATGGGGTCTCCCTTTATATACTCGACGGTACGGGGAGCACAAGTTCGTACTAGCGCTGTATGTAGCCAGATGGTGAGTGAAAGCTGCTAGGCTTAAAGATGCCAGAACTTTACCTTAGACTACTAGATGTTCCGTTACGTTTCAATGCTGCCTTAGGTTAATTCAGTAAATTTTAAAGTTGATCTTCAATTTACGTTTCGATTTCAAGGCCCTATCGAATGTTGGATCTCACAAAACCTCTAGATGCAAACTACATGCCACAAAATATCATTTTGTTCAATGAAGAGATATCTACGGGAGAGTTGAGAGCTTTCAAATGACAACAAAATGAACACACAAAAACATCCACTACCATTTCAATGCAAGCTAATGAAACTAGAAAACTTTTCTCTAGAATTATATAATGCTAGTGATGCAAAAAATTTTCAATTTTCACTATGCCAATCGAAATGCAAAAGATTTTGTTTTTGTATTTTTCAATATATTATAGCAAATGCACTAAATAAATGAAAAAAATAATAAAAACATCAATTTGAGAACGATAAAGAGAGAGCTGAAACAAAACAAGTTCACTCAACTCCAACAAACACAATCAAGACTCAAACTGATGTTGAGATCCTTCAAAGCGAAGAAGAATATTTGAGAGAGACTCAAATAAACTGTGTGATCTAGGCTTGGAGCCACAAAGAGAAACTGAACGAAAGAGAAGAAAATCACTCAATAAACGCAATGATTCAATGGGATCCAGCAAGATGAATGCAAAGAAGCAAAAATGAAGTTGACTGGGAAAACAAAGCCCCAAAACTCCCACGGGAGGCTCAGCACACTGAAGCACCTAGAAGCCCTAGGGCTAAAATGAAAAATTGACAGAAAATGGCAAACAACTAGAGGACAAGGGCTAAACACAGTAAAAAATGATTTCAAAGCACTCAAACAATCATAAAAAATGAACCAGGACCAAAACTCAAGCTCAGAGAGTCCAAGAACAGGCAAAACCTAAAACCAAGCAGGGTTGGCGCGCCTGTTTGGCTGTAATCTACGCCAAACAGGGGTTGGTGCTTGGGCCTAACTAGCAACAAGTGCCAGTTGGCGCAATTGTTAGGTGGATAACCACACCAGTCATATTTACCCTAGCAAAATGATGAAAATGAACTAATAGAGGCTAGATTTGGTCTTCTGGGGGCTGAACAAGGTTTTAACACCAAGGAAGGCGAACCAGAAAAGCAGACTAATCAATCAAAAGAAAAAATAAAAAAACCCAATGGAGGAAGGACCTACTCCCACTGAATCCCCAGCGGAGTCACCAAATTTTTGTGGAGGTAAATCCCTCTGCGGACAAAGGCGATCCCACTAGCCCTAAAGTGGGTCTAGCAACAATCGAAAGGCGCAAAACTATTGGTTCCTAGTTACAAAATATAGAATTGCGATAGATCGCTTACTGTGATTCCTTCGCTGTTGTTGTCGAAGAAGAAGTGGCGCTTCCATTCCTAGCTAGACAGGTCATGATCTGTGAGCTTTCTGCATCCAGATACCTGTACAAATGCAAATAATAGAGACAACATGCAACGTAATATTTCACACTTTTATAACTATCGATCAGTCAGAGAAGAACGAATGAAATTGCATTATACAATGGATAAAACAAAATCATGGAACCAATAATAGAGTCATGTATGTTAAGATACGAGAGAACGATTACAACCAGTGCTTTAACATCGCGATCTTCCTTCGACAGGGATCCAATGGGACGTGTCTCACAAAGCTCGTCAGGGATTCGACAAAACTCTCTCTCTCACATGGTTCTCTTTAGCTCTGCTGTTGATTGTCACTCAGCTATCATTTCCTTCCCAAACGTTCAGCTAGCTAGAAAATGGAGAGGGAAGGCTTTTATAGAGGGATAAGGAGAGGTTAGGCTCCCTATAATCATGGGAGAGAGTCCTATCTCTTAGTAAGGTTCCATGAGAGGTGGAAAACCACTTCCTAAACAGGGAGATCCGGAGGCAAACAACCCAACCTCATTTTGATGATCCGTTCTGAAGTTGTTAGAATCAAACTTCTGCCTTCTATTTTTAAAAAACATTCCTTAATAGGCTTGGCGTGGGCACAACACATGGACAAAGTGCCAACTGGCGTGCCCACTAGTGTAAATTTTCCCCATTGGCGCGAGGGATGAACTAGCTACCCGCGCCAATGCCAAAACATGGGTTTTTAGGGTTTTCAGAAGAAATTTTATTTAGGATAATTCTTGTCCTTATGCAAAAGGATGCCATCAAGGTGTTTTTAGGACATTTTACTGTTCACAGGTCACGGGAATAGTCCTCCAATGTACGGGACGAGGGATTGCAGGGACGGTGACAAAATGCCATGTAACAAATGGAGTCATACTCCTCCACCATTGCATCAACCCAAGTTGGTTGCTGCACTGCCTCTTGAAAGGGAGATGGTTCAGTCCCAATACATTTGCTCACAAGAGCCATGTATCCAGTAAACGTGTCTAGAGACTATCTCTATCTGCGCTATTAAGTAGGGGCTCCTACAATCTCTGCAGCATAAAGTCTCAATCTATTACCTTCCGTGGTGCGCCTTCTACCATTTCTGATGGATGGCTCTGCATGAGTGTTTTCTGCCACTCCATGATCCTCCTCATGTGGATGCTCCACATATTGAGGCTCATCCTTTGGAAACAAAAGTTCCTCCTTTGCATGCAAGTCCAGCTCCCTCTCAAGGGACAACAACATGGATTTCTCCTCATCAAATTTTATATCCCGTCACACAACATTCATTCTACTGTTTTGAAAATACACTTGATAGTTGTGTGGTGTTTCAATGTACCCCACAAAAATCCCAATATCATTTGTCGGTTCCAGCTTCTTCCTAGCGTATTTGGTCACATGCACATAAACACATGAGCAAAAAATATTAAAGTGTGAAACATCAGGTTTCTTACCAATGAAATCCACTTCAGGTGTACTCATGCCAAGTATCCTATGAGGACAACGGTTCTGCAAAAATACTGCAGTGTGCATGCTTCCACCTATAGATGCATCGGTAGTCCTTGATCATGCAAAATCGCTCTTGCTGCATCCATAATCATTCTATTCTTTCTTTCAAAGACCCCATTCTGTTGTGGGTTATGAGGCACTATCAGTTCTCTTCAAATTCCTTCTTTGGTGCATAAGTTTTTGAATTTGTTAGAGATGTACTCTCCACCATTATCGCTCCTAAGAGCCTTCACTTGCTTCCCTGACTCTTTCTCCACCAGAGCCTTCAACTAAAGAAAGTTTCAGAATGTCTGATCTTTCTTCTGCATGAAGAAGATCCAACACTTACGAGAAAATTCATAAAAAAATATCACATAGTACTTATTTTTTGCTGTCAAAGCAACATAGAATGGTCCACACACTTATGTGTGAACTCTCTCAAGGATCCCTGAAGCTCGGTTCTCCTTCTCATGAAAGGTGGCCTTTACATATTTTCCCATAGTACATCCCTTACATGTGTTTGACTGCGCAAGTGTACCCGTGGGAAGTGTTAGAATCCTATACCAATAGGTGTCATATATCATGATTGACTTGATGGGCTATGTAATATGTTCATACCTTTCCTTGTTCCAAAGATTTTCCATATTGTCAAAAAAATCAAAAAATTTTAAAAAATGTAAAGAGGGTATACCCTAAAAGAAAAATCAAAGGGTAAAAAAATAAAAATGGCCAAAAAATGAAATAAAATGAACCCCACCAAAAGAAAGGCCAAGAAAGTGTGCAAGTCTAAGTGCCACTACTTTTTACTCTTATATAAATAAACAAATTGTGAGCAACTTGTATCTTATGCCACAATTTATGAACAGTCAAAAAATTTAAGCTTGGCTAGTTCATATTTCAATTTTATGTTTTAGATAGAGAATAAAATCTGACTAAACTGTTTAATATTGGCAGATAAGTCGATAGGTAGAGTAAATAAAAGGAGCTCAATATTTTAATCTGAGCCCTTGGATGTAATAAGGTTAGAATTAGATAGATTTCTACATGTAAAAGAAAAAATGTGATAAGGGTTTGCCAGTCTAAGTGCACCATAATAAAGGAGAAAAAATGCTAGGTTAAAGTAGGTAGGGTAGGTAGATGATGTTGCAGAATTACATGTGATGGATGATGACTCTAGATGTGTTAAATATTTACTTTCATCACAAGTGCAAAGGCAGAGACTACACTGGAAGAATTTCAAGCAAAGAAAAGTCAAATTATTAACCTCCTATCTCACTTTTCCCTAAGAATTTTACTAATTTCTCCTAAGTACTAAGGCATTTGAAAATTAGAGGGGCTCAAGGCATTTCCTTGACTTTTCGAGGGACCGGACCCTCGGCCCAATAATTGGAAAAGCCTAAGTACTTAAAAGAATTCATAAATCATTCATTCACTTCCACAAGACAATCTTTTCCTAAGTAAAATCCTCTTTTACTTAGGGAAATTTCACAATATTTCATAAAAACCCTTTTCATTCAAGCATAAGTTAATTACATGAACCTAATGTTTTTATACTTAGCGCTTTTATTTCATTTTCATTTTAATTTCTAACTTTATTATTTAAGTCCCTATATGACTCAACCCTTTCCCGTATTATTTTAATTATTCAAATTCCCAATTATTATTACCCCGCCCCTTTGGTTGAAAAATAACCATATAAATCTAATTAATTTTGATTAATTAGTTGAATTTCCAACTGATTAAAAGCTCGACACCCTGCCATATAAAAAAGGGATTAATTCACCTTCATGGTTAATTAACAACCTATCCCACCAATCAAATCACCCCCGACATAATTTAAATTATGTTTAATTATATTGGGCCCGCTCTTTATCTTTCCGTCATCTCCCTTTCCCGACGACCGTTCGATCAAGTAGTCTACGATCTACGTTTGTCAACCATATTGCTGTGCCTCCCCGTTTGAACGATAACGCACGATGGCCAATCGGTTTTCTGAACAGTGTTGTGCCACGTGTTGTGAGTCCTATGAAATCGCTCACCCTCCACTGAAAACCGCCTGCCCCTGAGAGCGGTGCGATATATACCGCTTACCGCTTACAAAACCACCGTACTTGCTGACGTCATCCACTTAAAAAATAAAAAACCCGCCAACCTTTGAGTTTGCATTAAAAACATGAACCCGCGTCATTTTCACTATCCCGTGCATTGACCAGTGTCCCATGCAAAATTTTCAAAAACCAACTGTGAAGACTGTCGACCGCCACCTTAACTGAGGAAAGTTGCAGACCAACAATCCAGAAACCATCCGCCGTTGCCCACACATGTTTTCGTCGCTGTTTATTTCCCGGAAAATAGATATTTACCCAATTTCACTTTGAACTCTGCAAATCTTGGTTTCTGTTCTAATTCCATAGGAAAAAGAAAAAACAGAGAACAAGTTGGTCTTTATTTCATTCCTCAATTCCCAGAATCGTAATTGTATTCCTAAACCTGTGACGGTGCCTTTTTTTTCTACCAAAACCCGAATTCCTTTCTGAATCCACAAGAACCAGAAATGGAAATACCCGTGGCTTTGAATGTCACACCCTTGAATGCCCCTCATAGAGATTTAGACTATCTGCCCTTAGCAGATAGGGATTTCCAGATTAAAGTCCTAGTCCTCAGTGAAAGTCCTCTCAGAATTTTTTGTCAATGCAGAGATAGTTACTTAAACGGCTCTGACATTTTTGGACTGTGGGAATCCAATATTCCGATGTATCTTTTACCCTCAGTCCACATTTGTCCCGAAATAATTCACTACTACCATGCCAATTATGATCCCAATCAACGAGCAGTCATGTCCCCCAGTCAAACCGTCCGTTTCCCAATAACTGCTCGGTCTATCAATGAAATGTTGCAGTTTCAGGCTGGTCAAGCCCTGATTCCCCTTTTCATGGGAGATTTACTTGAAAAATCGACCAATTTATCTCAAGAAGAGCTGAATCGTCTCTGCCAAACTTTCATTTTTCCAGAAAACCAACCCAAAGGCCCACCTCCTTATGGATGTACTTTTTTTCACAGATATGGGCAGACTCATTTTGAATATGATATCCTCTGTAATGGGTTTCAATACTAGTGAATATGTTGATCAGTTAACCCTAGTATTGTTGTCCATTTTTACCCCTGGACAACCCCCTGCTGTCAAATATGATTTTGCTTCCTATATTGCTGTTAAAATTTATGACCAGTTCATGAGATTAGAAGATGAGAGAGTTTTTAAATATTCCACTGTTATATACCATCTTATACTTTATTATCAATCAGAGAGTTTCCCTTTCCATGTCATGAAACTTGATGCCAAAGGAAATCCTAGGTCTGTTATTTTTTGGTCTGCAATCTTCCATAATTCCTCTGATTCTCCTTACTCATACAATGAGTTCATTGACCTATTTGTGCACCCTGCAACAACTTTATTAATAGGAATCTCTCCTCCTAGGGTCAATAATGACATTAAGAAAATTCTCCAACTATCCAAGCAATACAAGATAGGTGATTGGTACATAAATTAGAATATATGGCAGTGAGCTATGTCCTTTCAAGCTACCAAAGTATGTTCCAATGAGGCTCTTTTCCTTGGAATATTTCAGACAGATGATAAATTCAGACATAGTCCATTTTTGTAATGCAAAGAAGAAAGCTCAGCTCAGAATCAAGAGTCAATTAGGTCCTTTTGTCTGCAATTCTAGGGATGCAAGAAAAGAAGATGAACGAATCCTAGAAGATCATCTCAAATTGCGAAAAAGTTTCCACTGGGTACCTTATGGCCCAAATAGCTTTATTTGTGATAGGAGAATGAAAAAAAAATTGTCACCATACCTTCATCATAGAATTCCAGAGATTGAACAATTTGCCAATATGGATGAATGGAGGGAAGGGACCTTAATAGAACAAGATAGTGAACAGGTCAGTGTTGAAAATGTTATGAAAGATCTTGAGAAAATACTTGACCTGGATTCTTTTGGACATGCACAAAGACAAATAATTGGTTCTTCTTCTGTTGGAACTTCTCAGCAAAATTTGCAGGAAATCAGTGCATTAGCCACAGTAGCATCCAAAGGGAAGGAAAAAGAGACTGCTACACAGGTTACAGAGAAATTCAAAATGATAGAGCAACTTGAAACTTCCAAGGAACAGGCCCAAATACAGATTTCTCCCACTCAGATTAATGTGCAGAAGTTTCAATTTTGCAAACTCCTCTCAATGAATAAAAAGGTAAGAAGAGAGATGCAGAAATAGCCACTCCTATCAGTGGATCTTCAAAACAACCTGGTGTCAAAAGACAAAAATTAAATCCTCTTTCAGAAGTAGAATTTTTTCAAGAAACCACTGATAATCAGAGGAGAAAAGAATTAGATAGTCATCAAACATGCATAATCAGTGGAACATCCACTAATTCACAGAGAAAAGAGCTACAAAGACAACAAAGTGCAGAAGTATCTTCCTTCAAACCATCAGTGAAGGATGCCTGGGATATTAAGAAAAAAATTATAAATATAAAGGCCAGAAATGATCCATTAAGACTTCAAATCTATAATCAATATTTGAAAATGGCTCCCAAAAATCAACAAAGATTGATGTCAGCCTATGAAATCCAGCAAGGTAAAATGGTGATGATTCATTTCAAGCCCAAAGTGCAGCAGCCTCAAACAGCTGCAGATTATGTTAGAACCAATTTTGAAGTCATGACAAAGGATATTCATCCTTTGGTTAATATTGAACTGCACAAACAAACAGGAGAAATGATTTATTCAACTTTGACTGATAAATCAATGATGACCCAAATATTACAAGATTCCTTGAATAATACTACTGCTCAATTGCATCTTGAGAAAGCCTCTTCCCAGGCTAAGGACAACAGAATAAAGACTTTGGAAGAAATAATTATTAGATTGGGTCATAATCCCAAAGATGTCAAAGGTATAGAAGCCTTGATTAAGAAGAAAGATGATGATATTGCAACCTTAAAGAAACAGCTGAATTTGCCATCTTCAAGGCATCCACAAATCGCAGATTTCATAAAGCAAAAATCTGAAGAAGAATTGCTGGATTTTATCTTGAAACAGAATGAGCAACTAAATGAGACTGAAAAAGAACTTGAAAAGGCATTAAAGGACAAGCAGACAAATATTCCAACATCTATAGCAGAAGTAATTACAGGTACAACAACAATAGGTCAGCCAACAGAATTATCACAGGTCAACACTACCAACTTAAGCACTGAAGAATTAATAAAATCAATGGAGGAATTGAAACTCCAAGTGACAGAGCTTCAGAAAACAAAGGTACAATTTATCTCCTTAGAGCAAAAATATGATCTCTCAAAAATGAGTGTTGCAGAAAAGACAAGAGAGATTAACATATTAGAAAAATTGGTGAGAGCATTAAAAAGGGATCTCACATTGGAGAAACCTTTGGGAGAAATCAAATAAATTCTTTGGACCAACATCATTTAGTCAATAGAAGATTTCTGGCCATCAATCCAAATAATGTATGATCATAATGATTTAATTAAATTGACTCTGGAAGAAATTTTAAAGGCAAGAGAAGAATTAGGAAACATGCCTGAAGAAGCCAATAATCTTATACAATTTTTGAATACCAAGAACAGATATCAACTTGAAGAACTAGGCATCCAAGACAGAACAGGAACAATTTTGGAGATTAAAAGAGTTTTTACTAAAAGAACTCTGATGCAGAATCTAGAAAGAAGATGCTCTGATACGCAGGAAGAAGTCAATACCTTTACAGAGAGATTCAATATTTTGTAGAGTAAAGGATTTCCAAGTCCTTTAATTTCAGAGGATAAACTTATGAGTCTATAAAACTATGTTGAGAAATTGAATAAATATGCTGACAACCAGGCCAGTTCATCAGCAACAAAAGCATTGCCTACAGGAAATATTCTTCATGACAATCTGAAAATTTTGTTTTATCTTGAACATGAGGTAAAACACTTATTCCAAATTCAGCCTACTTTCTTCAGATATACAGAGACTGATGAAACTCTAAGGAAGCTTCAAAGAACAAGAATACCAGAAATACAATGGTGGGAAGAAATGTTAGACTTTTTGTAAATATTATCCTTGCATGAATTTTGATTATTTACTACATTAAGACATGATAAAAAGGATAAACAAAGATCAAACAGAAGTCAAAGGGTATCAGTACAGGTAAAGAGTATCAGTAAAACAGAGCAGCCAACACAGAATTACTAAAGAGGACAACAGCAAGCCCAATCATAGTGCCTCCCTCTAGCAAATTCTCAAAATAAGGAAACAACACAACATCGATTATCCTTTCTCTTATCTACGAGACCATCTATCTCTATTTTCTTGTAATATATCCATGAGTCATCCTAGATTATATCTCATTTTCTTAAGAGTTTTTTTTTATAATTCTTTGTATAAATACTCCCTCAATTGGAGTATTGGAGGGTGGATTCTTAGAATTTGTTGTAATACTGATTATCTTGGAATAAAGTGATGTTGGATAAATTTCGTATGGCTAGTTGGATACAGAATTGACGTAAAAGACTTTTCACAGGATTCTGGAGTCAGAAAACGAATCAAAAAGTCATCTATCTCTTATGTTTTAGAATTTTATACTTGTTTATTATACCATCTGTGTTTCATATCTGATGATAAACGAAAAGGAATAATTTAGAAAGTGCTTAAGTGCAATCTGTTTTCAATCGTTGTTATTCTTAATGTTTTCTTCTGAACTAGTTTAAACAGTGAATCCTTAATTGCTCCTGTTTTCTAGTTTATCCATTCTGATTATTCGATAAAGAATTCTTAATTTCTCTTTGTTAATAATCATCCAGATTCCCTCTTTCGAAATTATTGAAGGATTCTTAACTGCCCTTCACCCATTTCGAGTCCATTCCATTCATTTTTAGATCTTTAATTGTTCCCTATTTGATTACCTTGCCCTGTGAAACCATCCCTTGTTAAGAAACTACATCGAGTTAAGCCATATTCTTTGACTCCATTAGCCCAATGGACTAAAACTACTCAGTCATACTCCTCTGCTAATGAATTTCATCACCCAAACAAACAAAATAAAAATCCCTGAACTTTCATAACTAGCCTAATATCTTTTAAAAACAAAGTTAAATCTTACAGAGAGAGCCCTCTCTGGGTACAGATTGGCTAGATTCAGTACCTAAAAGTTGGTTTGTGGTTACCTCGGACACCTTTCCTCTTCCAACAACTTCAAGGAAAATCTGAGTGATAACATAGTGGCGACTCCATTGGGGAGCTGAATAATTTTATTGTTACTATTGTTTACTTTATAAACTACAGACGGAGCCTGAAGTTAGCCAGGTAGTCTTTGAACTGCTTTTGCTCTGCAATTGCATAAGTAAATAAATGCTGCTTCAGTCTATCTCCGGTCTAGTTTATGAACTGAACATTCGGTTTCAAACATTTGATCAATTCCTCTAGTCAAATAAATCTTTAAGAAAATTTAAATCCAAAATCTTAAACCTCTTAAGGAGATTGTCGAAGTTGTATTATTCATTCCATTTAGACAAAAAACCAAAAAAGAGAATCATCTAGAAACCTGGATTTAGAAAGGACTCATTACACCAGGTCTAATCCTGATCCAAATCCCCCGCATGTGTTTGAAAATATGAATTTGATCTCCAGGATTCTTAGGAGACAGGAAAGCCAAGAAAGTTTTTCTAGTTCTCGGCCTCTCTATAGATCAATATCCTGTCCTGTGAAGTGGATTTACCTTGAGGATGAACCTTTTGATGAGAAATTTGAAACCTGTTTATTTGTAAATTTTTTTGAATCTGAGTTGTCCAATTTGGTTCCAGACCCAGTATTTATTGAAGGTTTACAATTTGAATTTGTTACTTCACATCTTGATAAACATCTGCGAAATTCCATGCAATCTGAGCTTACCTCTGAAGGAACATCAAATATTTCTGTGATCACTTTAGCCTCTCCAAGTTCATCAACATTTCCTCAAACATCTCAACCTCTAATTACCCCTTCTACTCCTCCACCCACCACTCACAGACCAACCTCACCTGTTATTTCATCACTACCTCCTGCAATGGCAAATATATATGCTCCTTTGGTATTACCAGCCAATCTAGGGGCTATGCCCCAAGACTACCAAAGTAAAATCACTCGTTTCGATGGTTCTGGTATCTACATTGCACAACAACATACTGAAAATATGACCGATTATTTTGAAATTTATGAAATAGATGCTGATGATGTAAGAATGAGAATATTTGTCCAAATTCTTACTGGAGAAGTGAGAACCTAGTTTAGAGCCCTTCCTGCAAACAGTGTTACTGATTTACAAGCTCTTTATAGAACATTTTTAAACAGATGGGAAAAGAAGAAAGATCCTCTTCAAATCTTATCAGACTTTGGAAATTTAAAGAGAGGACCAAAAGAGACTGTGCAAGATTATTGCACCAGGTTCAATGATGTTTACTATGCTATTCCTCAAAAACTTAGACCTCCTCCAGATTCAGTATTAATTAAATTCCCTGATGGATTTGATTCTGATATGGCGTATCAGCTTAGGGAAAGAGCTCCTCAAACTTTAGAAGATATGCAAAGTATAGCTATTAGTGTTGAAGCCAACCTGATAGAGAAACGAGCTAGAGCCAGAGCTGAAAAGAGAATGCCTTTAAATGAAGAACCCTCAACTTTTGAAAAGAAACTGGATGCTATTATTAAAGGGATGGAAAGGCTAGGAGATAGAGTAGAAACAATTGAAAAGAGATCTCCTTGGGATGGTCAACCAAAGAATACTGGGAGAAATCCCAATTTCAGAAAGAACCAAAACCAAAATACTGGAAAAACTGGTCTTGACCAAAATATTAGGCCCCCATTCTAGGAAAATTATATTGAAGCCTCAACTTCTGATGAACCAACAAAATATGCTCAAATAAATAACTTGACTGAACACAAGAATGAACCAGAAGTTTTTTTGACCCAAGAGGATCACGAAGCTCACATTCTTGAACCTTTTCAAACCCATTCAGGAGAATCATTTGACTTCAAGGAGGGATATGACACAGCCATTTACGAAGTCCACAAGCAATATAATTTGAGGAGAAGAAGAATTGATATCCTGGAAACAAGTAAACAAAAAGCTACAAAACAACCCCTCAAAGGTAAAACCAATGCTACCCCTGTACATATTCTTTCTAGATCAGATCCTATTCCTGCCAACCTAATAATTGAAGATGTATCCGATAGTCAACTGAATAAAAAACAACTTTCCAATACTCTTCCTCCCAAAGGAAATGTAGAGGAACCTCCAGAATTTGACTCAGAAACAACTTTAGCCCACAACCTCACTCTTGAGAAGGAGAAAAATATCGAAAACACAGAAGAAAAATAGAATCCAACTTTCTGAAATACAAGAAATGAGACTGAAAAACCTTTTAATCTAGAGGCTGAAGTAGGCAAAATAAAAATAGCTATTCCATTGTCTAAATTAGCTAAACATGATGTCTACCGAAGCCAAATCAATAGATCACTTAAGATCACTGAAAGTGATGACTTAGTAAACGTTTTTGATGATTAGCCCAGATTACTCTTTGGCCCTGAAGTAAATGGAAAACCAGGAAGTGGAGGAACTCCTCCATTCTATGTGAGTTTAAATATACATGATAAAATACTTCATAATGCCATGCTTGATTTTGGGGCATCTCACAATCTAATGCCCAAGTCTGTAATGGAGAAATTGAACCTAGATATCTCCAGACCTTACAAAGATCTCTTTTCTTTTGATTCAAGTTAGGTGAGATGTTTAGGATTAATCAAAGACTTGTGTGTTTCACTGTTTCAATACCCTGCAAAAACAATTTTGATGGACATAGTAGTAGCAGATATTCCTCCAAAATATGGTATGTTATTATCTAGATATTGGGTTACAAAACTTCAAGGATATCTTCAATTGGACATGTCATATGCTACTATTTTAGTGTTTGGTCAACCTAAGGGACTATACAGAGAAACTTTAATGAAATATGTAGTCAGTAGTAAAGAGAAACCTGAAAATTTCCCCATCTACTCAGTACACTCTGATATGGACTCATTTATTCTTTACAACGCTGAAATTGATCCTCCTACTAAATTAGAAGCTCCAGCAGCAGAACCAAAACAAACTACAAATGAAAAATCTAGTGTTCAAATCCAGGAAATATCTAAGGACATTGAAACATTAGATACCCAAGGAAAACAAAAAGAAAGTAAGAAACCAGATCTCACTGTTAAGAAAGTTCTTGAAACTCCCGATACCAATTACAAACATGAAATTATTTGGCATTTAGAATTTGATGGTTCCATTAATAATTTAGGAGCAGGAGCTGGAGTTTGGGTGCATAATCTTGAAAATGATCATGCTAAAGGCCATGCCTACAAATTAAATTTTAAGTGCACCAATAATATGGCAGAATATGAAGCTCTTTTGCTAGGTCTTAAACTGGTCAAAAGATTAGGAGCAATTAGAGTATCTGTCATAGGGGATTCTGATTTAATAATTCAACAGATCAAAGGACACTTTCTAACAAACGATCCCAGACTGAGAGAATATAGAGGAACAATTGTAGATATTTTCAATACTTTTCTACAAACTCAGCTTGCGAAAATCCCAAGAAAATAGAATTTGCATGCCCATAGCTTAGCAATGTTTGCCAACACTTGTAAATTACCATTCGAACCTAATCATCAGTTCACAGCTGAGATTAGACACAGACTAGCCATACCAGACAATTTTAAGAACTGGCAAGTGTTTGCAAGCAATGAGCAGATTAACAATTCCCTGACTTTAGAGAATGAATTTTCTAACAGTAACATAGATGAAGATACAGTCATTGAATCTGATAAAAAAAATGAACAAGAAATAGACATTTCAGAAGAAAGTGCAATTCAAATGCTTCATCCAACAAAGCTCACCAAAAAAGAAATGCAGGACCTCAAACAAATGGAGGTTGATGAGATTATAGAAGAAGAATCTGAGATCATTAATTTAAAAGATAATCATTTGCCTAAGGGATTAACTCCTCTAGAAGATCTTTTCGATTCTAATGATATTCCAAAGAAACCCAAAATGGAACCATTGAAAGCTGATATTGAGGAATATAATTTGGGAACTGAAGAAAATCCTAAAATGATAAAGTTATCTAAATCTTTGTCTCCTGATCAAAAACTAAAATATGTTGAACTAATAAGATAATTCCAGGATGTCTTTGCCTGGAGTTATGAAGACTTGAAATCATATGATACCTCTATAATTCAGCATACCATACCTCTGAAAGAAGATCAAAAACCATTTAAACAGAAAATCAGAAGAGTCAAATCTATGCTACTACCTTTAATTGAAAAATAAATCAAACGAATGTATGAAGCAGGGATAATTGCTCCTATTAGATTTTCAGAGTGGGTGTCTAATTTAGTCCCTACTAGGAAGAAAACTGGAGAGATCAGATTATGTGTTGATTTAAGAAATGTAAATAAGGTTTCTTTGAAGGATAATTACCCTTTGCCCAAAATGGATCACATTTTACAAAGGGTAGTAGGTGCTTCTAGGACTTCTCTTCTAGATGGGTTCTCAGGATACAACCAGATTCTGGTTCATCCTGATGACCAGGAAAAAACATCTTTTACAACACCATGGGGCACATTCAAGTACGTTAAAATGCCATTTGGACTTAAAAATGTAGGAGAAACCTTCCAAAGAGCAATGGAAATCGCATTTGCAAAATAAATTCATGATTTTCTGGTCATATATCTGGATGATTTAACTGTTTTCTCTAAATCAGATCAGCAACATTTGGACCATCTCAGACAAGTATTAATAAAATGCAGAAAATATGGTATCTCTTTGAATCCAAAAAGTCCTTATTTGGTCTTGAAGAAGGTAAAATTTTGGGCCATATCATCTCCAAAGATGGTATTAGAATTGGTCCTGCTCGAATAGAAGCTATATTGCAGATACCTCATCCCAGAAATGTCAAAGAACTTCAAGCTTTCCTAGGAAAAATCAATTTTTTGAGAAGATTCATATCTAGTTTAGCTGAACTAATTAGATTGCTTAATAACATGTTAAGAAAGGATTCAAGTATTAAATGGACATTAGAAGCCAAACAAGCATTTGAAGAAATTAAAATGGCTTTGACTAGAACACCAGTTCTTACCAGTCCACAATTTGATAGAGACTTCATAATATTTTCATTTGCATCAGAACACACTGTAGCAGCTGTTTTATTACAAAAGGATGATCAAGGATGTGAAAAACCTATAGCCTTTTTTAGTAAAGCACTAAGGGATGCATCATTAAAATACAACATCATGGAAAAACAAGGTTTTGCACTTGTAAAAGCCATTAAAGATTTTAGAATCTACATATTGTATTCCCATGTGATAGCATATGTACCAAAGAGGGAGGGGATGAAAGACATCTTAACTCGGGATGGAATTCTCCGGATGCGGATGATTAGTTTTGTTACGGGGCCACTAGGCCTCGATCTGCTCCCAAGGCAGTTCACTTGGGGTGGCCACATGGCCCCCCATGGTGCCTTTAATGCCGCCTTCAATAAACCTCTGCGATGGGCATTTACTCCTCCTCGCTGTCACCTTCTCTGCCTTGATCAGCGCATACGCTATCAAATGGAGCATTTCAGCTCGAACTCTCCAGATCGTTTTGATGATGGCCACCGACCTCTGTCGCCATTGAGCTCTCTCTGCCCGGGTGGCTGTGCTACAGGTGGTGAACGAATAGCTACAGGTCGTCGGTGCTCGCTGCATTGCTGCCTGGAAACCATTCTGGGCTTCCACTACTCTCACAGTAACTTCTGCCCTGTTAATTTCAATTTTCAAGCTTCTCCTGTTTTTGTTGGTCAACTTACTCCTATACTTGCAGCTCCTTCCAAAGTTTGGTTGGATTCTCCTGAGAATTTCACCATGCCCAGGCTCAGGCAGAGAATGAATTGCAGGAGGGGTGCCTCTCGGGGCAGATCCATGGGCAAACGTCCTCCCCACAGCTCCAGTGTTAACTTCTCCTCGGAGCCTTCTGAAAGGCGCTCCGCTCAGAACTTTTTCGACCCTTCTGGTCTTCTCCGTGACAGCCATGCTACTGCGCCACCTCTGTCCATGCCTCCACCTCGTGCTCCCACAGCGCCACCTCTGTCCTCGCCCCAGCTTCATGCTTCCACTTCCCCTCCTTGCCCTGGCAGTCATTTCCTGAGACAATCCTCGCAACGAGCTGAGTTGCGCTTCGACTGTGCATTTAATCGCCCTTCCATCACTGCCTTCATTACGGTTACCCTGTGCGAAGAATCCTCCTTCCCTCCTGCTCCGCCCCTTGGTCCCTTGCAGACTCCTTCTGCACCCGCCTTCGACCCTCCTTCTGGTCTTGAACCTGCTCCGTTCATGCCCTCTCTCGGCGTTCCCCATGCCCCCGTCCCTTCTTCCTCGGGACCTTTTCATATGCAGATGGAAGCAGGCCTGTCAGGCGAAGAAGAAGACAAGATTGCTGAAGCAAAACCGGAAGATCAGTATGGCTGCAGAATTGTGGAGGAGCAACCTGCTTCAGACTAATTGTTCTCTCTCTACCATGACCAGTTTTCAGTATGAACTCTGCTCTAGACTTTTTGCAAGGTTTTTGGTTTCCATGATAACACATAGCAGATACAGCTGCATGCATATTTTGTTTTTCTCTAGTTTTATTATGCTGAATGTAGTTGACTCTTCGCCGGTTTCCCAGTTCATGGGCGGTGTAATCACTTTCAAAAGAACTGGTTTCCCGTTTATGGGCAGTTCCATATTTAGACAGAATGTGGAAATCAAGCTCGGCTTCAGGCTTCCTCAGCTGAGCCGTGGCAGTTTTGTAATTTTATGTTCATAATAGAAATAACGCAATTTAGCAAAAACTCCGGGATGGAATTGAGGGCAAAAGAGGTAAATGGATTGCTACCATATTAGAGTATGATATTGAAATAAAACCTACAAAGCTTATAAAGGGACAGGGATTGGCTCAACTCATGATAGAAACAAATTTTCAAGCCCTAGATATTAATGAACTGGATGACAAACAGGAGATGGAAACTCCACAAATTAGCTAGGCCTTCTTAGATTCACCTTGGTATGCTGATATAATTTATGTATTGTTAAACCTGCAAGCTCCTCCAGGGTTATCCAGAACAAAGAAAAGGTTTTTAAAGATGACATCTTCAAAGTTTTGTATTTTAGATAATGTTCTTTTTTGGAAAAATCATGAAGGTATTCTATTGAATTATTTATTAAAAGATGAAGCTGACAAGGCTCTCCATGAATTTCATGCAGGTGACTGTGGTGGACACCTTTATTGGAAATCAACTGCAGATAAGATCCTTAGGGCTGGATTTTATTGGCCAACCTTGTTCTCTGATGTAAATAAATTTGTCACTGCTTGCCATAAATGTCAAATTTTTGAAGGCAAGAGAAAACTATTACCTTTACCCCTGAAACCAATTTCCACTGAAAAACCTTTCCAACAATGGGGCCTGGATTTCATTGGAGAAATCCATCCTCCTTCTTCTGGCCAACACAAATGGATCCTCACTGCCACAGACTATTTTACCAAATGGATAGAAGCAATTCCTTCCAGACAAGCCAATGACACTGTGATCATAGGATTCCTAGAAACTAATATATTATCAAGATTTGGCTATCCTGATAAAATCATAACTGATAATGCTACTGCCTTCAAATCTAAGAAGATGATAAGTTTCTGTAACAAATATCATATCACCTTAAGCCATTCCACAGCCTATTACCCTTAGGGTAATGGACTGGCTGAATCTTCCAACAAGAGTCTCATTAATATTATTAAGAAATTATTGGAGGAAAACAAGAAAAATTGGCACAAGAAACTTACAAATGCACTGTGGGCAGACAGACTCACCACCAAAAAATCTATTGGGACCAGTCCTTATGAGTTAGTCTATGGCATTGAGGCTGTATTTCCTTCATCTTTAGGAGTTCCTGTAATGAAATTTCTTCAAGAAGCTCAGGTTGAACCTAATGATATTCAAAGGAGAATAAATCAGAATATCAATTTGCAGCAGACCAGAGAGGAATTATATCAGAGATCCCAAGTATTGCAGGAGAAACTAAAGAAGATATTTGATAAAAGGACCAAGGCAGAAGATTTCCAACTTGGAAACAAAGTTTTAAGATGGGATTCCAGAAGAGAGGATAAGGGAAAACATGGGAAGTTTGACTTCCTGTGGAAAGGACCTTATATTATCCATGCTTTACAAGGAAACAATACATATTTTCTGAAAATCTTGGATGGTACAGAAACTGAAGATGGGCCAGTTAATGGTCGAATGTTGAAACATTACTTTGATCCTATTTATTAGGATATTCTGATTTTTAACATGTGTATACTATATCCTTTGTAATGTCACAGTTTTGAGTGGATAGTAACTTGCTGGAGTTGAAGCCTGAAGAGAAGGCCCTAAGCTTCATAAGCATTACTGTCATACATACAATAAAGCAACAAGCAGAAGAAGATTCCATAGTTCAGTCGGAATCATTCCGAGGAAAACTGACCTGTTGTTCTTGATTTTTCACCAGGAAAAGCCATCCCCAAGTGGAGTCGGTGTTAGACTCCTATACTAATCGGTGTCATATATCATGATTGACTTGATGAGCTATGTAATATTTTCATACTTTTTCTTGTTGCAAAGGTTTTCCATATTGTTAAAAAAAAAAAAAAATGTAAAGAGGGTATACCCTAAAAGAAAAATCAAAGGGTGAAAAAAATAAAAATGGCCAAAAAAGTAAAAGAAAATGAACCCCACCAAAAGAAAGGCCAAGGAAAGTGCGCAAGTCTAAATGCCACTACTTTTTTCTCTTATGTAAATAAACAAATTGTGTGCAACTTGTATCTTATGCCACAATTTATGAACAGTCAAACAGTTTAAGCTTGGCTAGTTCATTTTTCAATTTTATGTTTTAGAGATAGAGAATAAAATCTGACCAAACAGTTTAATCTTGGCAGATAAGTAGATAGGTAGAGTAAATAAAAGGAGCTCAACAGTTTAATTTGAGCCCTTAGATGTAATAAGGTTAGAATTAGATAGATTTCTACATGTAAAAGAAAAGAAAGTGTGATAAAGGTTTGCCAGTCTAAGTGCACCCTAATAAAGAAGAAAAAATGGTAGGTTAAAGTAGGTAGGGTAGGTAGATGTTGTTGCAGAATTACATGTGATGGATAATGACTCTAAATGTGTTAATATTTACTTTCATCACAAAGTGCAAGGCAGACACTACACTGGAAGAATTTCAAGCAAAACAAAGTCAAATTATTAACTTCCCTTCTCATTTTTCCCTAAAAATTTCACTAATTTCCCCTAAGTACTAAGGAATTTGAAAATTAGAGGGGCTCAAGGCATTTCCTTGACTTTTGGAGGGACCGGACCCTTGGCCCAATAATTGAAAAAGCCTAAGTACTTAAAAGCATTCATAAATCATTCATTCACTTCCAAAAAAAATCTTTTCCTAAGTAAAATCCTATTTTACTTAGGGAAATTTCACAATATCTCATAAAAACCCTTTTTTTAATTCAAGCATAAGTTAAATACATAAACCTAATGTTTTTACACTTAGCACTTCCATTCATTTTTCATATTAATTTCTAACTTTATTATTTAAATCCCTATAAAAATACACCTATTCTCGTATTATTTTAATAAAATTCCCAATTATTATTATCCCACCCCTTTGGTTGAAAAATAACCATATAACTATTTTAATTGTGATTAATTGGTTGAATTTCCAACTAATTAAAAACCCGACACCCCGTCGTATAAAAAGGGGATTAATTAACCCTCATGGTTAATAACCTACTTGACCAATCAAATTTCCCCCGATGCGATTAATTTATACTTAATTACATTGTGCTTGCCCTGTAAATTCCCCTTTATCTCACCTCCCCGACGACCGTTCGATCAACCAATCCACGATCTATGGCTATCATCCATATCACTGCACCTCCACGTCTGAACGATAATGCGCGATGGACAAGCAGTTTTCTGAATAGTGCCACGCCACGTGTCGTAAGTTCTATGGAATCGCTCACCCTCCACTGAAAACCGCCTGTCCCCAAAAGCGGTGCAATGTATACCGCTTACCGCTTACCTCCCATGAAAAAACAACCATACTTGTTGACGTCACCCACTTAAAAAATTAAAAACCCGCCAACCTTTGACTTTGCAAATAAAACAAATAAACCCGCGTCATTTTCACTATCCCGTGCAGCGACCAGTGTCCCATGCAGAAAAATCCAAAACCAACTGTCGAAGGCTGTCAACCGCCACCTTGTTGAGGAAAATTGCAATCAAACAATACATAATTCATCCGTCGTTGCCAACACCTATTTTCATCACTGTTCATTTCCTGGAAAACAAGTATTTACCCAAATTCCCGTTGAACTCTGCAAATGTGGGTTTTTGTTGTAATTCCACAAGAAAAGACTAAACACAGTTCAATTTGGTCTTTTTTCTACTCCTAAAAATTCCCAGACCTGTAATTGTATTCCTAGACCTGTAATTTTTCCTGTTTTTCCATCAAAATCCAAATTCCTTTCTGAATCCACAAGAACCAAAATTCGAAATTCCAGTGGCTTTGAAAGTTGCACCTCTGAATGCCCCTCATAGAGATTTGGACTATCTGCCTCTAGCAGATAGGGATTTTCAAATTAAAGACCTCATCCTTAGTGAAAATCCTCTTTGAATTTTTTGTCAATGCAGAGATAACTACCTGAACGGCTCTGACATTTTTGGACTGTGGGAATCCAATCTTCTGATGTATCTTTTACCCTCAGTTCACATTTTTCCTGAAATAATCTATCACTGCCATGCCAATTATGATCCCAATCAACGAGCAGTCGTGTCCCCGAGTCAAACCATCCTTTTCCCAGTAACTGCTCAGTCTATCAACAAAATGTTACAGTTTCAGCCTGGTCAAGCCCTCACTCCCCTTTCCATGGGAGATTTACTTGAAAAATCGACCAATTTATCCCAAGAAGAGCTGAATCGCCTTTGCCAAAATTTCATGTTGCCAGAACATCAACCCAAAGGCCCACCTCCTTATGGATATACTTTTTTCACATATATGGGCAGACTCATTTTGAATAAGATATCTTCTGTAATGGGTTTCAACACAAATGAATATGTTGACCAGTTAACCCTAGTATAGTTGTCAATTTTTACCCCTGGACAGCCCCCTGCTGTCAAATATGATTTTGCTTCCTATATTGTTGATAAAATTCATGACCAGTTCATGACATTGGAAGATGAAAAAGTTGTCAAATATTCCACTATTATATACCATCTCATGCTTTACTATCAATTAGAGAGTTTCCCTTTCCATGTCATGAAACTTGATGCCAAAGTAAATCCTAGGTCTGTAATTTTTTGGTCCGCAGTCTCCCATAATTCCTCTAATTCTCATTATTCTTACAATGGGTTCATTGACCTATTTGTGCACCCTGCAACCACCTTATTAATAGGAGTTTCCCCTCCTAGGGTCAATAGTGATATCAAGAAAATTCTCCAAATTTCCAAGCAATACAAGATAGGTGATTGGTACCTATACCAGAATCATATAGAAATTAAAATATATGGGTGTGAGCTATGTCCTTTCAAGTTACCAAAGTATGTCCCAATGAGGCTCTTTGCCTTAGAATATTTCAGACAGATGATAAATTCAGACATAGTCCATTTTTGCAGTGCCAAGAAGAAAGCTCAGCTCAGAATTAAGAGTCAATTAGGTCCTTGTGTTTGTAATTCTAGAGATGCAGGAAAAGAAGCTGAAAGAATCCTAGAAGATTATCTCAAATTGCAAAAAAATTTCTATTGGGTACCTTATGACCCAAACAGCTTTATTTGTGAGAGGAGAATGAAAAAAAAATTGTCACCATACCTTCACCATAGAATTCCAGAGATTGAACAATTTGCAAATATGGATGAATGGATGGAAGGGACCTTAATAGAACAAGATAGTGAACACGTCAGTGTTGAAAATGTCATGAAATATCTTGAAAGAATACTTGACCTAGACTCTTTTGGGCAGGTGCAAAGACCAGGAATTGGTCCTTCCTCTACTGGAACCTCTCAGAAAAATTTGCAGGAAATCAGTGCACTAGCCACAGTAGCATCCAAAGGAAAGGAAAAGGAGACTGATACACAAGTCACAGAGAAATTCACAATGACAGAGCAGCCTGAAACTTCCAAGGAACAGGCCCAAATATAGACTTCTCCTACTCAGATCAATGTGGCAGAAATTTCAGTTTTGCAAACTCCTCTCAATGAAGAAAAAGGTAAGAAGAGAAATGCAGAAATAGCTACCCCTATCAGTGGATCTTCAGAACAACCTGATATCAAAAAAAAAATATTAAATCCTCTTTCAGAAGTAGAATTTGTTCAAGAAACACCTGATAGTCAGAAGAGAGAGGAGTTAGATAGTCAGCAAACATGCACAATCAGTGGGACATCCACTAATTCACAGAGACAAGAGCTACAAGGGCAACAAAGTGCTGAAGTATCGTCCTTGAAACCACCAGTAAAGGATTCCTGGGATATTAAGAAGACATTTATAAATATAAAGGCTAGAAATGATCCATTAAGACTTCAAGTTTGTAATCAATATTTGAATATGGCTCCTAAAAACAACAAAGATTGATGTTAGCCTATGACATCTAGCAGGGTAAAATGGTGATGAGTCATTTTAAACCCAAAGTGCAGTAGCCTCAAACAGCTGCAGATTATGTCGGAACCAATTTTGAAGTCATAGCAAAGGATATTCATCCTTTGCATCATATTGAGCTGCATAAACAAACTAGTGAAATGATTTATTCTACTTTGACTGATAAATCAATGGTAGCCCAAAGATTACATAATTCCTTGAAGAATACTATTGCTCAATTGCATCTTGAAAAAAGCCTCTTCCTAGGCTAAGGACAACAGAATAAAGACTTTGGAAGAAATAATTATTGGATTGGGTCATAATCCCAAATATGTCAAGGGTATAGAAACCTTGATTAAAAAGAGAGATGATGATATTGCAGCCTTAAGGAAACAACTGAAGTTGCCATCTTCAAGGCATCCACAAACTGAAAAAATTATAAAGAAAAACTCTGAAGAAGAATTGATGAATTTGCTCTTGAAACTTAATGATCAACTGAATGAGACTGAAAAAGAACTTGAAAAGGCATTAAAGGACAAACAGGAAAACATTCCAACGTCTACAACAGATGTGATTACAAGTACAAAAACAAAAGGTCAGCCAGTAGAATTATCACAGGGCAACACTTCCAATTTAAGCACTGAAGAATTAATAAAATCAATGGAGGAATTGAAACTCCAAGTGATCGAGATCTAGAAAACAAAGGTACAGTTTATCACCTTAGAGCAAAAATATGATCGCTCAAAAATGAGTGTTGCAGAAAAGACAAGAGAGATTAACAGATTAGAAAAATTGGTGAGACCATTAGAAAGGGATCTCACGTTGGAGAAACCTTTGGGAGAAATCAAAGAAATTATTTGGACCAACATCATTCAGTCAATAGAAGATTTCTGGCCATCAATCCAAATAATGTATGATCAGAATGATTTAATTAAATTGGCTCTGGAAGAAATTTTAAAGGCAAGAGAAGAATTAGGAAACATGCCTGAAGAAGCCAATAATCTTATACAATTTTTGAATACCAAGAACAGATATCAACTTGAAGAACTAGGCATCCAAGACAAAACAGGAACAATTTTGGAGATTAAAAGAGTTTTTACTAAAAGAACTCTGATGCAGAATCTAGAAAGAAGATGCTCTGATACGCAGGAAGAAGTCAATACCTTTACAGAGAGATTCAATATTTTGTAGAGTAAAGGATTTCCAAGTCCTTTAATTTCAGAGGATAAAATTATGAGTCTGGAAAACTATGTTGAGAAATTGAATGAATATGCTGACAACCAGGCCAGTTCATCAACCAGTTCATCAGTAACAAAAGCATTGCCTACAGGAAAGATTCTTCATGACAATCTGGAAAATTTGTTTTATCTCGAACATGAGGTAAAACACTTATTCCAAATTCAGCCTACTTTCTTCAGATATATAGAGACTGATGAAACTCTAAGGAAGCTTCAAAGAACAAGAATACCAGAAATACAATGGTGGGAAGAAATGTTAGACTTTTTGTAAATATTATCCTTGCATGAATTTTGATTATTTACTACAGTAAGACATGATAAAAAGGATAAACAAAGATCAAACAGAAGTCAAAGGGTATCAGTACAGGTAAAGAGTATCAGTAAAATAGAGCATCCAGCACAGAATTACTAAAGAGGACAATAGCAAGCCCAATCATAGGGCCTGCCTCCAGCACATTCTCAAAAGAAGGAAACAACACAACATCGGTTATCCTTTCTCTTATCTACGAGACCATCTGTCTCTATTTTCTTGTAATATATCCATGAGTCATCCTAGATTATATCTCATTTTGTTAGGAGATATTTTTTATAGTTCTTTGTATAAATACTCCCTCAATTGGAGTATTGGAGGGTTGATTCTTAGACTTTGCTGTAATACTGATTATTTTGGAATAAAGTGATGTTGGATAAATTTCGTATGGCTAGCTGGATAAAGAATTGATGCAAAAGACTTTTCACAGGATTCTTGAGTCAGAAAACGGATCAATAAGTCATCTATCTCTTATGTTTTAGAATTTTGTACTTGTTTATTATACCATCTGTGTTTCATATCTGAATGATAAATGAAAAGGAATAATTCAGAAAGTGCTTAAGTGCAATCTGTTTTCAATCATTGTTATTCTTAATGTTTTCTTCTGAACTAGTTTAAACAGTGAATCCTTAATTGCTCATGTTTTATAGTTTATCCATTCTGATTATTTGATAAAGAATTCTTAATTGCTCTTTGTTAATAATCATCTAGGTTCCCTCTTTCGAAATTATTGAAGGATTATTAATTTCCCTTCACCCATTTCGAGTCCATTCCATTCATTTTTAGATCTTTAATTGTTCCCTATTTGATTACCTTGCCCTGTGAAACCATCCCTTGTTAAGAAACTACATCGAGTTAAGCCATATTCTTTGACTCCATTAGCCCAATGGAATAAAACTACTCAGTCATACCCCTCTGCTAATGAATTTCATCACCCAAACAAACAAAATCAAAATCCATGAACTTTCATAACTAGCCTAATATATTTTAAAAACAAAGTTAAATCTTACAGAGAGAGCCCTCTATGGGTACAGATTGGCTAGATTCAGTACCTAAAAGTTGGTTTGTGGTTACCTCGGACACCTTTCCTCTTCCAACAACTTCAAAGAAAATCTGAGTGATAACATAGTGGCGACTCCACTGGGGAGTTGAATAATTTTATTGTTACTATTGTTTACTTTATAAACTACAGACGAAGCCTGAAGTTACCCAGGTAGCCTTTGAACTGCTTTTTCTCTACAATTGCATAAGTAAATAAATGCTGCTTCAGTCTATCTCCGGTCTAGTTTATGAACTGAACATTCGGTTTCAAACATTTGATTAGTTCCTCTAGTCAAATAAATCTTTAAGAAAATTTAAATCCAAAATCTTAAACCTCTTAAAGATATTGTAGAAGTTGTATGGTTCATTCCATTTAGACAAAAAACCAAAAAAGAGAATCATCTAGAAACTTGGCTTCAGAAAGGACTCATTACACCAGGTCTAATCCTGATCCAAATCCCCCGCCTGTGTTTGAAAATCCGAATCTGATCTCTAGGATTGTTAGGAGACAGGAAAGCCAAGAAAGTTATACTAGTTCCCGGCCTCTCTATAGATCAATATCTTGTCCTGTGAAGTGGATTTACCTTGAGGATGAACCTTTTGATGAGAAATTTGAAACCTCTTTATTTGTAAATTTTTCTGAATTCGAGTTGTCCAATTTGGTTCCAGACCCAGTATTTATTGAAGATTTACAATTTGAATTTTTTACCTCACATCTTGATAAACATCTGCGAAATTCCATACAATCTGAGCTTACCTTTGAAGGAACATCAAATATTTATATGATCACTTCAGCCTCTCCAAGTTCATCAACATTTCCTCAAACATCTCAACCTCAAATTACCCCTTCTACTCCTCCACCCACCACTCACAGACCAACCTCACCTGTTATTTCATCACTACCTCCTGCAATGGAAAATAGATATGCTCATTTGGTATTACCAGCCAATCTAGGGGCTATGCCCCAAGACTACCAAAGTAAAATCACTCCTTTCGATGGTTCTGGTACCTACACTGCACAAAAACATACTAAAAAGATGACCGATTATTTTAAAATTTATGAAATAGATGCTGATGATGTAAGAATGAGAATATTTGTCCAAAGTCTTACTGGAGAAGTGAGAACCTGGTTTAGAGCTTTTCCTGCAAACAATGTTACTGACTTACAAGCTCTTTATAGAACATTTTTAAACAGATGGGAAAAGAAGAAAGATCCTCTTTAAATATTATCAGACTTTGGAAATTTAAAGAGAGGACCAAAAGAGACTGTGCAAGAATACTGCACCAGGTTCAATGATGTTTACTATGCTATTCCTCAAAAACTTAGACCTCCTCCAGATTCAGTATTAATTAAATTCCCTGATGGATTTGATTCTGATATGGCGTATCAGCTTAGGGAAAGAGCTCCTCAAACTTTAGAAGATATGAAAAGTATAGCTGTTAGTGTTGAAGCCAACCTGATAGAGAAATGAGCTAGAGCCAGATCTGAAGAGAGAATGCCTTTAAATGAAGAACCCTCAGCTTTTGAAAAGAAACTGGATGCTATTATTAAAGGGATGGAAAGGCTAGGAGATAGAGTAGAAACAACTGAAAAGAAATCTCCTTGGGATGGTCAACCAAACAATACTGGGAGAAATCCCAATTTCAAAAAGAACCAAAACCAAAATATTGGAAAAACTGGTCCTAACCAAAATATTAGGCCCCCATTCCAGGAAAATTATAATGAAGCCTCAACTTCTGATGAACCAACAGAAGATGCTCAAATAAATAACTTGACTGAACACAAGAACGAACCAGAAGTTTTTTTGACCCAAGAGGATCACGAAGCTCACATTCTTGAACCTTTTCAAACCCATTCAGGAGAATCATTTGACTTCAAGGAGGGATATGACACAGCCATTTACGAAGTCCACAAGCAATATAATTTGAGGAGAAGAAGAATTGATATCCCGGAAACAAGTAAACAAAAAGCTACAAAACAACCCCTCAAAGGTAAAACCAATACTACCCCTGTACATATTCTTTCTAGATCAGATCCTAATCCCGCCAACCCAATAATTGAAGATGTATCTGATAGTCAACTGAATAACAAACAACTTTCCAATACTCTTCCTCCCAAAGGAAATGTAGAGGAACCTCCAGAAGTTGACTCAGAAACAACTTCAGCCCACAACCTCACTCTTGAGAAGGAGAAAAATACCGAAAACACAGAAGAAAAAGAGAATCCAACTTTCCGAAATACAAGAAATCAGACTGAAAAACCTTTTAATATGGAGGCTGAAGTAGGCAAAATAAAAATAGATGTTCCATTGTCTGAATTAGCTAAAATGATGTCTACCGAAGCCAAATCAATAGATCACTTAAGAACACTGAAAGTGATGACTCAGTAAACGTTTTTGATGATTAGCCTAGATTACTCTTTGGCCCTGAAGTAAATGGAAAAACAGGAAGTGGAGGAACTCCTCCATTCTATGTGAGTTTAAATATACATGATAAAATACTTCATAATGCCATGCTTGATTCTGGGGCATCTCACAATCTAATGCCCAAGTCTGTAATGGAGAAATTGAACCTAGATATCACCAGACCTTACAAAGATATCTTTTCTTTTGATTCAAGTCAGGTAAGATGTTTAGGATTAATTAAAGAAACAATGTTTTTAATAAAATTAGTGTTGTTTGGATTTACCATTATAAAATTTAGGCATTGGCTCACTGTTTGGAAGGAAGAAATGATCATCCCATGGGAAAGTTCCTAATGGATAATATATAAAAAATTTCAATGACCATTTGTAAAAGATTCTAATATTGTTAATGGATTACCAAAAATAATTACCTTAGGTCATTTATCTTTATATGTGTTACCTTAGGTAATTTTTCATATTAAATAAAACAATAATAAAGGATTTGATATGCCTTATGGTTATTTCCATGTGCAACAAAAAAAATGACTGTCTCCCATTTTGAGAGAAAACTAGGCCTCCAAATTGACCATGCTTAAAAAAATTATGTGATATAATCAAAATAAAGGCTAATAATTTCTACATCAATCTCTAAGTTCACCTCTCAAAGGTAAGGGACATCAAGTTTGAAAATATTATTAGGAAGGAGATTTTGTGGTTATCATTTTATTATTCATTTTTTTGGATTTTTCCTGTACACAAACCATAACACCATTTTATAGATCATGGGGAGGAATGTTACTAAGATCTAGAGTGATAATCTAGGCGTGGACATATATAGTGGTAGCATAACACGTATGAATATTGCTGGTTTGATCAATACTAGCTCAAAAAAGGGTCTGATCAAGGGGGAAAATATCACACAACTCCTAATAAAAAATGGATTGTGTAACTCCCTCTCACCCCCTTGTGTTATCTCAGGTGATGGAAGGTGTTACTTGTTATTTGACCTGACCACTAAGATCCGGTACGAAGATGGGATCACAAAATATTTTTGTTTCCATTTTTGTTAAGACTTGAAACCAACTTGAGAGCTTTCCGGTGATATAAATTTTATCTCAATCTGATTCCCGAATTAGGAATTATGCCCTCTTGAATTTTGACTAATCAAATTAGGCAACATTATTATGTGTGGACCTTATTAGGCTGCCATGTTATCACTATATCAATGCACATAACCTTATGTCCCTACGTAGGATCCATGTGGCCATTTCCACGTTGCCTCAGGTGCGGGGACCATAGGGTCCTCCTTCTTTTGTTTATGGGACTTTTCCTATTATACATATTTCGACCCATTTTCTAATTTTGGTGGGTTCCGCAAACCCACGTCATGTTGGATTGCCATGGTGATCTAACACCCATTATCCTTTGTTGTTAAATCTTCAATACTAAGCAATGAGCAATGAGTGTTGTTTGGTTTGCATTCTGGACCTAAGTCTACATCATCCCATCGAACAGACTTTTTCCCCAATGTGAACCAAAGAGATGAGAGTAGTGGGTGGTGAGTGGAAGTAGGGAATCTACGCTGGAAAAGTGTATGGATTGGAACCTCTTCACTAGTGCACTAATACAACATATTGAAATTTCTAGTAATAGGGGATGGGTAGATATAAAATCACGTGGCCTCCATGTCACCCAACAAGTCGTTATAAAGGCACCCACCTGCACGTCTAGTTCATGCCACCCGGAGTTGTCAGTACCTGAGGCATTCAACAATGAAAAATGGCAAGGATGATGATTGGTGGGTGGTGTTAGGGATCCATGTGGCCCTTCCATGTTAATAGAGGGTGCATGACCCACCCTATATCTCTAGTTTCAATTGCGATTTAGCATAAAATCCAATCTGAACTAAATCGATATCATTTTTAATGAATCCATGCCTTTCCCATTTGGATGCTTAGGTTTCTGAATGCATCCATGAATGAAATTAGAAATCCTCCCCCTTGAATATCTAGATACAATTGACACTTGGAAGATGAGGAGTACCTGATCCAAAAATAAATTCCATTATGAGGGCCATCCAAACCTAGATGAGTTATGGGTTTCTACTAAAATTTTTGTAGAGAAAGAAATTCAAGGGAATTTATCAGAATTCCTTTAAGAACCAATGCTTCAAGTCTTGAGTATAGACCATAGATATACTATTCCATGTCTAAATGAGTTCAAAGGTACCAACATGGCCTAAATTACATAAGATCCTAAACAAAAGAGAGACATGGCTCCAATGGCTAGAATAAATAAGAAAGCTATAAACTATGCCCTAATCAATGGATGTCAAGATATCATGACAATTATACAAGTTTGAACAAAACCATAGATTGATTGTATAATTATTAAACCAAGTGACCATTAGCATTAGATGAATCCTCATTTAACACATAACATGTAATTAAATCTCATATGTAAGATAACTTACAATCGTGTGTATGGAAGTGAGCTACCCAAGCCATAAACACATGAGATAATTGAGAGCTTATAAAATAACAGGTTAACTGAGTCAACTTCAGAAAATTAGTCAAAATGATGTAAGTGATCTTGCAATTCACGAATATAATAACTATCACATAGTACCAAAAGTTTAACATAAGAATAAAGACATATAAGACAAATTTTCCACAATGAGCATGTAATGAATTCAACAACCTATCATGAGTAGTGTTGAACCATAAATAAAAAAATAACATATCAAGCAAGATTGGAGGTTTCTGTGGTGTAGTTTTTCAGATATAAAACTTAGAATATTCACAGTCGTCATTTTTAGTCTACGTTTCGAACACAATTTTAATTAATCATTTGTTGAAAAGTGCAGAAACAAAGCATAGATATCATGTGTAATACATAATAATTTTTGAATGCAAAAATAAGCTTGTGTAACAATATGAACAATGCAGATGGTAGGAGTGGGGGGAATCATTGTTGTATTGGAAACCTTGAGCACTACTAAGAAATGGGGGGGGGGGGGTTGAATCAGTAGCATGTCTTATTAACAATAATCACCAATTTAAACTTTTATACTAAATTATATATATTAACTAACAATACATTATATCATCACATGAACATAAACAATGTAAGCAGCTAAATCAAACAAACATGAGAGAAAAAATACACGACACATCAAAACACATCCACACAAGGAGACACAAAATATATGGTGGAAACCCTTCCGGGAGAAAAACCACCCTTGTTGTTGTTGCACTGATCTGAATCTCTATTATGTCAAGAAATGGTCTTTTACATAGATTTGTTGACTCCCATCAGCTAGGAGACTCGACCTCATATACAATCAGTTTACCCCCATTAACTAGGAGACTTGATTCTACTAATCAACTCAAAAGAATATGTTCTATTTTAATGATTAAAAAATATATAAAAATCCCTAATTTCGCGCCGGGTTGATGGTTACTCAGGTAGTTCAACCACCCCAGCCCGTGGCCAACTGTTTCCAACTGCTGAAACTACTTGGAGGGACTATAAAAAGACCTCATATGTATGGCCTAAGGGAGAGAGAGAATTATTATTATTATACTCTGTTGGTTCCCTATCCAAGTCTGATTCCCCGTGCCTCCTGCACTTTCCCAGTTCATTTTAGGAAACCCTTGTTTCCTTGAGATATACATCCCTTTATATGTTATCTCGTGTGCACTCATTTGGAAGGAGTCTTAGCGAGGCAAGGGCTGGACGGATCCGGACGACGGTCTGCGAAGGCCTTGGAAGGATCAGGTGATCTCTCCACTTACTTTTGTACGTACTATTTTTATAATACAGAAGTATCATGCTGTTCCCGAAACAAACGTGTTAGTGTATGCTTTAATGTATGAAGAATATTTGTTATACAAGCATTCATGATGATTTATTTAATGTTTTATATGAATCTCACTAACATATAGAGTAGAAATATACCGTACAACTTGTCCTTTGTGCTGGTTTCTTCTTGTATTTCAGGAGAAAGAGGAAGGACGGTTGCAGGGAGTTTGAACTCCACGTGGATCTACTTCAAACGTAGGACCAACGGGTAAACCTCTCATTCTACTCGATTTCGTTTTTATGACTGTGCATGATCGTGTGAGTCTCTGTTAAGTAGTACGCCCCTGCTCTGTGGAGGTTGAATCCCAACCAACCTCTAGGGTGTTAAATCCCCGAAACAGAACTGGCGACTTCGCTGGGGATCACATTTTGTGATTCTCCTATTGGGTTGTTTCAGCTGTTTGGTAGGATACCAACAGTTTTTTCTGTCTTTTACAGTCCAGTTTGCTTTCTTGCAGTCAGTCTGAAGCTTTTATACCTTTCCCAGGCTTGTACTTTTATTTTTCATTATCTTTCTTTGTATACACAGTTTTTCTTGCACACAGTCGCGTATACCCGCGAGTTTGTGTAGAAGGAACCACGTATACGCGGGTTTCGTTCAACACAGACGCGTATACACGCCTGTTGCATAACTGCAAGGTCACGTATACCTAGGCTGAATTTGAAATTTCAAGATTCTGGTGTTTTTGGTCTTTACTGGCTGTGGAAGCCTGTGTTTGCAGAGTCTTTGTACTTACTGGAGTGTGACAGAAGTGGTTTTAAGTCTTGGTTCTCTTTCGTTTGTCCGAAAACTGATCTTTTTGGCGAAGTGTTCTTGTTGGTGCTAGCACTCCTGGATTGAGTTCCAAGATCACTTTCTGAGCGTTCTTGGCTGTTCTGCTTTACCAGAACAGAGAGCTTTTGCTCACTGACTCGCTCCTGTCTTTGTGTTGTGCTTCGCATTGCGTTCTTTGCTTTGTTGTCGATTGGTTTTCTTGAGTTTCATAGGCTAGGGTTTTGTTGCAATTTTCGAAGATCTTTTCTTGTTTCTTTGGAGTTTTGTGTTGCAACGAATTTGCACTATTTCTCTTGGCTGTTTGATTGAGTTTTTGGTCTTCCGTTGCCCTTATTGATCTTGCTATCATTAGTTTTATAAGGTTTGGGGGCATAGTTGGAGTTTATGCTTCAAATTCGGTCTCGTTTTGGCTTGGATTGGGATAGTTGTTTTTGGTTTTCTTGAAGCTCTTGTTTTATAAAACTAAAAAGCCCAAAAACATTTGTTTTGCTTTTTGTTTTTGCATATCAAAAACTCAAAAAACATTGTTTCTTGTTTTTGTTTTTGTTGTTGCCTTTTTCATTTTCGTTTGGCTTCATCTTTTGGGACTTTAGTGAAGTTTCTTGCTTCTAGTTTTTAGCTTGATTTTGAGGAGAGGGTGTCTTTTGATTTCTTCTTCTTCTTGTTGAGTATTTTGGTGTCTTATATTGAGAGTTATTGTTTGCAAGAATTGGCTTTCTGGATATCAAAAGATGAGTTAAAACTGAAGGAGCCTTTTTGGAAATTTTACCTTGTTTCAAAGGACTTTCTGCATCTTAGAATTTACATGCTAGTGGTCATTTGCATTAGGTGCATTGAATCATTTAGTTAGCTTCTTAATTTTTTTTGTGTGCGTGTGAGTTTGTAATTCGAAAAGAAAAATACATTTTAGTCTCGTAGAACTTACATAGAAATTGCTCTTCATCGAAAGACAAAGAACTTCATGTGCATGTAGTTTGGTTTTTATTAATTTCTTTTGCGTCAGAACATCATTGGTTTCAACTCCATATCCTTGTGACTTAATACAACAGCCCTTAAAATAAGCGATTTAATCTAAAATCAACTAGCAAGTTTTATTAAGTGTCAATCACCAACTAGCTAGGTTGTAGGGCCTTTGAATAGGAGAGAGGAGAGTTAACTCTCCAAGGCCGCTCAAACAAACATAGAAGTTTATTAATTGAGCGAAATCCAACTCCGTGAGGTGGACTGGGAAAGCTCTCATCCGAGAGTCAAGCGCGAGGGGAAGTGAAGGTTAAGAAGAGGGATACCTCCCCTCCGATTAGCTGAATCTAACCTCAAGACCGTTCCGCCCAGCTTCTGATACGGATTGGTGTCCATAGTTGCTGTTCCTAGGTTCCACACAGGTGACTGCGGGGGGGAATACCCGTGGTACCTGAGGCAGACGTCGCATCACTTTCAGCAGTACTTCTGGGGGGTGCCCTTGCGAAGCTTGGGTGCTTGAGGCGGCAAAGGCTGTCGTTAGGAGGTCGGCGTAACTGTTTCTGATACCTTCGCTAGTTGTTCTGGGCCCTAATCATCCCAGACTGCTTTCGGAAGGCCCTATACTTCGCTTTCCTGTATTTTGGTGTCCGGTCCTCATCACCTGGAGCGGAAATACTTGGAGGCTGTTTGCTTGTTGTTTCTCAGGGTTTTGATTTTAGTGTGTGCTCTTTGCTCCTAGCTTGCCTAGCTTTTCACTTTTCTTGAGTCTAATATAATAAATCTGTAAAAGTGGCTGATCAAGCGCCTCGACGTTCGAGGAGAGTCCGGGGGTTATCTCCCGAAAGTGCAGAGCCTTCTTCGAGAAGGCGTAGGAGCGATCTAGCAGGTGGTTTTCACCCTGTAGAGTCTGACGCTGTGGAGAGAGATCCTCCACTTAGGTCTGAAGGTTTCGTTGCTGATTCCGGTGTCGGTTCCGAGAGGAGCGTTCCGCTCACCTCGATAGTATTGTTTCCTCAGGAGGAAGATTTTCAGATAGAAGATATACCTGAGCCTGCAGCTACAGGTCCATCTCCTCTTCCTCTTGATCATCCGTTTGTTATTCAGTACGTCGGACCGGAGTCCGAGAGACCGCCGGATCTTCCATATCTTTTTTATCTTTCGATGGCCACGACTGGGAACGCGGCTTCTACCGTGAGTGCTGCGGGCATTCAGACTCCTGCTTCCGCCGAGGCAGGGGGCACTATTGCTCTATCTTCGAGTGCTTCTAGCACTGCTATGTTTGGCTCTGGGTTCACCCAAGCATATGCTTCCCAATCTGGTCCCTTCGTTTCAGGGATGTCCATTACTGGAAATCCCTCTTTTTCCTTTACCGCCGGTGCAGCTGGATCTACGCCCATGTCCAACATGGCTAGTGGATCAGCTTCTTTCCAGGGTTTCCCCTTTGGGACTGGGCATATTCCTAGTCCCAATCCTTCTTTAGGGTCATTTCCTTTTACGTCCCAGACCCAAAGTTTTAATCCTTGGGCTCAGGGGCCAAGTTCGACCGCTTTTATGGGGTGGAATCCTATGTTTGTAACATCGGGGGCAGGGAATCAGTTCATCGCGAGTCATCCAGGGAATGCTTCTTTCCCTGCATCGAGTGCTTATCAGTCTTTTTCTCCTCTATCTAATGCATGGAACCCCTACCAGGGGCTTACATCTTCAATTAATACTTCAGCGGGGGGAAATAGTCTGGGTCTTGGTAACTCGGCGTGGGGAGGAGGTTCTTCTCCGTTTTCTACGGGTCCTTTCTGGCAGCCTGGTGCCTCATCAAATCCAGGATATTCTTTTCAGAATGTGGGAAATCCATCCCATCAAGGATGGAATTCTCAGGCTCCGCCGCGATTACCATTTCTGGCAACGTTAAACTTGCCAGACTTGGCGAAGTTAACTAATGACCCGATTCGGTATAGTCCGGGTTGGCCTCCGGTTCCAACCAAACTTCTTTCAGACATTCCTAAGTTTGAAGGTAAGAATGGTGAAGATCCGGCAGACCACGTCACCACATTCCACTTATGGTGTTCATCCAACTCTCTGATCGACGATTCGATTAGATTGAGATTATTTCAGCGCACCTTAACTGGAAATGCCGCGAAGTGGTATATAGAGCTCACTGGGGGCAGTTTCGCCACATTTGAAGAACTGGCTGTCACTTTTCTTAACCATTTTCAGTTGCCCGTCAGATATGAGGCTAGGACCGAACTCCTGGCTAATTTTAAGCAGGATGAGGCAACTCACATTTCTGATCATATTCAGGAATGGAGGAGAAGGAAGAGGCTTATCAAAGCCCATATTCCAGGTGAGTTCCTTCTCGAGTGGTTTTTGAAATCGCTTCAGTCATATATTTCAAAGGATGTATCCATGTCAGGGGTATATTCCGAGGAGCAGGCCATCTTTAGGGCCCAGCAGTTAGAGTTGATCTATTCTCAGTCTGGCATGCTTTACAAGTATTTGCCCAATGCTCCTCGCTCCAAAGTGGATCTATCGAAACCCAAACCCGGTCCGCATGGTGACGGACTTGTCGGATCGGTCAGTAGTAGTGCAGCCAGCCTGCTTTCTCAATTGCAGCAGTTGTCTTTACAATCTGCTTCTTCTGGTCAGGCTGTGCCTGCTGATTCATCACCTTCCCAGTCTTTGTCCATTAATGCTGTCCAATCTTCTGAACCCAAAGGAAATCAACAGTCCGATGGAAGAAGAAGGGACGTAATAACAAGAAGAAGGGCAAGAATGGGAAGGGCAATGCAAATAAGACCAACGAGCGTGTTGGTGAAGGGCAAAAGGAGAAAAAGAAGGTTAAATTTCCATGCAAGCTTTGTGCTGGAGATCATCTCACGCACCTTTGCCCGAAAATTCAGGATGCTCAGCGCCTGTTATCTCAGCAGGGTTCTTCTAGTTCCCAGGCTGTGCTAACAAACCCTTTTCCCCAAGGGCAGCAATTAATTGCTGGCGCGAATCAAAATCCTGGGGCTTCCTCTGGAGGTCCTCAGGAAGGGGAAATTCCATCGAATATCTTTAAGGACTTGAGGATGAGTGCTCATGGGATTAAACCAAGAGATCCCGTGATTATGGCGGAGAGGAATCTTCGAAAGCTAAGGAAGTTCCTGATGCTACTGAGCCGCTTCATATCACGAAGCCAACTGTCGAGTCTATGCCTCGGATACCGAAGGCATTCTCTAAGCGGTCAACGATTAATCCGAACATGAGGGCTGCCCAGAACTACTCGATTGTAGAAGATCTGGCGCAGAGTCCTTGTGCTATGTCAGCTTTAGAGGTACTCCAGTCTTGTCCGGCTCAGCGCAGTGCTTTGCTCACTGCCATTGGAGCTATAGATCCTAAAAATTCTCTTCTGATTACCTTTGATATGAAGAATTTTAAGAAGAGACTTCCTCATCATATGGCCTTCCATATTAAATCATCGTACCGGAAGACTAATATCTTTCGTACGGTCGTTGATGAGGGTGCTTCTACTTGCGTGATGTCTCTCGCATGCTGGAAGACACTAGGATCTCCCAAAGCTGTTCCATCTAGCACTATTCTTAATGCATTCGATGGCCATTCTCATAGGCCCCATGGTATTGTCCCGGCTTTGCCCATCTGTGTTGGGGGCAAAACCGTTAACATAGAGGTTGAGGTAGTAGATGCAACCTTGGACTACAACCTTCTGTTGGGGAGGAACTGGATATATGATATGGATGCTATTGCATCCTCACTATTTCGGATAGTATGTTTCCCCCACGAAGGGAGGATAGTCACGGTGGATCAACTGGACTGTCCTCCTGTAGACCTGGATGCGCCTCCTGACTCATCTGTTCCTAAGTTGGATAATACCAAGGCGCCTATCGAGAATTTAGGAGTGGGAATGTATTCTTCCCTGATGGGATCTTTTGATCTTCCTCCTCCTAAGGTGTCTATCAATGCTATTTCATCCTCCAAGGCTCCCCTTCGAAGAGAGTTCTTTCGAACTCATTATTTTTCGGACCCTTGGACCTTACCTTCCCCAACCGCCACTTTGGAGGAAGGGCAAGTGGGTGGAATGGCATTCCCGATTTCTGCAGCTGAGATTGCATATCAGTCTGTTGTTGACACTGCTGAGTCTGATCCAGCTCCTCTTTCGCCGGAAGAGTTGGATGGTGATGTGGCTCCGGCTTGGACGCTTACTTCTTCTTCTGCCCAGGATTGTCTAGATACCACTCTTCCATCTGAAGAGGCCATCCTGGAAGCAATGACAGGTATAGAGAGACCGTGGGATTACTTGCATCATCGGTCTTACTTCCTACCTGACTTGAGCGAAGTCGAAGCTAGTTTTCCAAGTCCTCAGTCTCCTGGACCTGTTCACCCAGTCTTGAGCCCCTTAGCACCAGCACAGTTTTATGCTGAAGGGAACATGGCTGTGATCTCTCCGACTATCCCGGTGAACATCTCCAGGAATCCCAACATTATCGAGAACGTTTTCATTGGAGCTGAATGTTCCCGTGAAGAAGTTCAAATCTATACCGAACTCTTCAAAGAGTATAGGGATGTTTTTGCTTGGTCTTATGAGGAAATGCCTGGCATAGACCCATCTATTGTCCAGCATGAGATCAAGACGTATGAAAACGCTAAGCCGGTCAGGAAAAAACTTCGTCCGGTTAATCCTAGGAAGGCAGCAGCTATCAAAGCTGAAGTTGAAAAGCTGCTTAAGGCGGGATTCATTTTCCCAGTTCCTCTGACTGAATGGGTTTCAAACCCCGTTCCCGTTGATAAAAAGCAAGGAACAATTCGAGTATGCATCGATTTCAGAGACCTGAATAAGGCGTGTCCTAAAGATAATTACCCCACACCTTTCATTGATCAGATTATTGACGAGTGTGCCGGTAACGAGATTTTCTCTTTCATGGACGGTTTCTCTGGTTATAATCAAATTACTATCCGTCCAGAAGATCAACATAAGACCGCATTTATTTGTCCCTGGGGTACGTTTGCATATAAGAAAATGCCTTTTGGTCTTAAAAATGTTGGAGCTACTTTTCAGCGGGCCATGTCTTACGCCTTCCACGACATCAAGAAAATTATTGAGGCATACTTAGATGATCTAGCTGCTCATTCTCGAAAGAGGATGGATCATCCAGGTCACCTCCAGCAAATATTTGAGAGATGTCGTTTTTATAAAATTCGTTTGAATCCGAACAAGTGCGTTTTCGCGGTAACATCCGGTCGGCTGTTGGGATTTATCGTGTCTAGTGAAGGGATAAGGGTAGATCCCTTCAAGGTTGAGGCAATACTTCGGTTGCCTCCCCCGTCTTCAATCCGTCAACTTCAAAGTCTCCAAGGGAAGTCTAACTTTCTTCGGAGGTTTATCGTTAACTATGCCGAGATTACAAAGGGATATATGAGACTGTTGAAGAAAGGAGTTCCTTTTCTTTGGGACGACTACGCTCAACGCTCATTCGATGCCTTGAAAAAGGCATTGACCTCTGCTCCTTTGCTGAGTCCACCCGATTATAGCAAAGATTTTCTTTTGTATCTGGCTACAGCAGAATCTACCATTGGTATGGTTCTGGTTCAGGAGGATGATGCTCTTGTTGAGCATGTTATTTACTACCTTAGCCGAGGACTGGTAGGACCTGAACTTCGATACACCCCGATAGAAAAATTAGCCTTAGCAGCAGTTCATGCTGTGCAGCGACTCCGGCATTACATTATTCTTCGCAAAACTTATGTCTTGGCAGCTGCCAATCCATTTCAGTTTGTCCTCAGCAAGCGAGTGATTGGGGGCAAATATAATAGATGGATTGTGATTTTACAGGAATTTGATTTAGAGTTCCTGTCTGCCAAATCCAAGAAGTCATTAGTCTTTGCGGAATTGATCTCTGAGTTGCCTTGTGGAGAGGAGATGATCTATGATGAGTCCTTTCCGGACGAACACTTGTTTCTGATCTCTCCACAAGATCCTTGGTATGGGGACATCATTGTATATCTCCAGACTGCGAAGTTTCCCTCTTCTTTTCGAAAGATGAGCGTTGTAAGCTGCGTCACTTAGCTAAAAGTTATCTGATTATTGGTGATGCTTTGTACCGTCGAGGGGTTGATTCAATCCTAAGACGCTGCTTAACTTTCGAAGAAGCTGACGCTGTGCTCAATGATTCTCACGGTGGAGCTTGTGGGGGTCATTTATCAGGGCTTGCTACAGCCCAAAAGATTTTGCGTGCTGGCTACTTCTGGCCCTCGATTTTCAAAGATTGTATTGAATCGGTCAAGAAGTGTCATCTTTGTCAGGTGTATACTCGAAAAATGCGCGCTCATCCAGCTCCGCTTTTTCCAGTCGTTACTGTCGGACCCTTTACAAAGTGGGGTATGGATTATACTACTTGTAACCCGCCTTCGGCAAAAGGTCACAAGTACATTATCGTAGCAATAGACTACTTTACGAAGTGGGTCGAGGCTATGCCTACTTTTGGGAACGATGGTGAGACTGCAGCTCTTTTCTTCTTCAACCAAGTTATCGCTCGTTTCGGTATACCTAGAGAGATTGTCACTGACCATGGCAGTCACTTTCAGAACAGTATGATGGCTGAGTTGGCTCTTAAATTGGGTTTCCGACAGGAGCATTCATCTCCATATTATCCTCAGGCCAATGGCCAGGTGGAAGCCGTGAATAAGTCCTTGAAGACAATTCTTCAACGGACGATTGATAAACATAGATCCAACTGGCACATTATGCTATATCCTGCACTCTGGGCATACAAGACGTCAGTTAAAACTGCAACTGGCTTTACTCCGTTTCAGTTAGTCCACGGGGTGGAATCCGTATTTCCCATTGAATGCTAGATTCCTTCCCTTAAATTAGCTGTTGAGCTTCTTCCTGACACTTCTAGTCTGGCAGAGCGGCTTCTTCATCTGGAACATCTTGATGAGCAGCGTCGAGATGCCGCCACGTTGAACGAAGCGCATAAAAACCGAGTCAAAGTCCAATACGATAAGGCGGTTAAGCCTAGGGTCTTTTCCGAAGGTGACCTTGTTTTGGTCTATGCCCAAGAAAAAGATGCCTTGGGGGCAGGAAAGTTTAAATCGATGTGGTATGGCCCCTATATCGTCAAAAATGTCCTTAAGAAAGGAGCGTATACCTTGGTTGACTTCGAAGGGAACGAGTTGCCGGAGCCCCGAAATGGGCTCTATTTGAAGAAGTACTATGCCTAGGCTTTGGCCTGGCATTTTGCTTTGTATATAGTAGTTTTTGTCTTGTACATATCTGTTTTGATTTTCGATTTTTGATGAGATGGTGATGTTTTTGATCTGCTTTGGCAGGTTGTGTTGATGTCATGAGTCATTTCGGTTTCGCCGATGGTGCTAGTAGACACACCCGGAACTTAGCTTCCGCGGCTTGGGTTCTTCATTATCCTTCCGGTCAGCTGTTGGTATCAAGAGGAGTCTGCATTGGTCCTGCTTCCAATAATGTAGCAGAATACACTGCAGTCATTCATCTACTCTCGGAGGCAATATCTTTTGGTGTTGATTCGTTGGTAGTTTTCTTGGACTCCCAGCTGGTGGTGTCGCAGTTGAACAACACTTATCGGGTACGAGATCCAGTTTTATTACGATTGTTTTTGAGGGTACGTTTGTTACAAAGGTCATTTCAATTTTTAACATTCATTCATATTCCTCGAACTGACAATTGGTTTGCTGACTCATTAGCTAATCAAGCTTTAGATTGGCGTATTAATCATTCAATACAATAATTTCTAAATCATCAAGAACATCATACATTTGATACATTTATCACATCACATCAAACATCGCTGTATATATATCATCGGTATGTCAAAAAACTTTACAAAATTTTGGATCCATCAATGCCGTACAAAACTTGGGCTTATGCCCCATCATGTTCAGTCTCAAAAAATATACAGTAATCTAATATGTAAAATCTGTCTACTCCTGAGGACCCTGCCCAGCGTTCCTATAGAACATCACTGCAGTGGCCACACGACGGAACAGTCTAACCCATTCCCGGGGTACTCCTACAACCCGTCTCTGGACGGCTTCTGGCAAGTCTTCCACAGCAGCCAGAGGGATTTGGCGGGTTAGTCCCTCCAAGTTTCTCTGCACGGCCTGGAGGGTCCTGTCAGAATCCGCTGTTTCTGCTTCACCTCTGCGGCGTTTATGACGTGCTAGGCCCTCAGGACGCACTGGTCCAACATCTGAAACATGATCATTTTTCATTTGTCAGTTATTATGAATCCAAACCAAAAACATGTTTGTTTTTCATTTTCATACATATTTGAAAAATCCAAAAAAAATCATATAAGTTAAAATTTTTGAAAAAACTTACCGACTGCTCCCCATGCTGCACCGGGTGGAAGTACTAGATCTGGATCTCCTCGGAAATCCATCCCGGCATAGGGATAGTCATCTACTGCGATGATTTGTTCTCTCCACCATAAGAAGAACTCATCGTCCTAGGTAGTTCGGGGTACCTCGCTGCCCCCCAGTCTCTTCATCATGTCTGCCCAACGGGCAATTCTTGGGTCCCGAGGGCTGCTGATAGTTGAGATGATTTTGGGTCTCAAAGCTGGAACTCTCTCGAAGAAGAATGTAGTCAAAATGGTTCCATAGCCAAAATGTTTTGTTTTTGTTTGGCGAATGGAGGTCAGTTGTTGTTTCATGTTCTGTAGCAGGGTAGTGCACCAATCATACACATGAATTAAGCACTCTACAGCTATACTCATGTGCATCCTGGACGCCTGATGCAGTGAGGCAGATCCTGCCACTCTGCCGATGGTGAATAGGAGGATCTTTATGTGCAAGTCCCTGATATCTCTGATTGCAATTTGTGTGCCAACTTTCTTGGAATTTTCTATGCAATAGATTTGGACATAGTCCTCCACGGTTAACCCTCCCAGGGGCCTTCCGTGCAGATCCACTGGGTCTCCCCTTCTGGAGAGTCCAGTGATGAAGTATATATCTTCCACCTCTATGCGTAGTGGCATTTGATCAATGATGAAACAATCCCGATCCGGTTCCCAATAATTTACCAGCATTTCAAGCAATCTCACATTACTTTTCATATTGGGCATTTTGAAAAATTTGAATAATCCACAGTTTCGGAGGACATTTTGTGCTGCGCGATCTTCCATGACCTCTTGGTCTATTGCGCTGTGCTCACGTTCCCTCCAAGAGATAGTCATCCTGAAAAATTTCATTAAAATTTGCATTAGAAACTTCTTTTTGAGTTATGGACCTGCGCATACGCGACTTGTTCTGTGCACAGTCGCGTGTATACGCGGCTCCACTTCATTGAACCCGCGTATGCGCAGATACACATTTTTTAAGAAGGGTTTTTAGGCAAAAATTCACTTAATTTTAAATTTTAAACGGACAAAATGATTAAGCAGGATGAATAAGGAGCCTACCTGAAGTTTCGCTGAATTCCGACGGTCGGTTGTTCCTGATTTGACGAAACAAGTTTTTAGCTCCAGAGCTCTTTTTCCAAATCAGCTATGCAATAATGAACCAATTGAGAGGTAATTTGTGTATTTATGGCTAAAAATTGAAAATTTTTGCAAAAATTTCCTTATGCTTATTTTTTCGATCTGTCTTATGCTGTATAACTTGATTGCTTGGAAGTGCCTAGTTTGGTATGTTTCAGGTACATTTTGACGATTTCGAGATTTTTCCCGGTTTTTGACCCATGATTTCAGACTCTTCACGGCAGGTATATGATCTTCACTAGCATATAGGTTAGGGAATCACTTTCCGTTGCATCTTGCATTCTAGCCTCCATACTGATCACTTGCCTTAGGGTCGATCCCATCAGGTCATGAGTATTACACCTATTTCACTCGCCGATTTTTTAATCATGACTTGATGGTAGAGCCTTCCTTTACATGGGCTTCCTAGTTAGTTCCTCGCTATCACTTGTTGCCCATGCTGCTTTTTATGTAGGCTCGGGAGTCCTCTTTAGTCCCGCCATGTCTTTTGTGTTGAAGCTTCATTCTTCTCCTTCATCACTTATCATTTTTCTCGCTTATACCCTAGAGGCTCCCTGGTGTCGTTAAGTTGTATTACTGCATTGCATATTGGCTACTTGTTTATCCTGGCCTTTAGCCGGCTTCATTTGGACTCGATGTTTAAGCCAACTTTTGACCTTGACTTTCCGTACAAGTTAACCATTGCATGCACTTAGCTATCACGACTTGACACCTTTATACCCATGGATGGAACGTTCCTCTGAGTATCACTGACCAGTTTTCGCCACCTTGTATTGAGCATAGGATTGTTCCAATCCCAGGAACTAGTGCATCTGCTTTCTTGATACTCGTTCTGTCCATTGTATCATAGCATTCTTTTATTCTTTTTCAGGCTTATTATGAAAAAGACAAAAAAAATCAAATATAAAAAAAAGAGCGGGAACGGGATGTATCTTCGTTATTTTGATGGCAGTACAGAGTCAGTTTGTCGCCCTTGAACAAAGCACATATACTTATATATATTTCCTTCATCTGGGATGGTTCTAGTTTTGACCTAGGTTCAGCCTTTACCATGTTTCACTTGTCAGTTCTCCCCCGGTTGGTTATCTCTTCCAATCATATGGAGAGTTTGTTTTGCCTCCGGCAAGACAGACTTATACAGTGTCACTTTTTACTGCCATGGTCATCACAGAGTCGTGCTTTTGTTCAAGGGAAGTCTAGCCTGAGTCGGCCATTCTGCGGTGTCTTTTGACTCATTATTCAGTCGGCCTTCCCGGTCTTGTCAGTATCATGTTCTATCACATCAGATGTTTTGATCTTCTGCTCGTGCTGGTTTGAGAAGGTCTCCATTGACTTCTTGCCGGCGGGTTTGTCTCTTATCGACTACGACACATTGCTCTGAGAGCAAACCTAGAGCCGCACCTTGGGCCTATTCCCATCATTGATAGGTGACCTCGTGCTCAGCATTTGATCATCATCATGGGTCTTTGACCGAGTGGTTTCCCCTGTGTTCGACGTCAGCACACATTATCACACTTGGGATTCGTGCAGTACCTGGATTTCCATTTGACCCTATCGGTGGATTTCTCGCCTCTGTGTCAGCTTTCATTATTGGTTGGTTCAGAGGGTTTCTTCCGTGCGCTAGCTTCATCTTGTGCACGTCGGAAACGTACTTCGGTTTTGGTTCCATCACTCTCCTTTGTCCGATTCCTTCCAAATCTTGGCCTGCGGGTTACACTCGCGCTGGACTGATGTGGGATGCCTTAATGCCTTCCTTCCAGCAGATCTTTTCCCATCGACTCCGACTCATTGCTCGGGGAACAAGATCTAGAGTCTTTTTGTCAGTACCTTAGGGTTTGCAGTCATCAGTGGCAGACTCTTCGCTATCGACAGTGGGGATTCATCATTGCCTCCTGATTGGTAGATTATTTCAAGTGTTCGACTTCAACTCATTCATTCACACTTGTCAGATTGTACTGGGGCACCTTGACACTCATTATCATTATCGGTGGGTTGTCTCGCGTTGGTTAACGGGAAACATCATTGCCCGGTAATCCAACGATTTCTCACATGGTCGACTTCAGCTCATTTATTCTCAGTGTGTAGAATTGTGCCGTTGTGATCGGTGAAGACCTCGGGTTGCATCAGCATTTCTCGGTTCACTGTTGACAGTTCTTTCAGTTTCTGCCAGTGTTGCCGTCCACCCTTATATGTTGCAGTTCAGCACAGCAGCATCTTATATGTTGATCCCCGAGTTGCGTGATTGTACTGTTTGATCCGCCTCTTATGATCCGGTACTTGGAGATTCAGTTACTTGATCAGACATCCAGTTGCACTATCTTTGATCAGCTTTCTATATGTGATACTTGGACATTGATACAGATTTGTCTTTCCGGGCCCTGCTCAGATGATTCACTATGTACTTTCAGTTCAGTTATACTTGTATACGTGTTGGATCTATTCAGTACTTTCTATATATATGATGTATTTTTGACTGAGCATGGGTATGCCCGCCTCAGCATGTGTTGACTCTCTGGTTTCTTTCATTGGTTTTTGGCAGGCTGAAATCTGGTGAAGTCCTCTCTTGTTCTTGCGAAGTTCTTTCTATGTGCATAATACATTTTGGCCATCATGTACCCCTTCTGACCTCATATATTAGGGGGCATATGTTATAGCATCATTTCTCACCTTGACATGATTCATGATTGCTACATGGCTTTATGGGCACCCATTCCTACAGACTTGGACAAATTCACTTAAAAACAGTGGAAAATCCTTCATACGCGACTATGCCCGTGTTTTTCGCGTGTATACGCTAGTACAGCTAGACTTTTCCGCGTATGCCATTTTAATGATTAAAAAATATATAAAAAAATCCCTAATTTCGCGCTGGGTTGATAGTTACTCAGGTAGTTCAACTACCCCAGCCCGTGGCCAACTGTTTCCAACTGTTGAAACTACTTGGAGGGACTATAAAAGGACCTCATATGTATGGCCTAAGAGAGAGAGAATTATTATTATTATACTCTGTTGGTTCCCTATCCAAGTCTGATTCCCCGTGCCTCCTGCACTTTCCCAGTTCATTTCAGGAAACCCTTGTTTCCTTGAGATATACATCCCTTTATATGTTATCTCGTGTGCACTCATTTGGAAGGAGTCTTAGCGAGGCAAGGGCTGGATGGATCCGGACGACGGTCTGCGAAGGCCTTGGAAGGATCAGGTGATCTCTCCACTTACTTTTGTACGTACTATTTTTATAATACAGAAGTATCATGCTGTTCCCGAAGTAAACGTGTTAGTGTATGCTTTAATGTATGAAGAATATTTGTTACACAAGCATTCATGATGATTTATTTAATGTTTTATATGAATCTCACTAACATATAGAGTAGAAATATACTGTACAACTTGTCCTTTGTGCTGGTTTCTTCTCGTATTTCAGGTGAAAGAGGAAGGACGGTTGCAGGGAGTTTGAACTCCACGTGGATCTACTTCAAACGTAGGACCAACGGGTAAACCTCTCATTCTGCTCTATTTCGTTTTCATGACTGTGCATGATCGTGTGAGTCTCTGTTAAGTAGTACGCCCCTGCTCTGTGGAGGTTGAATCCCAACCAACCTCTAGGGTGTTAAATCCCCGAAACACTCACACAAATCTACATATAACTATCCACTGAAATCACCATGATCAACAATCCTTTCCCAATTCTAATTGGAATATCCAACTACCATTGGATGGAGAAAATGTTCCTTCCAATTCTATAGAATCATTGCTCCAACATGCATGATGCCACTCCTCCACAAGCTCTATGCGGATCTCATTTCATATATTTTCATACTGGATCTAAAACGATCTGCTCAACCTCTATCCAGCTCTACAATACACATCTCAGTAGCAAGACTCTCTGCAAATCATCATTAAATATCACCACAAACATATGCTATCCACACCACCAAAATAGTGGCTCAAATCTATGCATAAAATCTTCAATAATATGATCAACCACCAACTAATAAATTGAATATAATAATGAAACCATTAACACTAGTCTACAAAAATAAGCTCTTCAAACCCTACAACAACATGTGAAATATCATGGCCCATTTTTATTCACAACAAATCCATGCATACAGAAACAACTAGAATGTAAACACAATAGAATCTTTATGAAATTTATTCTTTAGTCATCAATCTGCTCTGTATAACTGATTTTCTGCTTTAGAACACTGCTTGAGTCTTCAAAAATTCTCATACAGCTAACATATGCACACCTGCACTGTGTATCTATAATCTCCACAAGGTCTAAAACATTATTCTACTTCTCTGCAACATTTTCTCTCACATAATCACTCGATCAATCTTCACTAAACTCCAAAATGAAGAATATAAAACATTAGGGGTGAAATCCACTTTGGCCTGGGATCAAGAGTGCATAAAGTTGATGAAATCAAACCATTATCACCAATACTTGTGCACTTAAGGTGTTCACACCCATTGGATAACGTACTCTACCAATTTTGACCTTATCCAATTAATATACAAGATGCTATGAATATACAAGTCAAAATACTCTGGAAGTGTGTGTGGAATGTGGAGAAAATTTCATTCAAACCCATAACCACACCCACAAAACTAGAAAATCTCGATTATAACCGCAAACACAAAACTACCAAACCACACACACAAACATGCATCCCTGCAATTGGGGCAAAGCATAAGGAAAAACATAAGAACCTTAGCTCTGAAACTTTGCCACCTATTTGGTAATATTCTCTAGCATATGTACATGCATCTAAACCTATGCAAAGCCTTGTGACACCACTATAAATAGGAAAAACATGTCTCCCAAGTGTCACTGCCAAGTTGACCTAAAGGCCAAAAAATAAGAGTTGACTTGATTGCTATCGAGTCCTCTACTCTCCAATAACACTTGCACAAGATACATCACATTTGTAACATATTGAAGCGAATTTCCATCATCATCATAAGGCCAATCAAACAAGTGTAACTATTATTCCATCAATTCCTGCACTAGTCCATGAAAAAGAACGTATACACTGGTAGCATATGAGGAACCACCATCCACACACTACCATCATATAAACGTCAAGGTTGACATAAATGCCAACATAAGCATATAAATATGAAAACAACTAGCTAGAACCAAACCATTCACCCACAAGGATGGCATCAGTGCATCAACTAGATCATCGTAGTGTTGACTTCAATGCCAACACAAGCTACTTGTCATTTTTGTCACTCTCCCCAACTTCCTAAGGCTGATAGTAGGATTGGAGAAAGGTAACCACATACCAAAATTTAGTTCAAGTAGCCAGCGCTACCTGGACCAGAGAGGGATATCATTATGTCACTTTGTAGTCAAAGGTATGACTAGATATAATGTTTTAGGCTAGTTATGATTCTCAATAGATTAAGGTTTTTGCTTGTTTGGAGTTTTGCTGGATATGAATGATAGTTAGGAGACTAGGTCTAGGGTTTTGATCTGATTTCAAAGGTTTAGTTGCAGAGGTAAGGGTGAGGACAGGTAGGTAAGATAATAAGCATGATTGATTTGTCAATGTGTATAGAGCGATATGAGAGGGAATCAGAATGAGCATTAAACTGAATTCATTCATTAGAAGAGCAAGACAATTTCATGAAAATCTTATGAAAAACAGAGCATGGAAAGAATGTTTTTTGTCAATAAACTTATAAGACTTAGCATAAAGAAGCATATATGTGAAATACGACTAAAATAACATTCAACACCATGATTTTATAGAGAAAAACAAATTCTCAAAGGCATACCACAGGAGTCTCAACAATATGTCTGCAAAACTACCCTTGATTTCATGAGCAAAAACTTGTACAATATATACACTGCAAATAACAAATATCCAACCCGAAAAGACAAAATAGATTCTAATTATATAAAATATAGACCATCACACCTCATCAGGTCAAAATCCCATCCAAAATGGATCATAAATTCAAAATATGAGTAATTTCCTAGTTTCTAGGGAGGTTAGAAACCATTTCCTGAATTTTAGCTATAAACTAGGAGTGTTTGTCCCTTACATTGATTGCAAATTCCTTCATGATAAGAAGCAAAAAAAAACCCAATAACTCTAATGACAACTCATAGCCTCGAATTTGTGGCCATTTATTAGCTTGACAAGTGTCCTGAGGGAACCCAATGCTGATTTGTGACAATTCTGACTAAAGATTTTAAAAACAATTTCCAAAAGCGTAACATAACTTTGGAGGAAATTTTGAGGCACTTTGAGAAGTCAAATTTGACTTCTAAAAAAACAGACAACTAGCCCTATGTTTCTAGTTTCTATAACATCTTGAATTTTAAAAAATGGACCACGGGAAGGTCTTAAAAAAATCCATTCTCCCAGGGTTACTCAAAAGCGTAACAAAGGGTCCAAAAAGGAGGCAAAAACATGAAAAATAGGTGGTTTTTGAGCCTTTTCTCCCAAATTGCAGCTTCTCATGCCATGAGGGTTCCTGATATATGATTTACTAATAAAAATACACACATCCATGTAAATAAATCACCATTTGGATGCCTCCAAATCAAAAAGTCATAAGTGTCTGTTACCCTTCTGCAATGAGAAATTTCCAGAATTCTACAAAAAGTCATGTAAAATACCAAAATTCCTCCAAATCTTTCAAAATTCATTATTTGATACCTGTAAGAGATAAGCTACACAAATAATTAATATTCAACCAATAAATCCAATCTTTCCTTCTCCATGAGCTTCATTTGTGCCTCTTTAAGCCTCTTTTTCACTTGTTTCAGCCTTATTTGAGAAATGGTATCCCTGGTACGATAATGACTTGTCATGTGCCTTTGTAAATTGTTATTATTTTTAGCCTTCTTCAATAGCTTATCTATATTCTCATTAACTCTTGATAGTCAAAGCTCTCTATCCTCATTGATCTCGATGGAAATGAGCTCATCAAATGTCAACTCTTCAGATTGATGAATTTGTTGTCTCTCTCACTCCAGTGCCCTTTTGAGGCCTCTTGTTCTTGGTATTTTTGTGTGTGTTTCAACCTCCATCTCCTGAATTTTTTCAAAAAAAACAATTTTCTTGCCTTTGCCTCTATTTTCCTCCATGTCTGATTTGTACTTTCTTTGTAGGAGCTGATTAATTTTCAATTGAAAATATTCCTGCTTAAGGAAAGTAATTCGGGATTAGGCAATGGAGAAGGCCTCTTTCAATTATAATATCTATTTATCTTTATATTTGATGATGTATTGAGCTTATATGACCTCCTCATGCTCTAATACCTCAGGCTCCAATGGCACCGACTTATCATGCTGATGCAAGAGAGGCTGCTCCTCTATCTGAGATTGCTCAACATGGGTGCCAACTGTAAGAAAACTCCTGGTAGAATTAGGCACAAAAAATTGTATCTTCCCTCTCTCATATGTGTGAGAAAATCCCACAACCCTAGGGAGGGACATCTGAAAGCTGAATAGGCATGCTAGAAGATCCAATTTCCATTGGCTGTGGTGATGATGTAATAGGCTAGACAGAAAGCATTGCTGAAAATCTCTCCAAGAAGTCTTCCCAAGTCATGTTTATGGAGGACAAGTGATGCAACACAATGAGCTTTATTAGGCCATGATGAAAAATACTAGTATGATGATCTTACCTTCTGCTCTGAACCTTATTAGCCATCTTAATTAAGCTCCTGTATAAATAATGAGGAAAATCAAGTGTTTTGACTCTGGTAAAATGCATCAAAATCTTGATGTGATACCTATATAGCCTGGAGAATCTTCCTTCGCATGTAAAGTTCTTCATTATAAACATCACCAGAGGAGCATACTTGTTTCTTAGATTTCTGAAAGGAAAAAGAAATTTTGGATTATCTGTAGCATGAGGCTTGAGGCGCTGCTTGTAGTTTGCAATGTCTAGGTACATACCCTTGAACCACTACTCTACATGATAAGGGATACATGTAGCCGAAGAAATTAGGTTAGATGATGAGTCGATCTCCATATTTGCAAGAGAGACCTTCCCCATATTGTATTTGGTTGCAAAAATGCTGGAAAAATGAAGATGATACCCCCCTTCCATAAGACTTTCAAAATTTTTTAATCACCTAGTTATTTGAAAGCACCTTCTAGCCAATGGTGAAGCATTAATCTCATGCATGGTGAATGGCTCAAGCTTGAGCTGGCACCCTCCTTTGAATCTCTTCTTTTCACTTTCCATGGTGTTGTTCGCTGGAATGATGAAAACCCTAGGGTGTCAATGAAATGAGTGAATGAGAATGGAAATTTGGAAAAACAGGGTGCAGGAAGTTGTGAGTTTTATGGATGAAATGGAAGGCCTTGAAGCTGAGAATAATTCTAGACAAAATTGAGTAGGTAGTTTTGTATGTTAGATTCAAGTTGAAGGTGGAATGAGAGAAAATGGGTGGGTGGAAGGTGTCAAAATATCTAAAACACAGGAAATTCCAAATTTTGACTGTGAGAATAGCCTGTGTAATAGTAGGGTAAGTTTATGAGGTGAAATAGGGGTGATGGGGTTGAGAAAAAAATATGAAAAAAATTAAGTGAATAGGATGGTGTATTTTCTCCACAATGAAGGTGGAATTAAGGCAAATGGAGGAGTTTAGGATGATGAAAACCTCAAAACACAATCATTTCCAAATTTTGACTGTGGCGAAAAAAATAGTGAAGAAGTGTTTTTGATGTTTGAGGGCCACAGAGCTTGATAAAATTTTTGATAAAAATTTAGTGGGTAGGCTGACACCTTAGCTCCACAGTGCAAGTGTAATGACAAAAAATGAAGGGGTTTAGGTCATTTAAAACCCTAAAACACAGTCACCTTAGTTTTCACAATTTTGATTGTTGGTTGTGTTAAAATAGTTTAGAATTTAGGGTTTTAATGGTTTGATTCTTGTTATGGATGATGTACGGGGATAGGCATATGTATAGATGGGGCACGAGGGTGTAGGTTTAGGGTTTATGTGATATGTTAGGTTTTAGGTTGAATAGGGTAGGCTAGGTTTTAACAAAACAATTCTTTTTATATGAAGATAATGGAGACATGGAGAAGACATTAAAAGACATAAAAAGATTAAAATATTCAATATCTAACCCACGCCAATAACATGGGAGGTTTATTAACTTGTATGGAGGCTACAACAAAGGATGGAGCTCAAATTTTTAAGGTTTGTAAGGTTTCGGGCTTCAACAACATCAGAGACTTGTCACACACAGAAGCGTAACAACGTGGAAACTGTCACCACAGGAGTGTAAAAACTGGAAACTGTCACCACAAGAGTGTAACAACTGGAAAATTTCACCATAGGAGCATAACACAGTAGCCCAACAATGACATATAAAGCCTAGAAGCGTAACACCTATGGATTTGAAGGGTTATAAGTGATTTTAATGGGATTTTAAGTGTTGGACTTTGGATTTTAGGAACTATGTAGGGTAAGTATAGTGGAGAGCTACTCTCTCATTCACATGAAAGGGTAAAAATTAAAATGAAGTTTTCTCACCCTTTTATAAACTTTGATGACCTTTACCTTTTTCCATGACATTTACAACGACTTTTGAACCCTTTTGCACTTGAAAAGTGACATGCTGCTCCTTTAAGTGAGATGAAGAGGACAAAACCAACCTTTTATTCTTTGGCATTTGAGGTGAAATTTTAGATCCTTGATGAGAAATCAAGGCACAATTTGCTTCTTTTTCATGGGGACAGTGAGACTGCTTCTCTTTAAAACTTTGAAATCTCTTCACACCATTGAAACTTTCACATGGGATAATGACTCTTTCAAAACCATATTTAAGGTATTTGAAGCTTGAAATGACTCTCTTTGATTTTTATTGGAACAATAAGTCAAAATTACCTCCCTTGGAGCTTTGATAGTCAATGATGAATTTTTGGTCTTTAAAATGAGACAGTGAGACAAAATTCTTCAATTTTTCTTGAAACAGTGAGAGAGAGATGATATGTTTGAATTTTTTTTGAAACTTGAGCCATATGAAACAAGAGAGATGGATTTATTTTAACTTCATATACATGCCTTCATTAGGGTTTTATGAATGGAATGGAGGTTTTCTGCCTTATGTTCAGTGAAATTTTGAATATTTTTCCAAAGGCAGGGTTAAACCTAGACTTGACCTATATGAGATGGAATGACCTAACCCTAGACCTCGTCAATGATGATGATGAAGATGATGACCTTGAAATTGATGATGGCGATGATAAATTAAATGAAGGAGCATTATACATGGTTTAAACCTTCTTCAATGACCAAAATTATTTATGAGAACTAGTTCGAAAAAGTAAAAATTTTGACCTATGACTTAATGGAAAACAACTAAAAGAGTCATTTGATCACTGGCATACCTGGGCTAACAGCCATCATGAGACTAATTCCAAAATTATATAGCTATAACCTGAACACCATAATTCCAACAATCTCCCCCTTTGGCATTGATGACAACGACATAATCTCCAGACCATCATTCTCTATCACTGCCCCTTTGACATCAATGGCAAAGGGTCAACTACACTTTATATGGCAGCAAAATATGAAGCACAAAAACTGAGGCAACTGATATCTACATGGATGAAAAATTATGTATACCAACCAATTACCGTACTATCCACATCAACAAGAAGAAGCATACTAAACCATTCAACATTCAGAGCAGCGTGTCCAACCAATAAACTCTAGAAACAACAACAATATGCACCAACAACCATAAGCAACATCAATTAGAAACATTACATAATATGAAACAACATGCACACAACAATCAACCATCAATATCCATACCAACCACATATTAGTAACATCAATGGCTATCATGAACCTCTATGCTCATATCATGAAGTTAAGAGCCCCAACAATCATAACATAGTGTGAGGCACACCATGAACACTCCAAGTGGACCATGGTGCCAATAATGGATGGTTGAAGTAAAGAAGAGAAAATAAGATGCTCCCCTTGAACACATGCCATCCCCAAAATCAACTCCAACCCACAATGAAGCGCTTTTGCTGTAAACAATGCTTCCTTGCCACCAATAGAAGCACCATATGGACCAAGACACATATGACCATGATTGAATAGAATATACATTGATAAATACATGGCTATAGAAATGACATAAGATCTCATACATGACCATCATGTGACCTCATGACTCATTACTAGAAGACCCAATGATAGTACAACATAAGTACATGGTTCCATGAGCATTTTACATTAATATATCAATCGAAACATGGCTGATATGATCATATTCCATGGACCAATGACTCAAATACATGACATAACATGATTGTTACAACATCATTATCCCATATAAGTGGTTGCAAAAATTAATTCATGATATTTCTCCATAACATGCCTATAACCAAGATGACTCAAACCACTAAATACTGGACTCTTCAACCAACATGAAATGATGAACAATGATAAGCACGAGGTTCTAATAAATTTACGCATAACATTTTACACATGGTTGGGCCATGTCTCAAGTCATCTCTACACATCTTGTATAAAGACCTCATTCTATGCATGGTTTTATAAATTTTCAACCAATTGTCAGTGGATACCAAAAGCATATATATGGCTGAAAAATGTACCCCTTTCACTCAAAAAACATATGTAAAGAAACTAAAAATAACTGAGTGAAAACAATAAAGAATATTCCAAATGATCCAAGAAAATATCACACCATGCATAGCTCCCCTTGAGCTCAATATACCTCCAATATAAAGGTTGATCCCGTGGACCTGAATGGGTATGAGGCTCAAATATACTCATCATATGCTCCTGCAACAACTTGTACTCATCAAACTAGCACAATGCTACCACACACTCCCCCTGAGGTTATGCGCCTCTCATGAACTCTACAGTCCTCTATAAATATACAATAAATAATCATGAAATGTAGGATGAGATCCTCTTCACTACTTAAAGAGATGTTTATTCTTGTTTCTCCACATAGTCTTTGGCTGCTTTTTTTCTTCCTTCACTAGTTTTCTGCTAGGCCCTCTTTGTTTTTGCTGCTCTTGTTGGTTTTGACTTGAATAATGGGGCAACATATAGCCTCTTTCCATATGGCCAAAATTATGGCATGTATAACACTCCACATGGCCAAGATATGAAGCAAGAGTATCAATTCTCTTGATAATCATTCTAGATCTATATCTTGTACATAATGTGCCTCTCCTCCGTGGCTTAGATCTACAATCAATTACCTTATGGTAAAACAATTTATATGAATAAAAATAACCATAAAAAGCACTATTATACTTGTTCGCCAATCTCCTTTGCTGTTGATACCACTGTAAGCTCTACTGGTTATATCTATACATTCTCCTCCTCCAGTTAGTTGCAACATGCCCAAAATTGTGACAGCTGTAAAATTATACCTTATGCACGAAAGGAACAAAAGGACTTTAGTTCCTTTGAAATTTTACATATCTACCATGATCCTCTTGGAGAAAAGGATATTCTAGATGTAGGTGTTCCTTGAGGTTTTCTTCTTAGTTGCTGTCGGTTCTGCTCATTGATCTATTGTTGGTTTCTTTCTTTGCTACTCTTGTTGTTGACATTGTTTTCTATAAGTTATTTTAATTCAGCTTTGGTGTTTTTACCTACATGAAAAATAGACTCACCCTTTTGAAATCCAAGACCATATTTATCCAATGGTGACCTCTGGATCTCAAGAAAATTGTCTAAGGCCACAATGATCTTCTCCATCTTCAAATTCTTTCTCAAGGACATCACTTCAGATTCTAATCTCTCACACTAATATTCCTTCTCTTTATACTACTTCCTCATGCCTTCCTCAACTCTTTCTGATTCGACCAATTTAATCTTTAAGCTGATAATCTCTTCATTGAGCTTGGCCTCCTTATCATCACAAATATGAAACAATTTTTCTTGATCCTTGCATGCAATTTCTAGTCCAGAAATCTCAGCTATAAGATACTTAATATTATCCTCGTCTTCTCTAGGAACTTTAGCATGATCAAAATCTAAATCATCAAAATTGTAACTCAAGAGAAAATCAATAGTATTTATAACTTTGGGTTCATATTTTTCTATTTTATGTACATTATTGGCTGAACAACTTTCACTGGGAATATGAGACTCTATTATGCAACTAACTCACAAAATAGAGAAAATATAGATCAACGACTTGAGGAATGACCTCTTCAAGGGGAAACCTCCTTTACATTACATAAATGAACAATTCTTGAATTATACAAATGACAAGACCTCCTTTGTATATATCGGAGCCTGAGGGGTCACAATATAATCAAAGACTACATAACAATAATAATGTAGTAGCACAACAATAACAATAGTGGGCTTTTATGGGGAACAATAATAACAGTAGTGGGCTTTTATGGGGCACAACAACAACAATATGGGGGCTACAAGGGCACAAAAATAATAATAAGGGGGATACACTAGTATTATAGGGACCTAACATTCCCCTCTCCTTTAAAAAAATGTTTTCTGTATAAAATTTTCATCCTCCCATGTGGATTCTTCAGTGGGCAAGTTCTTCTACTTAATGCGATACTTTGAAATTGATCGATTTTGTAGCCGTCGGGTTCTTGTTTCTGTGATTTCTTTAGGCTCAAATATGATTTTTCCTTCTTTTTCAAGTTCTAGAAACACTGTTTGAACTTGAATCTTGTCACTGATAACCTTATTTAAGCATGAAACATGGAAACTGGGTGTACTCAAGAAGATGTAGGTAAATCAAATTTGGATGGCATAGTACCAATATTTTGTAACACCTTGTAAGGAACACATTACTTGGGTGATAATTTATTATCATTCTTAGCTTGCTTGAGGGAAATTTGTTTGTATGGTTGTAGCCATAAAAAAACCTAGTTGCCTACATCGAAGATTCTTTCACTGTGATGTTGATCTGCATATTTTTTCGTTTGATTCTATGATAGAGTGAGGTTATCCTTTAAGAGTTTGAGAAATTGTTGTTGATGCTTGATGTGATCTTCCATTGCTCAAACCTTAGAATTTTCTCTTAAAGATGATATGATGGATGGTGGATGATATCCATAAAGTGCCATAATTGGGGTCATTTTTTCTATAGTATGGAAGGAAGTGTTATACCACCATTCAGCTAGACGTAACCACTTGAACCATTGTGCTTGTTTATCATATATAAAGCAACAAAGATATCCGTCCAAACATTTGTTCACTATCTCAGTTTTCCCATAAGATTGAGGACGATAAACTAAACTATGAGCTAATTGAGTGCCAAGACAAGAAAATAATTTTGTCCAAAAATTTCTAGTGAAAATGGGATCTCTGTCACTTACTATAATCTTTTGGTTTTCATGAAGCTTTTTAATTGTTTCCATAAATGTAGTAGCAACTGTACTAGCTTTAACGGGATGGGATAATGCACAAAAGTGTGCATACTTGGCAAGTTTATCAACTACCACCATGATGACACTCTTTCCTTTAGAATCTAGTAAACCTATGATAAAATACATTGAGACCTCCTCCCAACGTTGACTTGGAATGGATAAAGGTTGTAACAGGTTTGGGGTTTTAATTGTCTCAACTTTATTTTGTTGGAAAACCAAACATTCTGCCACAAAATTTTGAATATCTGATTTAAGGCCATCCCAAAAAACTCCTTCTTGACCTTGTGGTAAGTTTTTAAAAATCCCAAGTTCCCTCCTAAGGGAGCGGTGTGCAATTCCAAAAGAATATTTTGTTTGAGTTGGGAATTATTACAAATATAATAAATATTTATACCATAATGAATCATTTTTCAAGCTAAATGTATGAGATGTACTACGACCTTGCTGCAAATTTTGAATGAGTGCCCACACCTCTTCATCATTCTTCCATTCAACCTTGCTTTTGTTATCCACTCAGGTTGGATATTAGAAATGGCACAAAGAAATGCTTCCACATCCTCATCATTTCTTGAGAGTTCATTTGCAACAACATTTTTCTTCCCTTTTTTATAGATGATTTCAAAGTCATAACCCAACGTCTTTGTGACCCATTTTTGTTGCTCTTTTGAAGACAATATTTGTTCCAAAAAGAATTTAAGACTATCATGATCTATTTTTACCTTGAAGTGTCTTCCCATTAGGTAAGGTTGTCATTTCTTTAGTGCATGTAGTATTGCCAACATTTCCTTCTCATAAGTAGGTTTGTGTAAATAATTTCCTTTGATTGGACGACTTTCAAAAGCAACGAGTCTTCATTCTTGCATTAAAACTGCACCAATTCCGCAACTAGGAATAAAAAATCGGTTGCTCCATGGCTGCGCTGTGTAGCCCATGCCCTAGCCGCACTGCGAATTGGTGATAGGCCTCTGCCCTGATGGCCTCCATGGAGCCAGATCCGGGAGAGCCTCCTTCCAACGCTAGCTCCTCTCCTTAGAATCAAGCTCAGCCTAATGCTTTCGTGGATGCTTTTTCCACTTTGATTGACTCTTTGGGACCAAAAAAATCCAGACCAACGATCTTTAAGTATGTTAAGAAAATGGAATCCATCCCTGAGATCTCCTTGCTGCCTACTTTGTCCAGGAAAGCTGTGATCTCTCTTGCTGAGAAAGTATTGGCTAGCTAGGTCACTAGTCTTTGGCCTTCCCCCAAAACCGTTCAGAAATGGGTTGAAAGAAATTGGGCCAAGTTCACTTAAGGAAAAATCTCCATACGCTTCTATGGAAGGGGTTTCTACACCTTCCACTTTGAGACTAAGAGCGACCAGGATCTCATTTTTCTAAGTGGTCCATACTTCATGGACACCAAAGGACTATATCTAAACTGCTAGACCCCTGACTTTGACCCCGAACTGGACATCCCAAATGCTGTTCCAGTGTGGGTCAGGCTGCCACACCTCCCTCTACACTGTTGGGGAGATGAATCAATGCGTGCAATAGGAAATGCAGTAGGTAAATATATTCACAGAAGCGAGCCAAAAGATAACATGCAGTCCTGCGCAAGGATCTACATTGAAGTGGATCTTGGAAGAGGACTCCTGGACGCCATCAAGCTCAAGGTCAATAACTGGATGCACATACAGTAACTGGACTATGAGAAAATCCCTTTCAAATTCAAGGCATGTCATAAGTACGGTCATTTTGAAAATAGGTGCAATAAAAAAGAAGAAAATGAAAAATCTGTAGAAGAAAACCAGGATCCAAAATGGGAACAAGTCATAAAAAATATTGCTTCAAAATCTTAGCTTGCTCCTCCACTTCCTCCCCCGCCTGGTCCCCCCTCTCTGGCCTCCTGACCCTCTTCAAAACCCTCCTCCTATATTCCTGAATCCTCTGATTTCTTGGGAACAAACCCCTTTGATATCCTATCCAAAGCTCTCATCCATTCTGAGCCTCCTATCTCCCCCAACCCCATCCCTTTGACCTCTCATTCCCCCCCACCTCCAGGCTCTCCCCCCCTAATGGTTTTCTTCTCCCATCAGGAGGATCCTCTTACCAGTCCCCTCCCCCACACCTTGGATCAAGTCCTCACTCGAAATCAATCAAAAGAAACTCTTCTCCTTAATGAAAATAAAAATAAATTTGGAAGGAAATCTAATCGGGAAATAAGGGATGAGGCAGCAGTAAAAGACCTTTCCTTAGGAACACAACATGCACTGGAAAGTTTCCTTGAAAAAGGCCCCAAGAACAAAGAAAAAGTACAGCAGGCCCTCAAAGGGAAGGGTCCCTCAGCCACCACCAACAATAAATAATGATAGTTGTCTCTTGGAATTGTAGAGGGCCAGGTCATCCCTCTAAATTAAACAACATTAAAGGCCTCATAAAAAATTAAAAACTAGACATCCTCTTAATCCAAGAGACAAAAATTACTAGTCAAGATATGGACAACATAATAGAAAAATCAAAAAATTATGAAGGGCAATCAATTTCAACAAATAGAGCCTCAGGAGGAATTTGTACTATATGAAAAAAAGGAAAATGACACATGCAACAAACAACAAAAAAATAATATTGGATAAACAAAATTATGGAAAATATAGAAAATGGGGGAAAAACCAACATTTACAACATATATTCCCCAGATCATTACATGGAAAAAGAAACATGCTGACAGACTTTAAAAGAAAATACAATGGAAGATCACGAAGATAATATCATTGTAGGAGGAGACCTCAACCTTATTCTCAAGGCCGAGGAAAAGAGAGGGGGCACCTTTCAGACTGACCCAAATAGAGAGACCTTAGAGGAAATCATGGAACAACGCAACCTTTTGGAAATCCCTCCAAATAATGGGAAATACACATGGGACAACAAAAGAATAGGGAAGGAAAATATCAAAGAAAGGATGGACGAGATTCTCATCCATGAAAGAATGGTGGCCAACCATAACAGAGTATCTTCAAGGGTCATCCCATCAGCAGCTTCGGACCACAAACCTGTACTAATAGAACTTGGAATGGATGAAAATTATGGACCCCTTCCATTCAGATATAACCAGCTCTGGGGAAGCTATGAAGCAGTTAAACAAGAGGTGGAAAAAGTATGGAAACAAAATATTAGTGGTTCACCAACATATATATGGGAATCAAAGCTAAAGCCACCAAAACAAGATTAAAAGACTAGGAAAAGGAAAATTACAAGGAACCACATAGAGAGAAAGAGACCTTGAAGCATGAATTAACAAAAATCCAAGAGGAATTGGAAAACACTGACAGCACAACTGAGAAGAAGGCAAAGGAAAAATAAATCCAATGGAAAATATATAGGAACACTAGACAAGAAGAAGAAACATGGAGGCTAAAATCCAGGCAACTCTGGATACAAGTTGGAGACAAGAATACTACCTTCTTTCACAACTCAGCCAAAACAAGAATGATAAAGAACAATATTGAGGGAGAAGGAGGGAAAGAAATAAAGGGACAAGAAGATATTAAAAGTGAGGTCTTCTGACACTTCAAAGCCCTCTTAATAGTTGTAGATAGTCAGGCATATCCATAGGAATTATTAAAGTACATCCCAAAGTTAATTGGTGAGGAAACAAACAAATCCCTCTCCAAATAAGTCACAGAAGAAGAAGTCATAACAACTACTTGGGATCCGCATCCGAAAAAGGCACTGGGCCTAGATGGCTTTCCCATTTCATTCTACTGCACCTTTTATAATTTCATTAAAAATCACTTAATAAAGATGATCAGATATATTATCAGGAAGAAAAAGGTTGGGGGATTCACTAATTCCACATATCTAGCCCTCATCCAAAAATACCTCCGCCCCTCCACCCTCAACCACTTTAGGTCAATCTCCCTGTGCAATGCCTCTTATAAGATCATCTCCAAAATTCTTGGTAGAAGAATCAAACCTCTCATTCACTCTCTCATATCAGAAAACCAAGGTGGCTTTGTCCCCAACTGACAGATAGTTGAAAACATCATCCATGTGAAATAATCTCTCCACACAAGTCTATATAGAAATGAAAAAGGATTCATCCTCAAAATGGATATGGCTAATGCATTTGACATAGTTAACCTCACTTTCCTTTAGACTGTTTTTAATAGATATGGATTCTCTGAAGATTTCATTAACACAATCAAGGCCTGCACAATAGGTCCTTGGATAGCTCCTCTCGTCAATGGCAGACCATGTGATTTCTTCCAAAGCTCAAGGGGTCTTAGGTAGGGCTGCCCCCCGCCCCCTTTTCTTTATATCCTTATGGATGATTCTCTTAGCAAGAAATTGGATCACAGCAGAAGAAATGCAACCTTAACAGGTCTCACTATCAGCATCGAAACCAAAAGAATAAACCACTCCTTGTTTGCTGATGACACTCTCCACTGGGTGGAGCATCTTGCGTAGTGGCTAGAAGATTTAAAACCATTCTTGACAGTTTCATGGATGTCTCAGGAGGTCTGGTCAATAAAGGAAAAAGTTTCATTTATAGTTGGAACACCCCCATTAGAACTATTCAGCGGATGTCCCAAATTTTGGAAATTCCATATCAGAACAATTGGAGCCAATTTCAATACCTTGGGCTTCCCATCACCAAGACAAATTTGAAGAAAAAAATGAGGAAATATGCTAAGAAGATGAAAGTAAAAATCCATGTATGGGGTATGCTTTGGCTAAACCAAGCTGGATGAATCATCCTCATCAAATCCATTTTTGCGGCCTTGCCTTTATACCAATTTGTTTTAATAGCAGCACCTACAAGCATCCACAAGAAAATAAAAATTATCATCCGGAGCCTTTTATGGCAAGGTGGAAAAAATGAAACAAAAAAATTCAATCTTGTAAACTGGAAACAAGTTACATTCCCTTACAAATATGGAGGACTCTCCATAAAAACCCCCAGAATAATGAATATGGCCTTAGGAAATAAGATTGCATGGAGGTTCCTAACAGGACAAAAACATTGGTGGATAGCAAAACTAGAGGAAAAATACCTTAATGCACCAAGGACCTCTATTTTGGAAAAACGTCCACCCACAAGACCTTGCACTCAAATTTGGAAAACAATCTTCGGAGCAATTAAGATAATCAAGGACCATATTGCAATGAGACATGGAAATGGGGAACGGATCAACCTATGGAAAGACAATATAATGGGAAATCCTCCCTTAGACAAAAATCCAGACATCAAGGATATTAAAAGGTGGATGATAAGGGAAGGATACAAAAAATTGGAGGATATCTATAATTGGGATCTGGATGGCACATGGAAACAGTGGGAAAAACCCAATCTGTCCAATGAATTAACAAACCATTGGAATATCATGAATTCCCTACTCACTTGAACAGCATCAATAGACCAAATCACCCAAGATGCCTACTATTGGAAACCTACAGGAGGAGAGTACTCAGTTAATACTAGATATGAAAAAATCCAAGAACATCAGAGGCAAAAGGAATGGAAATATTGGAGGCAGGCCTGGAAAGTGGAAACCCTCCAAAGAATAAGATTTTCCAATAGAATTTTCTACATAGAAAATCTTTAACAACATAAAACTTAAAAAAAGAGAGGAATATGTGGGCCATCTCAATTCCCCCTCTACTTGAAGGCAGAAGAAACAATACAATATCTTTTCCTAGAGTGTCCTTTCTCTAGAAACCATTGGGAGACAATGGTGTCACCTATAAAAGAAAAATTGAATTACAGGCCCCCTTTAAGTTAGTTCATAAGAAAATGGAATGGCAGCTTTCCTCATTCCTTCAAAAACAAATCCATAATTCAAAGATTTTGGAGCAACCTTCCATCATTTCTTTGCTGGCAAATATGGTTAGCAAGAAATGGAAAAATCTGCAAAAATAAAACCCCCACATTGAACACAATAACCTCAAAATCATGGGGATTGATGACTGAATTTCTTTCAACCAAAGGGCTCTATGGAATTTATATGGCCCAACTCTAAAATGATGAGAGAAACTGGATTAGATCTGTCTTCAACAAGATTGGCTTGATTCTCTTGCAAAAGAATACAAGGGTACAAGAAAACTGGAAAATAAGAAAGACAAATATGGATTTTCAGAGTTGGATTCACTCTCTTAACAGAGCCTACCTTTTCTTTGATGGATCATTAAAAAAAAATCTGGTGATAACAGGATCAGGAGGCCTCATTATTCATAAAGACAAAACAAGGTAGGTTTTATACAACTGGGGCCTAGCACAAATGCCAAATAATAGAGCCGAGGCTTATGGTTTACTTCTAGGCCTCAAGATTCTAAGGGACAGGAAAATAAAAAATGCTGTCATTTTTGGAGACTCCTCCCTTATCATCCAAGAAATGGATGAGCAAGAATCCACCAAAAAATGCAGCTCTTAATCAAATCCTACAAAGAGCCAAAAATCTAGCAAAGCATATAGGAATTGTTGATTACTGTCACATCCTTAGAGCAAACAACAAGGCTGCAGACTCTCAAGCCAACGAGGGATTCCAAAGAATTGTCGGCCATGGAAAAATTGATGGATTAATAACCTATCTATATATTCCATGATGCCTTCTCCCTCTTCTCTATTTTTTATGTACCTCCATCCTTACACAGGTCAGAATAATAACAGCCATGTCATGATCATATTCTCTGAAAAATACAGCTCAATCTCACAGAATCTATCAAGCTTGATCTCCCAAAGATCACCATCATCTTACCTTGCAGTACCATCATCCTATATCCCTTATTCATTCCCATGACTCCTCATCAAAGAGATGCCCCTCTGACCTCTTATAAATATCGTGCACCTGAGAGATTATCCACAACAATCCCTGCAAATACGATTACTCAACATACTTTTGTCTTATCACTTGGCCTCCCTTCACCTCCTACTTCCTTCCTGCATTCCATTCCATCCTTCTGTCTGTCAGTGCATGGTGCTGGGAACTTGTGCTCACACAACGCTCCATACTCTCTCCACTCCCTCCCCATTCTCCCCTTCATCCCCTCCCCTTCCCCTCATTCTGAGCCACATTCTATCCACCTTTCAGATTCTAATTTTGTGCATCTTACAAGACACAAAATTTGACCTTTCCTCCGCAAAGAAGGCAGAAGAACATCTCCAAAAAAACAAAGCAACACTCATAAAGAGGGAAGGAAAGCGCAGAAAGGAAAAACAACGATAGCAACAACCAACAAAAAAGGAACGAATGCAGCTATCCTAAGACTCTACAAGCAAATGGATATAGCAGAAGACAGAAAGCACCCCTGTGCCTTTTCTAAATCCCACAAAGTGGTGATAGAAAATTTGAGGAGCCAAATCCAGCAAGACAAAGCCAGAACTAAAGAAGAGATGGCCATCCTACGTTCGCAATGGGATACCTGCACCAAAGATGTAATGATAGTTTAGAACTGATGCAACCGTTTGGAAGAGTCTCTCAACTTTATAAGGGAAGCTCTCAACAAAAATTCAGAACAAGGATCCACCTCTCAGGACCATGGAAGAAGATACAGAGACAGTGAGAACATCGTGAACAAATGATCCACAACAACATCAGGATTTCCATGTTTTCATCTAGGATAATAGTAGGCAATCTAGTTTAAAATCAAAAAATGAAAGTCAAATATATTTTACTTCTATAACAGTTTGTCCAGAAACATAGCACAAATGTAATAGCCTCTATTTCAAAAAGGAGGAAAAACAATATCAGCTACAACAACACTCATGGATTAATGCTTCCCCAACAATTAAAACCTACTTGTAATTAGATTTAGGAAATTTTGTAATGAGGATCCTTCTCATCCTCATTTTTCAGATAATACAATATAACCAAATTTGTGCGAAAAAAAAACTGCACCAATTCCATTTACAGAGGCATCACATTCCACAATAAAGGTTTTTGTGAATTTTGGCGTAGATAATACCGATGCTTGGCACATTTCCTCTTTAATATGTTCAAATGCCTTATTTTCTTCTGGAGTCAAATAAAATGCATCTTTCTCCCATAATTCTTAACAAACTTGCGATAATACCTTGTCAAACCGAAAAATCCTTGAAGACGCTTTATGGTTGTGGGGATTTTCCATTCCTTAATGGCTTTAATTTTGTTAAGGTATACCTTAACACCCTCATGATATACAATATGACCCAAATATTCCACCTCATGTACTCCAAAGAAACATTTGGAAGCTTTTTCGTATAATTGTTTCTCCTCCAATAGTTTGAGCACCCTGTCAACATGTTGAACATGATCCTTCCAAGACTTGTTGTAAATTAGTATATCATCAAAAAATACTAACACCAATTACCAATTTTCTAAGGAAGGGTTTGAAAATGGAATTCATCAAACCTTGAAATGTGGAAGCCACATTAGTAAGGCCAAAAGGCATGACCAAAAATTCATAATGAGCCTCATGAGTTTTGAATGTTGTTTTCGGAATGTCTTCAGTCTTCATTCTAATTTGATGATATCGTTAATGAAGATCCAGCTTGGTGAAGTAAATTGCTCCATGTAATTCGTTCAACAATTCATCAATGACAAGGATGGGAAATTTATATTTAATAGTGATCTTGTTTATATCCCTATAATTCGGACACATATGCCATTATTCATCTTTATTGTGCACCAATACTACTGGAGTAGACAAAGAACTTTGACTAGGTTGAATTATACCAAACTCTAGCATTTCTGCAACCATACATTCAATCTCACTCTTTTGGGCATACATATATCTGTAAGGCCTGATGTTTGGATGAACAATTGCTGTAGTCAAATGAATAGCATGATCATGATCACGAATAGGTGGGAGGCCTTTGGGAGTCTCAAACACCTTGGAATGATTGTCTAAGAATTTTTGGAAATATGGAGAAATAGATGATTTCGATGTTTGAACCTCTAGTGAGCATAATTGTGCAATTACATCTCGTTGTCATTTATTTAGAAGCTTTGTCATGCCATTAGAGTTGATTATATTTCCTGGTTTCCCTACGATAACCTGTAATTTTACTTCCTTTCCTTCCCAAAAAAAATCAAGAAAATTTCTTGAAAATTAAAGCTATTATCCCCAAATATTGCAACCATTGAACTCCTAGTACAAAATGATCACCACCCATTGTAATGGAAATCATTGGACCATTCAATACATATTCCCCCATGCTTAACTTGATATTGTGCCACTTTCCAGATCAATTTATAGTTCCTCCATTTTCAACCATCACTTGAAACTTTGGTGATGGATATAGGAAGCAATTCAATTCCTTGGCTATATTACAATGAATAAAATTATGGGTACTAGGTGAAACAATCAACACTATTACCTTTTTCTTATTGATATATCCTTCTATATTGAGAGTTTGAGTACTGGTAATTCCTGCCAATGCATTACAAGATATGGTCAGATTCATTTCTTCTTTCTCCGAGGTTGGTTCATGGTGTATATCCTCCTCTTTTTATGTTTCTTGTTCCTATTCTTTCCCCTCTTCACAATCTACTTAAAATAATTTCTTCTCAGTGCACTTATGACCTTTAGTGTATTTTCTATCACAAAAATCTCTTTTTCTTTTTTTTTCCTCCAATTTTTTTGGCATAAGCCTTGTAGGTTGTGGAAGGCTAGGAGCAACAACACTTCCATCTTTATAGTTTTGAGTGGTAGACTTCCTTATTTCCATAATTTTTCTTTCAACTTTTCTTGCCACCCTGAATGCCTTCTCCAATGAATCAAGTCCCCAAAGGCGAACCTCAAGTTGGATTTGATCCTTTAAAGTCCCTATGAAGACATCAATCCTATGCTCCTTTGGAATATCTGTTACCCTCATATTCAATTTTTGGAAGTCTTCAATGTGCTCCGCCATTGAACCCTTTTGTTTAAGATTTATCAATTGGTTAAAGAAGGTGTTGCTATTTGTATCCTCATAACGTGCTATTATTTCCTCCGTAAAAATTGACCAAGTGAAAAGTGATTTACGAGAACAAATCCATCGATACCATACAAAGTGATTGGGTTTTAAATATAAAGTTGTAATGTGTACCTTTTGTGAGTGTTACACATCATGGAGATCAAAATATTGCTCCATTTTTAGTATCCATGTTACCGCATCCTTTCCATAAAACTTCCTCATATCGATATTTGGAATGTGGTGGTTCTTAAACCCAACATTGGAGTTTCTAAAATCAAAATTCATATCCCTTTTGTCCTCATCATGATTTTCATGGATTACCTTGTCACCACCGGGAAGCCTTTCTTGCAACAACTTTGTCAAACCTTACATGTCTGCTTTCAAACCATCCATGTTATCTTCCATGCCATACTTCAAATCATCCATATTAGCTTCCATGTATACTTTTAAACCATCCATGTCATCTTTGGTTTCTCTTTTTAAGAGAAAATTTTTGTTGCACTTGGTCCCATAATTTTGATATATCATGTTGCAATTCTTTCTCTTCATGCATCATAGTAGAGCTTTCAGTGAGACTAATGGGTGTATAATTATTTTGTTTTGGAGGCTTTTTAGAACCAAACACCGATATATATGCTTCAATATTCCCTTTGAATCATGTCAAACCAATTTTTCAAACAAACGTTATGTAAAAGCTAAAAAATACACACCTTTTTCTTGCTTTTTTTGGAGCTCAAAATTGAAATTGTTGTATCTATGTAATTTTATATTTCCAAGGTCTGAAATTTGGTCCCGTGTGTTAGTGTCCAAATGTTCAGTGATCAAATGTACTCTTTCAGGTTTACTTAGTAGTGGTCCTGGGTCAAAATTTCATGTTTTAAGTGAAGGTTCAAATAAAATTTTGTTCATTGAATATGTATAGGTCTAAAATGCTTCTCCCTTCAATCCATTTGCGGTAATCATCATTTTAGAGGTCATGTAATCCATTAATCATCTAGGGTTTGAGGTCATTCACCACACCTTCATTTAGGTCAGAGTTTAGGTCTTTTGTTTTGCCACCATAAGAGTCAATTATGTCAAAAAAAAAGCCGAATAAAACTTCATTTTCACCATACAAGTCATTTGCATATGGAGTTATAAAAGATAGGGAAATAAGTACAAACACTTTTTGTTTCCTCAAATAAAGTGTGTTTCTTGATTAAAGTTTTTCAAAAAATATTTTCTTTCAAAAAAGTTGTAATATTTCACTAGAAGAAAAAAAAGAAATTTTGTGATTGTTATAAAAGGAAAAAGAGGTTTTTTCAACTCATTTTATCATTTTATGTTCGATAGAGCTCCTCTCTTCTCACCATCACACTCCACAGCTGCCAAGGGTTGAATAAAAAACAAGAAATTTGTGCTAAATTGCTCCAGCTACGCTTTTGGAGGTGTTGCGCTACGCTTCTGGAGGTGCTGTGCTACATTTCTGGCATGCGCTACGCTTTTGGTATTTAGGCTCCAAATCAGCTATCTAAGCTTCAAAAAACTTGCAAAATGGTTCATACACCTCCTAAACAGTAAGTGGACACCCTCCATACCTCTCTCAAGTCAAAATTCTTCAGCAAATGAGTGATTTCCTTCATTAGGTTATCTACATTACGTTTTTGGTGTTTTTCATCCTTGTCTTGTTTTAGCTGATAAAACCATAACATAACTATCTAAAACCTTCATACATCATCCATACATCATACCTTAACACTCCTTATCACTCACAATCTTCCTTTCCATCAATTTCATCAAAACCCTAATTTTCACTACATTCTTGCAGAAAAACTAGTAAATCCCTATGTTTTGATATTTTGGGCACCTTCCTCATATCCATTTGTAGAAATTTCACTTGCATAATATTTCAAAATCATCACCCTACCTCCTCAATTTTTTTGGGATTTTTCCCTATCTTATTTCCACCTCATTTATACCCCTAAAGCCACCCTACCACGGTCCCCTGTTTTCTTAATTCTATACCTGCCCTACCCATTTCATCCAGCTAGGGTTTCATATTTTTGAAAAAAACCATGGAGGAAGAAAATAAGATTCATAAGGGATGCCACCATTCTAGGTTTGAACCATCTAGCTCGCAAGAAATAAATGCCTCTCCTTTTTCCAAGATATTTTTTGAAAACAATGGTTGTTTGAGGTTTTGTGAGAGGATCAAGGAGGTGGGTTGTCATGCTCAATTGACAAGCCTTTTTTCCATTAGATTAAGAAAAGAAAAGGCCATAATAGTAGGCATTGATTTCACCATATCAGCAGATGCCATTGCTTCAGAAACAAGTATCTCAAACCATGGAGAAATCTGGTTCAAAGGGATGGACTATGGACCTTGAAAACTACAAAATGTTCCTAAAAAATCATTGCAAAGATGTTCCTCAACATATCTTCCCTTTCAGGCATTTAATTGATAAATATGCCCCTTTGATGAAGTTAATTATGAAATATTTTACATGTCAAGGGATATTTTCAAGGTTGTACTAGTATCATGTTAGGTTATTGATGGACTTCACTGCTACTCAGGCACTCAATTTGCCCAATTATTTGTTCAGAAGTTTGGTCAAGATGATTGAAAAGGTACAGAGAAAAGGTAACGATCATCACTCCATTTTATTCCATTGTGGATTGGTCAAGCTTACTGTTTTGCATCTTTTTTCAGCAATCAATATGTCTTGGGAAATTTTCATGGAGAAATTTGCATCAACGCCTACTACTAGCCCATCCATCATCCATAGCACACCATCAACACCAACACAAAAAAAAGAGGTTGGATCTTCAAGTAGGCAAGCAAAGATATCAAAGTTGCCTAGGGTTGAGATCACTAAAACCTATGAGAAAGGCAAGATGATGGTTTTTTCTCCCAAGACCATCAAAGAAGTAATTGTACCTGATACCACAGCTGAACAAATACAAACAATAGATCAGCCACCAAGTCATGATAGTGAGACACTCATGCATGAGGATGAGTCACCATTGCAGCAAAATGAAGAACAAGCACCCATGGAGGTTGACATGGAAAAGAAGGTAAAGGAAAAGACAACTGAGGATATCGTAAGAGAAAATGATGCAAATATAGCAGAGTTGGGGGACAACCTCTCAAAGGAAAGCTTCTTGATTACCTTCCTACAACAAGAGAATATGCAGTTGAAGGTAAAACAACTCCCTCCAAAGCAAACCAAAGGAAAAACCCGAGGTAGATAAGGGTAAAGGAGAATAAGTGGTGGATGTTGAGTAGCTAGAAGACACATCGGTTGAAGCAAAGCATAGGAGGCCAAGAACAAGAGAGTTAACTAAACAAAAATAGCAAAAAAGAGATCCATCTCCACCACCAATTTAGTTAACATTTGATAAATTGATAGTTGGTAAAATTGAACAAGATAAAGATTTGTGGCTTGATAGGTTAATAATTTATCTTGAAAGTATTTTGAATAAGGGAGAAAGAGATAACAACCTCCAAAGGCATATGGCGAGGCACTATTTCACAAGAAACCAAATCGCTAATGTGAGGGTGAAAAACTTGAGAAAGAAGCTAAAGGAAACCCTAATGAAGCTTAAGGGGAAGGAAAATTTGGTTCTACTTATTGAGGCCTCCTTAGTTGTTTATCCCATCATCACAGGATACCATGAAACAAATTTTGAAGGAATTTGATCAATTTTTTCATTTTTGGTGATTTTTTCAAAATTCTGGAAATTTAGTTTTAGCAGAAGCGTTGCAGAGCGGCACGAAGATTTTTCTCAGGAGATCTAAATGGAGAAAAAATTATATGGTTGGATTCCATTTCAGCTCTATATCATATATATGACATTAGGTCAACTTGTCACCTTCTGGTTTTGAAGAAAAAAGCAAAAAACATCATTTTTTCATGCTTTTGCCACCTTTTTTGCCTTTGCCCGACGCTTCTGGAGTGAGGTTGGGAGAATCAGTTTTCAAAGCCCTTGAAATGGGTATTTTCTTAGTTTTTAGGGTGAAATGGAAACAAGAAACATAGGGCTACCTAGCCTAGCTATCATATTTGCAAATTGGCACTTTAAAGTAAGTCGAAATCAACTACAAAGTGGTGCGACACTTCTGCTGGGAGGTGCAACGTTTCTGCTGGAGGCGCGACGCTTCTGTCATGAACTCTATTTTCTATATGTATTCCACATATAGTAATTTTAGAGGTTGGATAGTTGTTATTTGTAGTGGATCTATTGTACAAACTATTTTTTTTGAATGAAATCAAATAATGTTGCAGCTATAATCTTGGGATTCCAGTAGTATTGTTTCTTCTCTGTTACCTCATCAAGTTGAATGTTATGTTACCTTTCCATCATATGTATGCTTCTGTATGATAATATTATTATTTCATGAACATAAATCATTTATTTCTATGCTATGATTTATAATATTTTCAGGGATGTGTCTACTCTTCTGATGAATGAATTCATTTAAATGCTCATTCTGACTCCTTCTCTTTCAAACCCTATACAAAATGAAAAATTAAGTATGTTCATGAGTTTACCTACATGGCCACATCCTGGTCTTTGTAACTAAACCTTTGAAATCAGACCTAAACCCTAAACCTAGTTCCTTGGTTTTCATTCTTATCTAGCAAAAAATTCAAACAAACAAAACCCTAATCTATTGAGCATCATAAATAACCTAAGATCATTATATATCTAGTCATCTCATTGGCTTAAAAGTGACATTGAGATAGCCCTATCTGGTTTTTCTAGGGCTAGCTACCTGAACTGAAGGTTTTTTTGTGGTTACCTTCCTTCAGTTCCATTCTCAGACTTGGGGGGGGGGGGGGGGGGTTATAACATTTTTTGCGTTGTTTCCGGGGAGAAATTTCAAAAATTTCCATGGGGATACTTCTTTAGTTCACTGAAATTTAGACTTGTGGGTGACAAGTTCTGACATTCGAAGAAGGTTGAGTTCCTAAATTCGAGCCAAAGTGAAAAATTCTCAAAAATTGGCTCCCAAAAGACAAATTAGGTCAAATCCAAACCCAAATCCTTCACCTATTGTTAATGACCCTGAGAGTATTTTAAGAAAGTAGAAAATAAAGTCTCAGAAATTTGGAAAGGCTATTCCTCCACTTGTGAAATCAAACTCCTTTTCTACGAGGCTAATTTCTCCAGAAAGTTCATTCTTTAATTTTAAATTCGAGACATCTTTGTTCAGGTCTTAGCCTGAATCCTTTCTTTTGGAAACTTTCTTTGACCCCATCAATTTTGAGACCTATTTTCCATTTTCTGAAACTTCTTATTTTGAGCTTGATAGTGAAGTCTGGTCTAATTTTCATAAAATTCAGGATTTGGTCGATAAGTTTCAAGTAACTTCTAAAAAAGCTTATTTCCAATACCAAAAACAAGCTTTTGCTTCACCACCTGCTATTACACCTTCTCACTAAGCTGCATCATCATCTCTCACTTTCATTCCATCATTACCTCTGCAAGTATTCACTCCATCAACACCTTCGCAACCCCCTCCATCAGTCATGGAAAAATTTTCTCCGTTGATCCTACTGGGACAACTCACTGCACTACCTCAGAACTATGGTCAAATATTTCCTCTTTTTTATGGAACATCAGAGATTACTGCTCTCCAACACATGGTCAAAGTAATTGATTTCATTGATCTTGAATAGATTGCCAATGATGATGCCAATATGCGCATCCTAGCACAAAGTTTCTTAGGAGAGGTAAAGAAATGGTTTCGCTCCCTAACAACTGTTTCAGTAGATAATTCACAACAACTGATTTACTTGTATATTATGAAATGGGAGGAGAATAGAAATCCATTACAGATTATAGCTGAATACAACGCCTCGAAAACAAAATCCTAATGAGTTCGTACAAGACTTCACAACTAGGTTCAACAAAATTTATGACTCCATTCCTGAAAAATCAATCTTCTGCCAGGCCTTGCATTAATTCATTACCCTAATGGTTTCAATCCTGACATGGCTTACCAGCTGCGAGAAAGAAAGCCATATACCCTTGAAGAAATGCACAAAAATGTAGTGAGTGTTGAAACAAATCTGATGATGAAAATATCAAAAATCAAAATAGAGAAGAGGGTAACCATCAAGGAAGAAACATCTACTTCATTAGAGGGAAAAATCGACACCTTGATAAAAAAAATGGAGAAGATGATGGAAAAAATGACTGAAACCCTCAATTAGAAATAACAATTTTAGGGGTCAAAATTAGCAGCCTCAATACAGGATCAAGCAAAGGGAACAGAAGGGTCAGGATCCACAAAGTCGAAAAAAAATTCACACTCCATTTTAGTAAAACTACACCGAAGGCCATGATGAAGAAGAAGAAGAAATTTCAGGCGAAAATTATTTGTTTGAGGAAAATCAACAGCCTCCTCACCAAAGAAGATCATTTTTCTGCAGAAATGTATGCATCAGATGATCATCAATATGTCTTGTCAAATGATGACATGCAATCAATACAGACATAATATTACCAGAGGGGATATTAGAATTCTCTTACTCAAGTAAAAAGGTAGCATGGTTTGAGGAATAGGATTGTGCCTATCACCTAAAGTCAGAAAAAAGAAGAATTCTCAAGCAAAGGCTCATCATAAAGATACCGCTATTTCAAATCATAGCAAAGATAAAGGACCCGTTGTTTCTAATCATGCGAAAGGCACTGAAGATTCTACCAGCAGTGAGAATAAATATAAAGAATTTTATTATGGAGGATAGGGAAAGGAGACTCCACACAAAGATCAACTCGAGAAGAAAGATGCACCATCCAAAGAGGTAGAAAAACATCCTGCTCATTTTAGTCTTGAAAATGAAATCTAAAAACTAAAAGTATCCATTCCTTTAATTGAAATATTCAAGAATGATCAGTATAAGTTTCAAGTAGCCAAGTTTCTTATGGTAGGTCAGATTTTTGAGATGGTCAATGTGAGTGATGGTCACCTGGAACTTTTATTTGGTCCTGTTGTTGATGGTGACTTAGAAGATAGTGAGGTCCCTCCTGTTATCACTCTAATAATTCTAAAGTTGTGAGATTTTTTATTTAAAGTCTAAGAACATTAGAGGTAACCACAAACCAAATTTTAAAATCTAAGATCTGGCCTTCTTAGGGTTCAGAGAGGGCTGTCTCTTTAAGATTTAACTTTGTTTTGATTATAAGATATTAGGCTAGTTATGATTGTGCAAATTGGTTTTGATTTGGTTTGGTTTGGTGGGAAAAAATCACTTAATGAAATGGATAGTGGGAGATCTATTTGTCCATTGGGCTAAGGAGTCAAAGGTCAAGTAGAAAAAAATAGCATCAAGGTCAAAAAGTCAAATGTTTTCAGGGAAAGATAGACAAGTCTTTGAAGACCTTGGAAGGATGTTTAGGTGAAGTGGTTTAATTGGGATAAAGAGCAATGAAGGATTCTTTGATCCTAATAAGGAAGGAGTAGATAGAGGTCATTCGAAAGAGGGAGTAATTAAGGGTTCCCTACCCTGGAAATCAGCAAAAAACATAGAAATGAAAAATAGTTAAACGCAGGGTGCTTTTAACAGATCCTGTAATAACACTCCTGATTTATCATTCAAATTTAGAGAACATATATGGATGCATGTAAACATAAGAAGATAAACAAAGACAATAGAAAGTACTTCACTTCAATGGCTCATCACATGAATCCTGAAATATGATGCTAGATGATTTGATCCAGCCTGCTACCGAACTTGTAACAAAAAGCCTTCAAGTACAACAAAAATGACTATAGAAATCTTTAGCAATTTATTCCACAATAATACTTCAAAATATGAAGTATATATACTAAAATGTTTACAAAATATCCTAGAATAATCATAGGATTTTTCTAAGGAAATAAAATATCTTTTACAACAAAATAGTGACAGGTGCTTAAAAAATCATCAAGTTGTCCTATTTATCCAAAAAAAAAATAGAAAATTGTTTTCGAATGGGTGCAACTGGCTACCTTGTTGTCCTCTTTGCTGGAATAGATATTTCAAATCTGTTTTGAAATATTATTTTCTTTATCTTATACTCTTTATCTTTGATACTCTTTAATCACTTATACTCTTTAACTTCTATAAAAACTGCTTTACTGCTGTAATAAATTCCGTTTTGACTCTGAAAAATCAGCCAACTGTTTTATCCTTTTATCTGCAATTTGACTTCTACAGTAAATCAATGCGTGATTTACAAGCTTCATCATTAGGAATTGTATCTTTTTCAACTTCCTAAATTTCTCATCTACCTTAGTGTATCTAGCAAATTTTAGTTTTAAAACAAAAAGGTGTTTTATGTCATGCTGAAGATAAAACAAGTCTTAAAAACTTCTATGTAAAAGCTTCCCTGTAGGAATTCCTTGCCATTCTATTTTGTTAACTTTCTCTTTGGCATAATCTCTAATATTTTTGTTGTAGTCCTCCTATGGCATGAGTTTATCGGTAATTACCATAATGTTAGGCAAACCTCTTTGCCTCAGGTTTTTAAATTTAACCATAAACTTGGTTATGGCTATGTTCATGTTTTCACATTTTCCCTCTAACTGCTTCATTAAATTCTTCTTTGAAATGGCTTTCCTTATCTCAAGTATTTTCTCTGTTCTATCAGTGATTTCTATTTATTCAAGTTCTTGCTTGTTCTTTCTGTTGAGAAATTTGATTAATTCTGTGGCTTGCTTAGGTTTGTCACCTAGTTCATCTTTTGTTTTCTGAATGTCTGCTTGTGCTGCCTTCAGTAAATCCCTCTTCTCATATATTACCTGGATTGATGGAAAACAATCATTGATGGCTTCAATGATTTTACTCCATAACTGATTCTTCACATAAGAAATTGGCTCTTTTAAGGTTAAATCCTTTTGTAGATTCTTCAACTCAACATTTAACCTGTTAGCCCTTTGTTCATAAGTTTTGGCATTGATTTGGGCTAGCTTCTTAGTATCTTCAAGATTGCCAATTACTTTATTCAATCTATTGATCTCATTGGTTTGAAGTGACAGTTACTCAGGGCTTTAACTAATTTACTAGCCTCATCAGAATGTTGAGCTGCTATGGTAGAGGATTCTGTGGCTGAATTAGTGGATGAGGTTACTGGCACTGCAGTAGCCAGTGGTACTTTTGGTGCCAAATCTTCTGCCAGAGTTGAAGGAACAACTGTAGTAACCATGGGAATTACTGTAGGAGTTTCCTATGATTTTGTAGTTTCTTTTTGATGGACAAGTTTGTCCATTTGGATCTCCATCTCTTTTATTTTTCCTGTTAATTGTAGAATCAAGTTCATCATATTATCTTTTTGGTTTTGCTCTTGAACTATTTCTTTGGCTTGTGGTTGTTCAGTTGGTGGAAGCTTGAGCTATTTCCTCAATGCTTCAATATCAATATTATTTTTCTTCACTAACTCTTCTCCAACTTTGACATTTTCAGGATCATATCCTACTTGAATAACCAACTCTTCTAAAGACTTAATCCTAATATCTTTAGCATATGAAGAAGCCTTGTCAACTTTCATTTGATCTCTCATGTTTATTATTGCATTCTGGAGCTTGCTGAAATTCATAGCCTTTATAGTGATGGTAGAATATAACATCTCAGAAGTTTTCCTGTGAAATTCAATTTGATCTGGTGCATGTATGCTTTCTGTTAGCACTTCAAGACCAACTTTCTTGTAATTTTCCATTGTCTTGGGAGTCTTAACTGTTGGTTGAAGCACTGACATAATAAAATTCTTATTTGAATAATCAAAAGCTGATAAAAGTCTGTTCTGGATGTTGGTGTTTGCTTCAAATACTGAGAATAAATCTCATTTTTGATTTCTTCATTCTTTGTCTTTATCTGCTTATATTTTTCTCTGATATCAAGATCTTTTTCTTCTGCTGTTTGTGAGGAGGATGCCTCCATACTCTGTTGTTTCTATATGACCCGAGTGTTTTAATTATCAGGATTTACTTCATTTAAAATCTCTGTGACTAGTTCATTTGTAATGACTTTAGCAACATCCGTATTTGTCACTGGAACATCTGTGTCTTCCACTTCTATGGTCACTTTTCCTTTATCAATTGAATTGATCTTAGGCTTTTTATTGTATCTAAGTTTAAACCTATTTTCAGTTATTGTCTCAACAGTGTATATACCTTATGCTCTGACTCTCTTAGTAGCTTTCTCTCCTTGATTTTTAGTTTGCAAGGTGTGACTAGTATCACCCTGTTTAACTACTTCTTCCAAGGTATTTTCTAGCCACTCTATTTGATTGACATATTGTTAAATCTCTGGGTTTTTTTTCATGAATATAAGGTGTTAGTTTGCACTTCACCCTCATTTTACTTAATATTCCTTGTGGATCATACTTCCATGAGAATCTTTCTTCAAATTTGTACTCAGGTCACTGTTTTGCTGCTTCTTGTTCTACATCTCTGTGATTAAAAATAAATGGTCTCACCTGATTCTTCAACTTAAATTGGGTATTCTTTTTGGCTGCTAGGAAATTGATAGAATCCGAGTTTAAGATTTGCCTGATATACTCCAAGGCAAAAATTCTCATTGGCACATATTTAGGAAGTTTATAGGGTAACAGATTAGACCTAAAAACTCAAATTTCTGTATGTTTTTTTATATAAGTACCAATCTCTAGTCCTAGTGTGCTTTGATAGCTGTAGAAATTTCTTCATTTCATCACTGATTCTTGGATTTTTGGTATTTGTTAACATGTTTATCAATGGATGAATAAAGTGATCTATAAACTCTGCATAACTAAACTCTGTGGACTCTTTTCTGATCAAAGAAGTCCAAAAGATGACTGAAGGTGGATTTTCTTCAATATCAAGCTTTTGAAGTGTAATTGGGAACTTGTCTGCTTGGAAATATAAGAACATATGGAAAAGGAAGGATGTATACCTAAATACTCCCTCAGTTGGCAGTTTGACAAGCCAATCATGGATATTATCAGCTATGTATTTAGCATAATTGAAAATGACAGAAGGAGGTTGTCCTGGTGCAAAGGTAGATAGGAAACCTAGGATTGACTCATCTATATGTTCATCTATAAAATACCCTAGGATAAATGACATCATGGATATTACATGCCTTGACCCTTCTGGAAATTTTGAAGTAGAATATGGAGGGTTGATTTGTGGAATTTCAACATGTAATGGAATGGACACTTGGAAATCTGAACCTTTTGGGAAATTCCAGACCAATGTACAACTTTGTGAGTGCTTCTATTGACAAAGTAAAAACTTTGGGATCAGGTTCAAATTGTAGCATCTGGTTTATTGACTCAGCAGTAATTGTGAACAATACTTCTTTGTTTGAATTTACAATTTCTCTATGTTCAGGAGAATAATGGGTCTGACATAACCTGATAACCTCTGGACATTGATGGGTAAGTGGACAACATATTTGGGTAGGTTTGACTTCCAAATTTGGACTTATTCAACTTGATCCAATGAGTTTTCATAACTCTAGTAGTGGAGGTCTAACAAATTGAATTCAATAACTGGATCTTCTATTTTATAATCCACATCTGCTAAAGGTGTATGTTCAATGTCTAAAAAAAGAGGTTGTAGAGGATTTACAATAATTGTAGTCTTGGAGGCCATAGCTGGATTTGATTTTGAAATTTTTAGGCTTTCTGGATGACTGAAACTCTGTATTTGGATTTTTTTTTTGGGACTCTTTTGTAAGATTAGATTGTTTACAGAAGTGTTTTTTGATTTTGACAGAGGTTCTTTGGATAAAAATAAGCACAACTTGGTTTTCTCTATAGTTTCAACCTTCAATTTGGCTTTCAACTATTCTTCAGACTCTTTTATAGGTTTAGAGATAAGAAACAAGGGTTTCTTATGCTTTTTTCAGACAAACAGGACTAAAAACTGGTTCAAATTAGGTATAGAAGGGTTGGGGTTACCTGCAAAGGTTTTCTAGATAAATGCAAAGTTTTTTCAAGATCTGCAAAGACTAGAAATATTCAATTTTAATTTAAAACCAGATAAAGTATCGAAAATAGGGGTTTATCAAATATTTCACAGTTAATTCATTTTTTTTCAGGTAACTACATGGTTTTCTTTGGGTAAATGGGCTTTATTGGGCTTAATTCTTTCAAAAATTCCTTTTCAAATGATAATAGGTTTGTTTTCTTTGGAAAATACCTGTTTGTGTAGGTATTATGTCTTTAACTATTTTTGAGGCGTAAAACAGGTTTCTGGTAGCTTTGAAGGTTTATGGAAGCAAACTGGACGATTCTAGTAGTCTTTGACAGCAAATGCAGGTGCTTTCTCTGATTTTTTGGGAGTAAAACAATATATCGGCTTCGTTTTTTTTTTAGTCGGGAGGATGAATACATACAAATAACGCAAAAAAATGGTTTAGTGAGCGTAGTATGAGGTTTATATAACATTTTAGTTCAAAACAAGCTGGCATTGAATGCATGTCATGTCGAAACAGAGGGTGGTTTTGGTCTTCAAAGGCAGAAAACCGGAGGCGGTTATCACACGGGAAATGAGCGGTAAGTTGTTTTGGTTAGATCGAATGCGATCCAATAAGATTTGGCCATGTGGAGGAGAGATAAGGGTGGAAAACCACCCATTTCGCAAATGTTGAAATGGGTTAAAATCACACATTTTAAAATGCGATATTCATTTTGGATCTTCGGATCTGAGGGGGTTAATGTGAACAAATGAGATTAGTTTTATAGTTGTTCGTCATTGGGGCATGGGGTCCAGGCTTTAGTTATTCAGCGGGTTAGTTTTAAATGTTACAAATATATGTTTATAACGTGAAAAAACAATGTATTATTTGATTTGTGGGGTAGTGTTTATATGGTTAAATAAAACATTAACAAATGTTTTATGTTTATTGGGAGCAGGATTTTAATATAATATAACATTTAACTTACGGGGAATATGGCGGGGCTTATTTTCGGCACATGGGATGTATAAACCATAGGTTTAATGTTAAATAAGTGGGTTGGGATATTTAAAATAAAAATGAATTAATATATACGGGAGGGGTATTTATAAGGGATTTAATACTTTATGTTAAAAAATTAATATGAAATGAGATAAAATGAATCAAAATACATAGAATTTAACTTAAGTAAAGTGTAAATAGGCATTTTAGCATAAAATTATCCAATTTTTATTTTTACACATAAACTTAGGATAAATGTATTTTGTAGGTTTTTTTAGTGTTTTTGGATGAAAATGAAATTAATTAAGGGGGATTTTACTTTTCTTAAGTAAAAAAGGGTTTTACTTAAGAAAAGGAATTATAGTTTTGGAAAAGGGTTAATATGTTGCAGAAAATGGACTTTATAAAGGGAATCCAATATTGTTAACCAATCAATTATTAAGCCTTGGGTCCGGTCCCAACAGAAGTCAAAGAAATGCTCTGAGCCTCTTTAATTGAAGGTTTAGAATACTGGATCATTGTGGGGGAGGGGAAATTATTAATTTTTCCCGATGATGCTTTATTAAAATGCCTTTCAAAACTGCTTTCTACCTACCCATCTTTATTCTAACATTTTTTACTTCATTTGCATGGGTCCATTTAAGCTTGCAACCCTAAATCCATTTTTCTTTTAAAGCATAAATTTATCTAATTCTAACCTTATTTCATGAGAGGGTTCAGATTAAACTGTTGAGCTCCTCATTTATTCTCTAACTATCTAATGATTTTTCAAGTTTACACTGTTTGACATATCTTTATTCTCTATATAAAACATGAAATTCAAAGCATCAAAAGTTAATATTAAAGTATTTAACTGATCATGGATCATGGCATTTTGAACAATTTGCACATAATCATTATTCTAGTAGTAAAAGTAAATAGTAGTGACATTTTGACTTGCTCACTTTCATTTCTTATTTCTTTTGGGGTCTATTTTTTTTTTTTTTTTTAATCTTTTCTTTTCTAAGTCCTTTGATATTTCTTTTAGGACTTTACCCTCTTTTCATTTTTTTTTTTATTATTTTCAAAATATGGGAAAACAACTTGCAGAAAGCAAGGTATGTACATATTTACAAGACTATCAAAGTCAATTAAAAAATTATGAACCCTATTATTATAGGACCCTAACATCTCCTTTTAATATTAGCCTCAAAATCCATGATTTTATCCTTCATAACACCATGCTTTATTACAGATCATCTCACAAACTTATGCCTAAAGCCATCATGGACAAAGTAGGTTTGGATATCACAAGACTCTACCATGACCTTTACTCTTTTGATTCAGGGAGGGTTAAATGTCTTGGCCTCATCAAAGATCTAGTGGTGTCTTTAGAGAAAATTCTAGCAAAGAATGTCCTCATAGACGTTTTTGTGGTTGATATCCTTCTCATATATGGAATTCTACTCTCCCGGTCATGGGGAGAAAAACTTAGAGGCACCTTGCAGCTCGAATTTTCCTATGCTACAACACTGGTCTTTGGGAAACTCAGAAAAATATACAGGGAAAATAAGATGAAATATATGTTTAGTAGCAAAGAAAAGCCTAATAATCACCCCATACATGTTGTTCACGTGGATTTAGAGTCTTTTATCTTATTCAATGATGAATGTTCAACATCTTCAGAAATTTTGATGGAAGAAAAAACATAAAATTCAGAATTTTCAAATTCTGTTTTAAAGATTTTTAATGCAGAAAAACAAGAAAAGATGTTAAGTGGCTTGGATCCAAGTGAATTAGCTAAAAATAAATATGAAGTACTGAAATAAAGAGAACCTATAGGTACAAAAGACATTTCTCAAGCAACTAGTCACTATTAATCATCCAAATCGTAGCTTCAGGATGAAGAAAATGGTTTGTGGACCATGGATTTCAATGGAGCCTTAGGCAAAGGGTGGTTGGTTCTTCTAGACTTTCATTTCTGGATGGATATTCCGGGTACAATCAGATTTTAGTTCATCCGGATGATCAGGAGAAGACAACCTTTACAACACCATTGGGTATTTTTTTGTATGCTAAAATTCCCTTTGGATTGAGGCATGTAGGAGAAATTTTTTAGCGAGTGATAGATATTGCCTTTGCCAATGAAAATGATGTATTTTTGGTCATTTATCTTGATGAAGTCACAATTTTTTCCAAGACGGATGAAGAGCATTTAAATCATTTGAAGGCAGTTTTTCAAAAATGCAGAAAATTTGGCATATCATTGAATCCAAAGAAGAGCTTGTTCACTATGGAAGAATGGAAATTGCTTGGTAATATCATATCTAGAGATGACATCCAAATAGATCCTTCAAGAATTGAAGAAATTCATAATTTTGACTATCCTAGAAGCAAGAAAGAAATTCAGTCATTCAATGGTAAAATCAACTTCTTGAGAAGGTTTATTCCCAACCTTGCTGAACATTTAAGAGAAATAACTGATATGTTGAAGAAATACAACGAGGTGAAGTGGTTCGATGAGGCAAATAAATCATTCAATCAAGTTAAGTTTTCCTTATCTCATTCTCCTATACTTATCATCCCTGATTATACACTTTATTTTATCATCTTTTCCTTTGCTTTTGAACATACTCTAGTTGTTGTCCTCATGCAAAAGAAAGATAAAAAAATAGAGCAGCCCATCGCCTTCTTCAGTATAACCATAATGGATGCAACCTTGAAGTACAATATAATTGAGAAATAGGCCTTGGAACTAGTTAAAGGATTGAAGGATTTTCAGTTGTATATTCTTCACTCTCATGTTCTTGCATATGTCCCAAATGTTGCTGTCAAAGATGTGCTCACACAAAATGATACTGAAGGTCAACGTGGTAAGTGGATAACTGCTATGCTGGAGTATGACCTAGAAATAAAACCTACAAATATGATCAAAGGACAAGGCTTTGCTAACCTCATGGCGGACTCAAACTTGCATGCCTTGGACATCAATTTTATTGCTGCAATATTTGAGGAGAAAGAGGTTGATCCATTACCTCACATATCTAATTTTTTATTATTCATCGCCAGGGTATGTTGATATTATTCATGTGTTGCAACATTTGAATCCTCCTCCTGGCTTGCCTAGAAGTAAAGGTAGATATCTGAAGTTGAAGGCTCTTCAGTATTAAATTCTAAACAATGTTTTGTATTGGAAGACCCGAGCATAATTTTTTTGAATTGTTTGGTAAAAGGAGAATTTGATAAGGTGATGAAATAATTTCATAAAGATGATTGTAGTGGTCATATTTTCTGGAATACGACAACAAACAAGATACTGAGAGCTGGATTTTATTGGCCCAACTTGTTTTCCTATGTTTATAAGACTGTCATGAGCTGTCATGAGTGTCAAATATTTTAGGGAAAAAGAATGCTATTACCGTTTCCCTTGAAACCAATTGTAGTTATGGCACCCTTCCAGAAATGGGGTCTTGAATTCATTGGCGAGATTCATCCTCCGTCATCATTTCAGCATAAGTGGATACTCAATGCCACCGATTACTTCACAAAGTGGAATCAAGCCATCCCCACAAGCCAAGCTACAGACACCATCATTATTCAATTCTTGGAGAGTAATATCTTGTCTTGTTTTGGCTGCCCACAAAAGATTAGCACTCACAATGCAGCTTCTTTCAAGTCCAAAAATATGATTGAATTTTGTGATAAATATCATATAAGACTTGGGCATTCTACAACATACTATCATCAAGGCAATAAGTTGGATGAATTGTCAAACAAATCATTGGTGAACATAATCAAGAAATTGTTGCAAGAGAATATAAGAAATTGGCCCAAGAAGATCATAAATGCTCTATGCGAGGACAAAGTTAGCACGAAGAGATCAATCAACATATCACCTTTTCAATTAGTGAATGGTGTAGACAAAGTGTTTTCCACTTCTCTAACAGTGCCAGTGATGAAAATTCTGCAACAGATGGACAATGAGCCAAATGATATTCAACGAAGAATCAATGAAATGATTCATTTGCAGCTGTCAAGAGAAGAATTTTTCAATCACACTTAAAAACTTTAGGAGAAAATCAAGAAGATGTATGACAAGAAGACCAAAGCTAATGATTTCAAGTTAGCAGATGTTGTTCTGTGATGGGATGCCCGAAATGAAGATAAAGGTAAGCATGGTAAGTTTGATAACCTGTGGAAAGGTCCATACAAGATTACAACATTCACAGGTAATAAGAAATTTTTTTTAGAAGATCTTGATGGGAAATAAATTATCGGAGGACCTGTGAATGGTAGGTTCCTCAAACATTACCTTACCTAGTCTTGAAGAAAAAGGTTCACTTTCATTGTAAATTTCACTTTTATTTGCTGTCAAAGAATAAGGAAGATGTTGCAGAAGTTTATGTTCAACTTGTTAGTCATCAGTATTTTTCACTATTTGTAGATGACTGGAGATTGGTCTTGGATTTATAAGAACAAAATTCCTTGAAATATTGTGAGTTTCAGAAATCTCACTGCCTTCATTATCCTTATGGAAAATTTTTCGCTATTCTATCAGTTTTACATTTCATGGTTACCCTATCACTCCAAAAAAACTCTTTATGGGCTTATGCCTCTCATCTTCATCCTTCTTTCCTACCTATGACCTCATTACTCTGTTTTCCCTTGCCCATAAATCTACTTTCCATCTAGGGTTTCCTATAGCCTACCCCTTCGCATGTTCACCAGGTTCCTCAAGCATTGAAGGTCTCAAAACTATCTCTGTAGGCTCTTGAGATAAATCAATTACTTTTGACTTTGGATCTTCAATACAACACTTTGACAAATACTCTGTTTTCACTAGAGGTCCCCAAGCCAAATTTTCAGTCAAAAGTCAGGTCAAAGAACCATACCACCAGAAACTAGGGTTTCATATGTTCCAAGGTCAATCATTGGTGTTCCAGACATTATTTTCCTTTGTTAGAATCTGGTTCAGAGGTATTGAATTGTTGAGACATGGTTATTCAAGAAAAGATCTAAAAGTTTCCAAAGAAGACTACCTTATCAAATTCAAGGTCTGCAAGAGGTAAAAGTAAACTTTGACACTTCCACAGGAGTGTTAAAGGGTCTATCAGTAGAAAGTTGGTGAGGTAGGAGGTCTGCTCCTAAATGAAGACATCTTATAGCAAGGAATACATGAAACACTTGTTCTTGTAGATAATTAGGGTTTTTTCGAGCTTGATGGTCCAGTAGTGTGCCAAGCAGTGATTAAATGCAGAAATGACCTAGAGAATGTACACCAAACCAAACATGAAGAAAGTCTGTCAGAGAGACTATTAATGAGGTTTAGAACAGGTGAGGTGAACTGGACATAAATGAATGAATTTGAAAGGGCTATATAGAACTTATAAGACAACACCGATGATCGTCTTAAAGCACTCCGAATGCCTAGCGTTTTGGAAAAGTTACCAGAGAAGGTGAAATGATGATGTTGAACCTCATGATGAAAGCAAAGGAAGGATTCTGAAGATGTCATTGTTTGATAAAATCCCAAACTTTTCAAAATGAGTTTGCCATGTCTAAATGAGAAAAAGATGAGGTTCAGCTCCAAGGTGGAAGTGAAGGAAGTTTTTAAGGTTGCTGTTGTGTCAAAACAAACATATCAAAGTCTCCAGGATCAAAAGGAAAGACAAATTTCATGTCTTCAGCAAACTTCCAGCCAAGGTGAAAAAGTTAAGTTTCATGGTGTAAATCACACAGGATTTTGAAGATGTCACTGTGCAATCATCCCAAAATTCTCCAAGGTGAATGTGTCATGCCTCAAAGAGCAAAGGTGTAGAGAATATCAGTAAAAAAGGTAAATTCAAGGTTTTCAATCACCTGCCAAACAAAATATGATTGGAGCTCCAAGGTAGGAACAACAGAAGATTTTTTGGAGATACTACTACTGTGTAGGCATCCTAAGGTGGTCAAAAGTGAAATTATCATGTTTCAAGGAGTAAGAGAAAGCCAAGGCAGTGTTTTCAATCACCTGCAATTAGAAGTTTCAAAGAAGGTAAAAACATGGCCTGAACTCCATGGTGCAGGAGGAAGAGGGTTTTGAAGGTGTTTCTATGTGAAATCCTCCCAAAAGTATTTGATAAGCTTGTCAAGTCTCAAAGGAGTGAAAGTAGAGGATCAACTTCATCTTTTCAGTCACCTGTAAGAAAAAAGTTAGAGAACATTAGTGAGAAAGTGAAAAGAGGATTAAAACATTAGGAATGTGGGTTTGCAAAATCAAATTTAATTCCCAAGCTTATAAAAGCTCATTTTTCATCTTATATGAGTCATTGTTCACTTGCAAAGAGTTAGAAGTTTCAAGGAGAGCAATTTCTTTGAGTTTTTAGGTCGAAATTTGGCTAAGTGTCTTAGCGCTGTGGGCTTAGATTAGTGCTGCGCCCATGGAAACTGGCACTACGTGTTTGACAAATTATCCCCATACAAAATAAATGGACACTGGGTGCCTGGGGCCGAGCGTTGCACATTGGGGAAGGTGTTGTGCCCTTACCCAACAGGCCCGGTGAAGAGAAGTTTGAGCGCTGCGAACCTGTGTTGAGCACTGCGCGCCTGGGTCTGAGCGCTGTGCGTTTAGGATTGAGCATTGTGCCCTCAGACTGAGCACTGCGCTCTTGGCCATGAGGGCCTTCTAAGAATTTTGACCATCCAAATCAAGTCAAAACACCTCCAAATCTTTGCCAAGGGTATTTCAAGCATTCTTGAGGGTAAGTACCATAACCTAACCATGTTTGAAAGCTATTTGGCATTTTCTAAATGAATGAAATAAAACCATAAGGAGAAAACCCTAAAAATCATGCTTGAAGTCACTGTTTAAACCTATTTCCATCTCCATATGAAGAGTATCAGTCAAAACAAAGAGTGATTGCACAACTGGGGGTTGTCATTAAGTTTTTTAGCCTCTCACTCAGCCTAATTTACCTATACCCTCACTTACTCATTCCCTCATTAGCCTAAATTTCCATTTCATCACCATATTTTCATTCCATTTCCATTTAGCCCAAGTGTTTCAAAAAACAGAGTTTAAACAGATGTCAGCAGAGGGTTATCATTGAATTGTCAGTCTCTAACTCATTCTCATACAATTTTACCCTCATTCATTCATTGCATTCACTTGTAAAGGCTGCCATTCCACCATCCCTTCATCTCATTTCCATTTGCAGTCGTAGGGTTTTCTCAAGGCAGAGTTTTCAAAATGTCAAGAGAGGGAGACAATGATAGTGGTGGAGAGCCTCAAATTCCAAGGAGGTATGAGCACAAAGGTGGAAATATAAATAGGTTTGAACCCCCTAACACAAGGGAGCTAATGGCATCTCCCCTTACTGTTCAATGTTTCAAGCATGTGGGATGCTTTGATTTTTGTGAGAAGGTATAGCAGGTACAAAACCACCCTGACCTGACCAGAATTTTCATCATTAAGTTGCATGAAAAACAAGTTAACTTTGCAGGGGTAACCTTTGAGCTGTCTTCAGATGCTATTGCCAATTCCACTGGGATACCAAGTGTGGGTGAGAAATGGTTCAAGTAGGCCAATCTAGACATGAGCTACTTTTAACCCTACCTAAAGCCTAGATACAAAGACCACAATAAATAAATTTTTCCTTTCTCACATTTTCTTGACAGATATGCACCTATGGTGAGAATAATTATGAAGTAGTTTACATGTGAAGGAATATTCTCTTGCATTTACTCCTATCACATCATCCTGCTCATGCACTTTACTAGGGTGAGAATGTTGCACCTACCCTATTACCTCTACAAAAGCATTGAGAAATGTACTATATTGTACAAAAGAGAGACAATCCTCAACAGATGCAAAGCCTCTTTCACCACTCTCTTATCAAAATGGTTGTTATGTATCAATTGCAGTAGAAGGGTATTCCTTGGGAAACCTTCATTGCCAATGAGGTGTTTACTTCTCCACAAGCCCAACAGTAGCAAGATGCCCCTTCATCTTCTCATCCTCCCATTCCTCCATCCACTCAAATTCCCTCACCTCATGATGATTCTTCCACCTCACCGTCCACTCATAGTCCTTCACATCATGATGATCCTCCTCCTTCATCACCTATTCACCATCCCTCACTATCATCTCATGGTACTAGTGCATCAAAAAGTGAGGCAAGTGGCAATGAGGTAGAAAGAAATGAAAAATAAAACAATGAGGTGGGAAACAGTGAGGCAAGTGGCAATGAGGAGTCAGGAAATGAGGCACATATCAGTGAGGATGATGGCAATGAAGCAGAAATCAGTGAGGATGATGACAGTGGGTCAAAGAGCCATGAAAGAAGTGATGGTACCAGTGATAATGGTAGTGATGATGGTAGCAATGATGGCAGTGAAACAAGTGACACTGAGATGGTGAAAATTGAACCTTTTCCTTTGACCTACCAAAGGGTAAATATGCATGTGTTTTCTGCCTTTAAGAGGCAATGGGCCATGCCTTCTACATCAACCAAACAACTTGACAAAGGTAAGGAAAAGGTCCTTGAAGAAGAAGAAGACAAACATGAGACTAAACAAGAATTTCAACTTATTCATGTTGACAGTGATGATGAAAATGAGAAAAGCATCACAAGCATGTTGCTCAAAAGAAAAGATACCCAAATTAAATATCTGCAAGCCAATCTAGGTATGGCTAAGAATGTGATTCACTATTTTGAGGTTGAAAACAAGCAGCTGGAGGCATAGAAGGCCATCTATGAGATCAAAGCTATCAGAGATCGTTAAGAGCTTCAAAGACAAAGTCAAATCTAGATGAAGTCTTGGGAACTTATGATGACATGGAAGAAGAGGAAGGACAACTTCCTAGGAGAAGGCTAAGAACAATTGGCTTGAAGAAGCTTTAGCCAAGGAGACGGAGCAAGAGACAACCTTGGCAGAGTAACTCACTCCAAGTGAGCTGCTTGCCATGGAAATATAATATGATCGGGAACCTTGGATAAAGAGAGAAAATTTATACTTAGAGGGTCAGTTGGAGAAGACCAAGAGGGACGTTGACCTCCGAAAGAATATGGCAAGGCATTATGCCTTAAGAAACAAGATTGCAAGGGCAAAGCTCAAAAGAGGCCTTGCAAATATTCAATCCCTAAAGGAGGAAAAAGGAAAAGAAAAGCTTGAAATACTTGCTGATCCATCCCTACACGCATCCCAGACATGACCAGCAAGGCAAACCCCAATTTTGGAAACTTTTTGCAAATTTTTGAGTTTTTGGAAATTTTGACTGTTTTGAAGGGCCAAATGCATAGCGCCACTGGCGCTGTGCTATTTTTTGGGGCATCCATTAGAGGAAAACTTTAAATTTTCAGAATCCTTGGGCCAAGGACATCACCCTCACAAAATTTCAGATCATTTGGAGTAGAATTGGTACTCCAAATGTACCAAAAACATGCAAAAAATCAACTTTCTGCCCTATTTTCAAAGCTGGCACTGCACCTTGAGAAGTCTTGGGAGATTGATTTTTTGAGCCGCTGAAAGGGCTCCAAATTGAAAAATAAAGGCCATTTTGGAAATTATACAGGACAATCTTTCCAATGATCTATCATGGAGTTCATTTGGCCACCGGGAAGGCCTCCAAAACTCAGCTGCAAAAAAGACCTACTTTTCCTGTTTTGGCGCTGCGCCCTTGCCAGAAAGTCAACATAAGACACTTGGAGTTAATGAAAAATATATTTTGAGGGTTTTTGAGGCAAATCACTCCAGATTTGGTTGAGGAGTTATGATAGAAGTTATTTTGTATTTAATGAGTTAGGATATTTTGTGCCTTGGACCTTGCATGGTCTCTTTGGACAAAGATGTAATTAATGATGTTTTGGAGACATCGCTAGGGTTTTGGTCCTCCTTTTCTAGTTAAATACTGCATGGAGGCCTCATTTTAATTTTAGGTTGATTGTTAGACTTAATACATAGACTTGGAGTTGAGGAGAAATTGGCTTTGGAGTGTTATGAATGCTTTGATTTGGATGACAATGGAGCCAAGCACACTTGTAGGATTCATGAGCATGGATAATGGTGATGCCTTTCCAAATTAATGCTCGTTTTCTTATGTTTTCATTTTGTTTCATCTTTCTCATGCAGTAGAACAAAAATTTTAGGTTAATAAATGTTGTTTAGAGGCACCCTAGCTCTGTTTGCTTTCTACTGCTTTTATGTATTCCTCTGCTAGGTCAGTTTAGAGAATTGTTAGTTGTTATCTAATCCCACTCAGCTTGTTTATCTCAAGAACTATTCAATGGAGTCCATGTCAAAGAAATTTATGGTTAGCCATGCCTTTGGTATGACTTAAAACATTGTTTTTGAGGCCTTTTCTTTGAAGTATTGCTAAATAGGATTTGACTGAAGAGGTTTATGGTTTTCCCTACCCTTTTATCCATCTTGAATGGTTGCTTTAAAGTTATTTTTAGTATGATTAAGGAATTTTAGGAGTTCCCTTTCTTTGATCATTACTATATGTTTATCTTGAATGTTTTCTTTGCCTAAAGGTGAAATCAATAGAGAATTTACAAGTTTTTTGCTCTCTATGATTTTTTAGACTGTTGTCTTGAAGTTTACTTGCTAGGGTTTAGTCAAAGAAGATTATGGTATGCCCTGTCTTTTTTTATTTCTTTATGCATAGTGTTCTTAAAGAATTTTCTTGTTATAGTACATGTTAAAGGATTCTTAACTGCCCTTTAAACCTACTAATATCACCATTTATTGTTCATTTCACTCACATAAGCTTTAAAGATCCATTTGGCTTTGTTATACTTGCCCTCCGAAACACCCTTGACCTATTGTTGTACCTTTCAAGACATTTTGTAGACTCCATAGACCAATGGTCTAAAATTCTCCTACTTTATTTGTTCTACTTGATAAGCAACCCAACCAAACAAAACAAACAAAAAAACCCTAATCACTATAACTAGCCTAAAATCAAAACCCTAAAATCAATCAAGTTAACATCTTTTACACAAATATAGAGAGAGCCCTCTCTGGGTCTAGGAAGGCTAGGTCCTAGGACTCTAAAGACTGGTTTGATGTTACCCTTGTACATTTGGTCTTGCCAATCTGACAAATTACGGGGACCTAACATAATGGAAACTCCACTGGGGATCTGAGTGAGTAACAACTTAAATAGATCTGAGTGAGTAACAACTTGAATATTCCTTAAGACCTCAGAAAAAGCCTGTCGCTAGTATCCTCTAAATCACCACCTAACATAGTAACAGCCATACTGGGGAATCTGAGTAAGTAACAAGCTTAGAAATTCCTTAAGAACTCACAAATCCCCTGTCAAAATTAGACAAATCAAGTGTTAAGCCAAGAGTTATATCTATTTGATTCATCATAATAACACTGTTGAGGAGGTAAATCCCCTCTGCGGACAGAGGCGATCCCTACTAGCCCAGCAGGGGTCTAGCAACAATCAAACAATGTTACGACGCAAGCTCCTAGTTACGAATGAAAAGACTAAGATGGAAGCCTACCTGGAATCCAATGCTATGATCTGAAGAAGAGAGCGTCCCCGTTCCTCAGCCTCGGCAGATCACGATCCCTCCACGATCTCCGCGGATGAACACCTACACATGGAAGAAACAAACAGATACAAGCATAAAACCCGGCATACGTAACTAAATATCAGTCAGAAAGGATATTACTCATATTAACATGATGGAAAACAGAGTGGAACCATAATCGTAATCATCTATTAAATAACAAACGAAGAGAGATTACAACCAAGTTCCGACGTCGTGGTCTCCTTCGGATGGGTCTCCAAATATTCACGTCTCGGCAGCTAGCCAGGAAAGGGAAAACCTCCAGAGTCTCTCGAATAGTCTCCTTACTCTGAGTCGGCTCAAGGAAGAGAGGGCTCTTTACAGCACAAAGGCTCTTGGGAATATGGAGATTCAAAGCTTAGGCACTTCAAGACCAGCTTACAAGGGATTGAGCAGTGCTTTATAGATGGGGAAGGAGGGAGTTGGGATCCCTATTATTATGGGATTGGCCCTATCAACAAGGAAGGTTCCATAGGAGGTGGCAAAACTACTCCCTTTCCCTTCCATAGAACCCCCGCAGCCAAACCTCCCAACTCAAGATAGGCAATGGTTTCTGAGTTTGTTGAAACTCAACTTCTGCCATCTTTATTTAAAAAACACTCCTTAAATTGGCTGGCGCGACCAATGCTCTGGGACAGAGCGCCAGGTGGCGCGACCTCTTTGCAGGATTTCCCCCATTGGCGCGAGTGCTGAACTGTCTGCCCGCGCCAATGCAAAAGGAGATGTTTTTCGTGATTTTTGCAAGGAGATGTCTTAAGGGCAATTAAAGTTCATGCTTAGAGGAATGCTTTGATGATGGTTTCAAGGCATGACAATGTTCACAGATCACAAAATGGGTCCTCCATTGTGCGGGACGGGGAATGGTAGGGACGGTGACAAATTACTGTGTAACAGATGCCCCCTAAAGTATGAGGCCCGAGAGAGAGGGGTGAAATGCTTTACGAGAACATGTTCAACTGAAGGTCCGCCGTCGGAAAACCTGCGCAGAAAGATACAACTGATATCTCAAGTACATGATGTATATGTGGTATGGGCGCAGCCATCCAACTAGGATCAAACAAATAGACTCAGGTATGGTCGCAACCATCCAATCAGTGAGTCATGTACATAATGATAATAATCCACAATCGCAGCCTGGATTACAACAGACATAATCCAGGGTCTTGCGCTCCATCTCGACCCAAACAAAGTACAACTTCAAGCATGCGAATATGTGAGCTGAAGTCGAACATGCAAGAACATCGTCTGATTACCAGCCAATGATGAAAGCCGGCATCGTACGCGAGAGAAACCACCAATAATGACAATGGTCCCCAAGGGTACCATGAAAGAACACAAGTACAATGTCGAGCTGACGTCGAATACCCCCGAATCACTCGATCGAGGCTAACAGATAAGAGCGCACGCGAATGCGACGAACCTTGCATTGAGGCATGCAAAGCCCAAGGTACCATGAAGGAGTCTCTAGATCAACTTCCGGATAATGAGCTGAAGCTCTGCTGGCAGGAAGTGACCTTGATCGAAGGTGGGCCATAATGTTTCCCACGTCATCGACACGAGACAGAGGAACATGATGTTTTGTTGTGAATCAAGATCGTATGAGAATCAGAGGAAGGTTGATATTTGCAGAGGTCAAATTCTCTTGAACATATAAATGGCACGACAGTGGACTTGGCAGTATTTGACATCAACGGATCAGAGGTCATGGCGACAAGGCAATGAGCAGAGGAGAGGTCAAAAGGGATTATACAAACCCACGGAGGCAAAGTGAAGAAACGAGATGAGATGTCCACAACCCGACACGAATGCAGACAAGTGCCATGTTCAAGAGCGACATACTGCCGACGACAACGACGATGGTTCCATTTTTTCCCCCACCATGCTTGGCGAGTACCCCAATTATTTTTTATAACAAGCTTGAAGGGGATAGCATATGCTTGTAATATAAGTCTGCCCTTTGGGCGAATCCATCCTAGTGCATTTAACGAGTCCTAGGAAGGAGGAACTCGGAGAATGTCATTTCGACTGGATCCGATGTCATCAAGGTTTAACGAGTCTGAAAAAGGAAGAACTCGGCGTCTTTTCATGTTTAGAGAGTTTGAAAAGACAACGGAAAAGTAAACTCCATAGGTCCCTTTTCGTAAATAGTTCCTCAGATCCGAAAAGGTAGAAAACAATATCCGAGAAAAACTCCTAGTCGCGATAGGCTAGGGTATTCCTTTTTCGTAATCAATCCATCCCAGCCCGAAAAAGGGTTAAACGTATACCGGGTAGATGTCGATTCGTGTCCAATTTAACGAGATCGAAACGACAAGGGCCTCGGCAATCTTTTCATATTTAGAGAGTCAGAAAAGAGCTGAAAGATGACTCCTCCTGGAGGAACGAGTGGTAGAAAGGGTAGCTACTGGTTCCGGTAATGGTGGAATTGCTCAGAACAAGTAAAGGTCAAGAGGTTGGCTAACAAAGACCACTCATTGCAGCGGTTCCTCAGGAATGGGTAAAACAACCAAGTGAAGGCATATGATCGGCCAAGCAGATAGTGACGATGGAGTGAGAAAACCAAGGCTCATCTGACAAAACAGGCTGATGAAATGGAAATCACAAGAGGTAAAATGGGCAAGGTTTCATTTTTACACAAGCTTGAAATCGAGAAACTTTGCTTGAAGTTGGTTTCATTTTTACACAAGCTTGAAACAAAGATAAACTATGCTTGAAACCGGTTTCATTTTTTACACAAGCTTTGAAATGGAAACAAACTATGCTTGAAAAAGTTAAGCATGCCCCCAGCATGGTGACTCAATTCAAGGTACATGCCCCCCAAGCTTCAATCCATATAAAAGGCAGATGGAGTGAAGGTTCAAGTTACAAGATCTAAGAAAGACTCGACTGGGATTTTACGAGATCAAATCAAAGACTCGAATTGAACAGGAACGTGTTTCATTGTTTTAACGAGGTTGAAACATTAAAAGAACTATCCTCAGGCACCCTGTTTCATGGTTTAAGGAGATTGACAAAAGACAAGGAACTATGCTCCGACAACCTTGTTTCATTTTTTAAGGAGCTTGACACAAGACAAGGAACCATGCTCCGACAACCTGGTTTCATTTTTTAAAGAGCGAAAACAGGGAGGAAACCGTGCTCTAACCGACTTACATCAAAATGAACAAGAAGGCGGTTTTTCCAAGAGTTCCACTCCCTATGGAAGGAAAACGTCCTGGAAGTCAGGACCCAATGCCCCCAGTACACTATGCACGACGGCGTCTTCACTGAGTACGGGCACAGGGTAGGTAAACACGTAGTTGACCTGCGGTGGGGCAGATACAACAGGTGGATAAAAACAAGGAGGGGGTGATGGCGGACCAGTTGCCACATTAGGACCAAAGAACGACAGCTGATCAATGGTCACGATCCTTCCTTCATGCGGAAAACAGGCCACAAGAAAGAGGGAGGAGACGAGCGCTCCCATGGCATAGGTGTAATCACGCCCCAGGAGCAGATTGAAATCCAAAGGGCCTGGAATGACCATCACGTCCATATGGACAGTTTTACCTCCCAATGTAACCGATAACCTTGGAAGGATCCCCAACGGTCGACTCGTCCTTCTGTTAAAAGTCAACAGATTCTGTGTAACAAGCGCAAGCGGCGGCGAACCAAAAGCTTGCCAGGTAGTTGAGGATAGAATACTAACAGAGGCACCTTCATCTATATTGGTGCTGGGTACGACCAGACCAAGAGCCTCTACTGTGATCTCGAAAGGCACGTAAGACGGAAGGCAGAATCCTGCAAATCGACTCCAATCAAAGGAGGCAACCAGACTACTCGGAGGGGATACCAGTGAACCGAGAAGGTCTTCCCCTGGTGTTATAGGAGAAGGAGCATCCTCCATAACCTCCATCTCGAAGGCGGGAGGGATATCCTCTGGAGCCTCCATCATGGGAGGCGGAGGAGGAGCTTCTTGAAGTACAGGGACAGGAGAATCTTTCTCCAAGTCCGAAGAATCTGAAGAAATCAGAAGGACATGGGGGGTGTGAGGTCCACTCTCGACAGAAAAGACCTGGTGCACCGTGGACGGGGCCAGTTCAATCGATCCTACGACCAATGGTTGGTCAGGGACGGATTCGTGAATTTGAATTTCTGGGGGAGTGGGATCGACCAAGGATGACTCTTGACCAATCGTAAGATCAGCTGGCGGAGGACTCACAGAAAGCTGATTATAACCAGGTGGAAGGCGTGGTGTAGAACCGGTCGGGTTGTCCAAAACTCGCTTGGCTTCATCCATATAAGGACAAAGGTGAATGGCATGGTGCCCTTCACACAACTTACAGGGATTGGTGATCTTACCCTGCTTCTTAGGAGCCTTATCAGTACCATTTGAAGACGTGCCCCCAACTTGGCTCCCGGAAGTCAAAGGCAACGGCGGACGGCCATCGGACCATGCTTCGAGCACCTTGGGGATGCCAGGGCAGTCTCGAAGAAGATGGTCTCCCGTGCACAACAGGCAAGGGAACTTGACTTTCCGTGGAGGGTTGGAAGGTTTGTCGAGAGGAGATATTTCAGAAACAGTAGCTGCACATTTAGCCTCTCGCTTATCGGACTTCTTCTTCTTTGTCTTCTTCTTCTTCTTCTTAGCCACCTGGTTACTTGAATCCAGACTTTCACCAGGCGAAGTAGAGGAGGAGGACGCAGAAACAGGCGAAGAAGGGGAGAGGTCCACCTTGGAATCAACATGAGGTTGTTCAGGTGGAGGAACTGATTGAACAGTAGTGGAGACATTCGGGACAACAGAGGTTGAGAACAACCAAACAGGCAACCCAACAGTTAACCCGGGAAGGGACAACGTCGCCATGTAAGGAGCACCAACATTTCCAAAAGGAGGAAAATGACCAGGATTCCCTTCTGAGGGGATTCCTTGGTTGGTGAACTCTGAAAAAGTTGCCATCAAAACTCAAAACCACACACGGGCTGAAAAAAGAGTCAAGAGCACACGATCAAACGGTCAACAAGCAATATCTAAGCGGGCGTGTAATCGTGGGTGATTAATTTTTTACCACATTGAAAAGTAAGAAACTCTATCGTTTCATATTTTAAGAGTTGAGAAACAATAGAAAGATGACTCTATCTCTTTCAGATTTGATACAAGCGTGAAAGGACAAGCGCTCGATGGTCTTTTCAAGTTTAGGGAGTCAGAAAAGACCAAATGACTACTCAGGAAAAACTAGGCACAAAGGGTGTACCAAATATCCGTGAACTGCAATATACACCTTGGTTTCAAAAATGAAACAGAAATTGACCAAGGACTTTCCGTACGTGCAGGTAGTCTCCCCGAATGCTGTGTTCGGTGTATCACGGGTATAGGCCGGCAGACTCGGCTTCCTGTGGATAAAGGATTGAAAACCTATAGGGGTATCCCTTTATATACGCGACGGTACGGGGAGCACAAGTCCGTACTAGCGCTGTCTAAAGCCAACAGGCGAACGACAGCTGCTAGGTTTAACGACGCCGGAACACGTCTCTAGCCTAGACCTTCTAAAAATGTTTCGTTAAGTTCCAATGCTGCCTTAGGTTAATTGAATAAATTTTACAGTTGATCTTCAATTAGGTTTCAATTTTCAAGCCCTATCGTATGTAGTGTCTTAAAAGACTCCTAAATGCAAAGCTATATGCCACAGTCCAACATTTCGTTCGATGAAAACTAGTTAGAGAAGAGTTGAGAGCTTTTACACAAATGAAATGAACGGAAGACAAACAATGAGACCTCTAATGCAACTAATGAAATTGAAAACTTTTCATTCTAAATCACTAATCACTAGCAATATTGAAAAGATCACAATTTGCACTAATTAACAAAAGCAAAAAAGATTTTTTTTTTTTTTTTTGATTTTCAATGTCTGATAGCTAATATGCACTAAAAAAACTTGAAAACAAATGGAACAACTTGAGAAACGATATTCGAGAGAGCGAAACAAACAAATTTCACTCAACAACACAAGGAATCAGATCCCCAAATCGACCAAAGTCTCTCAAAACAAAGAAAAGACTCAAAAGCTTCCAATGGACCGTGTGATCTAGGTCCAAGGCAAGACCAAACGAATTTCGAATGAAGGAATGAAAAATCACCCAAAAATCGCAACAAAACAATGAAAAACTACTTAGAGGATGTGGAGAATCAATCAGACAGTTGACAGGACAATCAAAACACCAAAACTCCCAAGGAGGGCTCGATACACTAAGCCACTAGATGCCCTAGGGCTTAAAACATGAAATCGATAGATAAAAGCAAACAACCAAAGGACAGAGGTGAATTCCCAGTCAAACAGGACTCCAACAAACTCAGGCAGTCAGAAAATCAAGAAGAAAAACACTGACCAAACCCGGAGAGCTCAAAAATGAGGAAACTCAAAAACCTTACAGGAGTGGCGCGACTGTAAGTATGAAACTGGCACCAGAAAGCAATTGGCGCGGGCTAAACAAAAGCAACATGCGCCAATTGGTGCGACTGTCGGGTTAAAAACCGCGCCAGTCGAGTTTCTCAGCCAAAATTAAAAGAGAACTACTCCAGAAGCAGATCAATGCAAACTAAGCAAACCAAGAAGCAAAAACAGTGAAAGAACCCAACCCAGAAGGTTCATCAAGCAAGGAAAAACATAAAATAATCAAAGTGAGACAACACAAACGAGACAGTGAAATCTGGACGATCCCCAGCGGAGTCGCCAAATTGTTGAGGAGGTAAATCCCCTCTGCGGACAGAGGCGATCCCTACTAGCCCAGCAGGGGTCTAGCAACAATCAAACAATGTTACGACGCAAGCTTCTAATTACGAATGAAAAGACTAAGATGGAAGCCTACCTGGAATCCAATGCTATGATCTGAAGAAGAGAGCGTCCCCGTTCCTCAGCCTCGGCAGATCACGATCCCTCCACGATCTCCGCGGATGAACACCTGCACATGGAAGAAACAAACAAATACAAGCATAAAACCCGGCATACGTAACTAAATATCAGTCAGAAAGGATATTACTCATATTAACATGATGGAAAACAGAGTGGAACCATAATCGTAATCATCTATTAAATAACAAATGAAGAGAGATTACAACCAAGTTCTGACTCCATGGTCTCCTTCGGATGGGTCTCCAGTCGTTCACGTCTCGCAAAGCTAGCCAGGGAAAGGGCAAACCTCTCCAGAGTCTCTCGACAATAGTGTCCTTACTTGAGTCGGCCTTAAGGGAAAAAGAGGGCTCTTTACAGCACAAAGGCTCTTGGGAATATGGAGATTCAAAGCTTAGGCACTTCAAGACCAGCTTGCCATGGGATTGAGCAGGCTTTTATAGATGGGGAAGGAGGGAGTTGGGATCCCTATTATTATGGGATTGGCCCTATCAACAAGGAAGGTTCCATAGGAGGTGGCAAAACTACTTCCCTTCCATAGAACTTCCGCAGCCAAACCTCCCAACTCAAGATAGGCAATGGTTTCTGAGTTTGTTGGAACTCAACTTCCGCCATCTTTATTTAAAAAATAGTCCTTAAATTGGGTGTAACCGACTTACTCTGTGTCGGAAGCGCAAATGACGGTGTAGATGTTTCATGATTTCCCCCATTGGCCTTGATCTTTGACGGCACAACGGCGCCAATACGAAAAAGGCCATTCTTCCTCATTTTGCAAGGAGATGTCTTAAGGGCAATTAAAGCTCATGCTTAGAGGAATGATTTGATGATGGTTTCAAGGCATGACAATGTTCACAGGTCACAAAATGGGTCCTCCATTGTGCGGGACGGGGAATGGTAGGGACGGTGACAAATTACTGTGTAACAAGCACCATGTTGACCATACTGGTGATCACTCATTGAAAAAAATCTTAGTGTTACATAAAGAACTCAGAAAGCCCAAAAACATCCTTAGATTGGTATTTAGTCGTTGATGGTGGACAACAAGTACATCCTTAAAACAGTAAGAATTATCCACCTGGTGACTCCACTGGTCTTCAGTAGCATTTTTGACCCCACTATTTCTCATAGACTCCCCTGGGAATGCACTAATCAGTCATAACATTGCCAAACCTATTCACTCTCTATGTGAACTTAGTATCTTTGCAGATATGTCTATTTTTCGAAACTCTCATAAAATTTCAGCCTCTCTGCATTTTGGGTCTGAAATCTAGCTTTATAAAGAATCAACACCAGATGTCACCCTGACCCAAACCCTCCTATCATAGTTGATGATCCAGAAATAATCTTGTGGAAAACATCTAGGATTGAAGATTCAACTACTGTTAGGACCATTCACAAAGCAATTTCTATCCCTGAAAACCTCACAGCCTTGCAAGATCCCCAATTTGAGTTACACCATAGAAAAAACATTTTCAAAACTAAGTCTCAAAGTGGGATAGAGCTTGAGCCTACAGATTTGCAGCAGAGTCCTAGTAGAGAATCCTCTCCTTCCACTCCTCCTGATTTTCAACTTCTCCAAAATTTGGCTCTTTTCATTCCAAATCTACCCAATCTCAGCTTGCTGGTCCAAGTACATCTACCACCCCCATTCATACATTGTTAGGTCCCTATATTACTAGTATAGTCCCTTATTGTTGTTATTTAAACCCCCTTATGGTTATTATTGTACCCTTGTAACCCCCATATTTTTATTATTGTGCCCTTAAATTATTATTGTTAGGTCGGCTAGGATTACATTGTGGCCCCACTAGGATTACATTGTGGCCCCATGGACTCCTATATATAGAAAGGAGGTTTTGTAATTTGTATCATCCAAGAATTTTTCATTCATGTAATGTATTGGAGGTCACCCCCTCGAAGTGGCTTATTTCTAAGGCGTTGATATCTCTTTTCTTCTATTTTTGGAGCTGGTTTCACAACATTTGGTATTAGAGCTTTGGATTCTAGGGTTTCGCTTCTCCAAACAGGTCATCATGGAATTTTCGCTATAAAGTTTTTTCTATGAAGGTTCAAAAGCTAAAAGTTTTATAGTACAAAGAAAAAATCTTGAGAAACATTGTCACAAAATTTCAGAACTTGGTTCACAATATTTTTGGAGATATGATCTGTGGAAGTTAGGTATTTTTGTAGGCTCCTCAATTTAACCTAAACAGATCATCGTGGAATTTTCGCTATAAAGTTTTTTCTAGGAAGGCTCAAAATCTGAAATTTTTAGAGTGTGAAGCCGAACTCCTGAGGAACATATTCACAAAATTTTAGATCTTGGTTCACAATATTTTCGGAGCTATGGTCTGTGGAAGGTAGGACTTTTTCAGGCTCCCGAATTTCATCTCAAAGAGGTGATTGTGGGAAAATATTCATAACTCTCTCTCTGAGCATCAGATTGGAATTCTGTAAAAAGTGGACACAAGAACACATAATGTAGTTTTCTTTCTATCAATTTTAGAGCCAAAGGAGGAAGAAGTTACACATGGAAGTTAATACAAGTTTTCTCTACTGAACCAATGCATAATTAGGTCATCATAGGAGATTGGGCACAACTTTGCCTTCAAGAATCCAAATCAGGTCAGACTTGTGGCATTCAAAAGAGGATTTAGAGGGATACTGCAATACCAAATTCGAGATATTGAAGATCCGAAATCACAAAGATAATTTAGTTTCAATATCGCGCTCCTCAAAAGCAAAAAAGAGGTGTGTATTTTTTTTTCAATTACATAAGTCCCGTTTGAAAAAAAAATAGTTGGAATTTATTCCAAGGGAATATTGAAGAATAGATATCAGTATTGGGTTCTAAAATGGCCCCTAAAAATAATTCAACGCCCATTAAGCCTTCATAAGGCTCTACTATGACTCATGAAGACAAAGAAACACAACATGAGATATCAAAATTACAAGAGCAAGTGCACCAATTTTCGCTATCGCAAAGAGCAACAAAAAATGAAATGGAAATTTTGAAGAAAATCATGGAAAATAAGATGGATGATTTGAAGAAAGGCATGGAAGCTAAGATGAATGGTTTGGAAGCTAATATGGAAGGCATGGAAGCTAAGATGGATGGCATAGAAGCTAAGATGGATGGCATGAAAGGTAAGATTGATGAAAAAATGGAAAACATAAAAGTAAGCATCAAAGGTTTGGCAAAGTTGATACATGAAATGTTTTCTAATGGTGAAAATATAGTAGAGGAAACTCATGATGAAAAAAAAATAAATGTTAATCATGATTTCATAAACTCTAATGTTAGAGAGAAGAACCACCATATGCCAAATATGGTTTTGAGGAAGTTTGATGGTAAGGATCCAGTAACATGGATACTACAGATGGAGCAATATTTTGATCTCAATAATGTGCAAAACACACAAAAGCTACGCATTGCAAATTTACATTTAGAAAAAAATACATTTGTATGGTATCAATGGCTTTGCTCCCGTAAAAAATTGTCACTTGGTCAATTTTTATGGAGGAAATGATAGCACATTATGAAGATACAAAAAGAAACACCTTCTTTAGCCAATTGATAAATCTCAAACAAAAGGGTTTAGTGGCGAAGAACATTGAGGACTTCCAAAAATTAAATATAAGGGTAACTGATATTCTAGAGGAACACATGATTGATCTCTTCATGGGTACTTTAAAGGATAACATCCAACATGAAGTTCGCATTTTGGAACCTGATTCATTGGAGAAGGCATTTTAGGTTGGCAAGAAAAATTGAATGTAAAATTATGGCGACAAGGAAGCCTACCACTCACTTCTATAAAGATGGAAGTGTTGCTACTCCTAGATTTCCACAACCTACAAGGTTGACACCACCACAATTGGAAGAGAAAAGAGAAAAAGGGCTTTGCTATAGTTGTGATAGAAAATACACTAAAGGTCATAAGTGTGCTGAGAAGAAATGATTTTACATAGATTGTGAAGAGGAAGAAGAAAATGAACAAGAATCTTCAAAAGAAGAGGATATACACCAGGAACCAACCCTATAAGAGGAAGAAATGAGTCCGACCATATCGTGTAATGCATTGGCAGGAATTACCACTCCTCAAACTCTCAAGATAGAAGGACATATCAAGAAGAAAAAGGTAATAGTGTTGATTGATTCGGGTAGCACCCATAATTTTATTCATTGTAAGGTAGCCAAGGAATTAAATTGTTTCCTATACCCAGCACCAGAATGTCAAGTGATGGTTGCAAATGGAGGAACTATAAATTGCTCTGGGAAATGCCATAATATCAAGCTAACCATGGGGGAATATGTATTGAATAGTTCAATGCTTTCCATTCCTATGGGAGGTGCTGATGTTGTACTAGGAGTACAATGGTTACAATCTTTGGGGATGGTAGCTTTTAATTTTCAAGAACTTTTCTTGAAATTGTTTTCAGAAGGAAAGGAAGTTGAATTACGGGGTATTGCGGGGAAGCCAGGAAGGATAATAAGCTCTAATGTCATGACAAAGCTTCTAAAGAAAGAACAGCGAGGCGTAATTGCACAATTATGCTCACTAGAAATTCCAACATCAAAATCATCTATTTCTGTAGATCTCCAACAAGTCTTGGACAATCATTCCAAGGTGTTTGAAACTCCCAAAGGACTCCCACCTATTCGTGATCATGATCATGCTATTCATTTGATTCCAGGAAGTCTTCCTCCAAACATCAGGCCTTATAGATATCTTTACGTCCAAAAGAGCAAAATTGAATGTATGATTGCAGAAATGTTAGAGGCGGGTATAATTCAACCTAGTCAAAGTTCTTTCTCTGCTCCTGTAGTATTGGTACACAAGAAGGATGGATCATGGCGCATGTGTCCGGATTATAGGGAGCTCAATAAGCTCACCATTAAAGATAAATTTCCCATTCTCGTGATTGATGAATTATTGGATGAATTACATGGAGCAATTTATTTTACCAAGTTGGATCTTCGTTCAGGATATCATCAAATTAGAATGAAGACTGAAGATATTCCGGAAACAACATTTCGAACTCATGAGGGTCATTATGAATTTTTGGTTATGCCTTTTGGCTTTACCAATGCACCTTCTACATTTCAAGGGTTGATGAATTCCATTTTCAAACCATTCCTTAGAAAATTTTTGCTAGTATTTTTTGATGATATACTAATCTACAACAGGTCTTGGAAGGATCATGTTCAACATGTTGAAAGGGTGCTCAAACTACAAGAGGTGGAATATCTGGGTCATATTGTATCTCACGATGGTGTTAAGGTAGACCCTAACAAAATTAAAGCCATTAAGGAATGGAAAGTCCCCACAACCATAAATTAGTTGCGAGGATTTCTCGAGTTAACAAGGTATTATCGCAAGTTTGTTAATAATTATGGGAGAATAGTAGCACCTCTAACAACATTATTGAAGAAAGATGCATTTTCATGGACTCCTGAAGAAAATAAGGCCTTTGAATATCTTAAAGAGGAAATGTGCCTAGCACCAGTCTTAGCTACGCCAGACTTCACAAAAACCTTTATTGTGGAATGTGATGCCTCAGGAAATGGAATTGGTGTTGTTTTAATGCAAGAAGGAAGACCCATTGCTTTTGAAAGTCGTATAATTAAAGGAAAGTATTTATAGAAACCTATTTATCAGAAGGAAATGTTAGCAATACTGCATGCACTCAAGAAATGGCGAACTTACCTAATGGGAAGACACTTCAAGGTAAAAAATGATCATGATAGTCTTAAATTTTTTTTGGAACAAAGACTATCTTCAGAAGAGCAGCAAAAATGGGTCACAAAGATGTTGGGTTATGACTTTGAAATAATATACAAAAAAGGGAAGCTAAATGTTGTTGCAGATGCACTCTCAATAAAGAATGAAGAGGTGGAAGAATTGCTTTGTGCCATTTCTATTATCCAACCAGATTGGATAACCGAAGCAAGAGATGAATGGAAGAAGGACGAAGAAGTGTGGACACTCATCCAAAATTTGCAGCAAGATCCTAGTACATCTGATACATTTAGTTGGAAAAATGATTCCTTATGGTTCAAATATCACTTATATATTTGTAAGAATTCCCAACTAAAACAAAATATTCTTTTGGAATTGCACACTACTCCTTTAGGAGGACACTCAGGATTTTTTAAAACTTACCACAGGGTAAAGAAAGAATTTTTTTGGGATGGCCTTAAATATGATATTCAAAAGTTTGTCGCAGAATGTTTGGTTTTCCAGCAAAATAAAGTTGAGACAATTAAGACCCCGAGTCTTCTACAACCTTTATCCATTCCAAGCCAACGTTGGGAGGATATTTCAATGGAGTTTATCACAGGTTTACCTAAGTCCGAAGGAAAGAGTGTCATCATGGTGGTAGTTGATAGACTTACCAAGTATGCACACTTTTGTGCATTATCTCGTCCCTTTAAAGCAAGTACAGTTGCTACTACATTTATGGACACAATTCAAAAGCTACATGGAAACCCAAGGGGTATTGTGAGCGACAGAGATCCCATTTTTACTGGAAATTTTTGGACGGAGTTATTTTCTTGTTTGGGTACTCAATTAGCTCATAGCTCATCTTATCATCCTCAATCCGATGGTCAAATTGAGATAGTAAATAAATGTTTGGAAGGATATCTTTGTTGTTTTGTATCTGATAAACAAAAACAATGGGTCAAGTGGTTACCTCTCGCTGAATGGTGGTATAACACTTCCTTCCATACTGCAGCAAAATTGACCCCATTTATGGCACTTTAAGGATATCATCGACCATCCAACAAATCATCTTTACGAGGAAATTTTAAGGTTCAAGCAGTGGAAGATCACATCGAGCATCATCAAGAAGTTCTCCAACTCTTAAAGGATAACCTAAATTTGGCACAAAATCGAATGAAACAACAGGCAGATCAACATCGCAGCGAGAGAAGTTTTGATGTCGAAGACTCAGTATTTTTACAGCTACAACCATACAAAAAAATGTCCCTCAAGCAAGCTAAGAAGGATAATAAATTATCGCCAAAGTACTATGGTCCTTACAAGGTGTTGCAAAATATTGGTACTATGGCATACAAATTGGAGCTTCCTGCTTCTTCACAAGTGCATCTTGTTTTCCATGTTTCATGCTTAAAGAAGGTTATAGGTGAAAATCTTCCAGTTCAAACAATTTTTCCAGAACTTGATGAGGAAGGAAAAATCATATTGGAACCTGAAGCGGTCATGGAAAAAAGAACTCGACAGCTATAGAATTGATCAGTTTCAGAGTATCTCATCAAGTGGAAGAACTTACCCACTGAAGATTCTACATGAGAGGATGGGAATTTTATACAGAAGCACCCAGAGCTACTCAAGCATTGAGGACAACAATTTTTTGAAGGAGAGGGGCATGTTAGGTCCCTATATTGCTAGTATAGTCCCTTATTGTTGTTATTTCAACCCCCTTATGGTTATTATTGTACCCTTGTAACCCCCATATTGTTATTATTGTGCCCTTAAATTATTATTGTTAGGCCGGCTAGGATTACATTGTGGCCCCACTAGGATTACATTGTGGCCCCATGGACTCCTATATATAGAAAGGAGGTTTTGTAATTTGTATCATCCAAGATTTTTTCATTCATGTAATGTATTGGAGGTTGCCCCCTCGAAGTGGCTTATTTCTAAGGCGTTGATATCTCTTTTCTTCTATTTTTGGAGCTTGCTAGTACAAGTACAACTACCACCCCCATTCATACATCCACTGTGCAAACCACTCCATTTCATCCTCCACCTCCTCTCACAAACCCCCCTCTTACAAACCCTCCTTGGGTTCCTTTACCTCCAATCATGGAAGCATTGTTTGCCCCATTGGCACTACCCCAACCTCTATTGCCTATGCCTCAATACTACAAATCTAAAATCCCTCACTTTACTGGAGCTGACTCTACCACTGCTCAACATCATGTAGATAGTATGAATGATGCATTTTACTACCAATAAATAGAAGAGGAGACCATAAAAATGAGAATGTTTTCCCAAAGCTTAGGAGGAGAAGGAGAAGCAAAGAAATGGTTTAAAAACTTAACTCCTAACAGCATTCATGACCTCTCTTATCTCTATCAAACATTCATAAAAAAGTGGGAGACTAAGAAAAATTCTCTTCAAATCCTATTAGAGTATGATAACCTTGAGAGGAATGCTGGGGAAAGTGTCCAAGAATACTACACTAGGTTCAATAGTGTTTACAATGCACTCCCACCTCACATGAAACCCCCACAAGGCTTAGCCATAGTGAAATTTCTGGAAGGATTTGATGTAGACATGTGTTATCAATTAAGAGAAAGATATCCCCTAACCTTAGAGGAAATGCAAAGAGGAGAAATAAGTGTAGAAGCAAACCTAAATGCTAGAAGCGCTAGATTAAGGGCAGAGAAGAAGGTTACATACAAGAAGAAGCTATGGCCTCCACATCTGATGCTAAAATTGACAATCTAGTTAGAGTAATGGAAAGGATGATGGAGAAAATTAGTTTGAATGAAACAACACCCCCTATGGAAAAACAAGAAAATCCTCAAAACATAGATATAAACCAAAATTTTAGAAGAGACCCTCCTCAAAACAGACAAAGAGACAATGACCAACAAATCAGACCTCCTTTCCAAGAAAACTATGTAGATGAAGAGGAAAGAGAGACTGGAGAGCAGGAAGAAAACCATGTAAATATGATAGGCTCTGATAATGAGGGTGATGTTTTTATCACAGAAGAAGAACAAGGGCTATTTTCCTTAAACCACAGTGATAAAAGATATGAGGATTCTGAAGAGTACAAGCTAGGATTTGAAAATGGCATCATGGAGGTTCATAGGCAGTATGACCTTAGAAGTAAGAAAACCCAAGACGCCTCTAAGAAAAACTAACTAGAAACTGCTATTAGGAAAACCCCTAGAAACATTCTAAAAAAGACAACAGAAAACACCAACATAATGGCTAAAACTACTAATAAAAGAAAAAGAAAAAGTCAACCAGCAGAATGGTGACCAAAGCTGCCCTAGTACATCAACTAGTGGCCCTAGAAAAACTGCTCTAACTGACGTTCCTAATAAAAATAAACAAACCAAAGTAGCTGAAAATACTATGTGTGTTAAAAATGATGTAAATATAACAAGAACACTAGCACCATTCAGTTTTGAGGGTGAGATTGCCAAGATCAAAATAGCCATACCCCTCACTGAATTGGTGACCCAAGATGTTTATAGATCCCAAGTTTTGAAGGCTTTGAACATAGGAAATGACACCAACACTCTGAATCTAACTGATGACAAGCCAGAGTTGTTGTTTGGACCTAAGGTAGAAGGAAAATATCAAGAAGGAGTTGTCCCTCCATTCTATGTCAGTTTGAACATTCATGACAAAATATTGCACAATGCTATGCGAGACTTTGATGCCTCACAAAATCTCATGCCAAAGGTAGTGATGGAGAGATTAGGCCTCGAAATAACCAAAACCTACAAATACTTGTACTCTTTCGATTCAAGTAGAGTCAAATGTTTTGGTCTAATCAAAGATCTGTGTCTCAATCTGGCACACATACCAGCTAAGAGCCTAGTCATGGACATTGTAGTAGCTGACATTCCCTAAAAGTATGACATGCTTTTATCTAGATCATGGGGAGCCAAAATCCAAGGAAACCTCCAAATGGACATGACATATGATACTATTCCAGTCTTTAACCAAACAAGAAGACTATATAGAGAATCTCACATGAAATACATGGTAAGAAACCAAGATAGGCCAAAAAACACCCCTCTCTATTCTATCCATTCATACCTTGAATCATTTATCTTGTACAATGAAGATGACATTAACGAACAATTAAATGAAAAAGAGAAGAGCTAGGCCTATCAAAACAGTCAAACCAAACACAAAATGAAGAACATGACAGCCAAAACTCTAGCAGCCATGAACAACAACATGACGACGAATCTAAACTTGAAACACTTTGGAACATGAGCTTTGATGGATATTGTGGCAAAGCTGGTTCAGAAGTAGGTGTTTGGATACACAACACCTATGAAGTCCACTCTTAAAAACTAGATTTTCAATGCAAAAACAATATTGTAGAGGATGAGGCTCTTCTCTTAGGATTACACTTGTTGAAAAACATAGGAGCCAAGAAGATTTATATTCTATGAGATTCCGAGCTAATCATTAGGCAAATCAAAGGAGAATATTCAGCCAAGAATCCTAGGCTAAGAGAATATAGGAATGCTACCTTAGACCTCCTGAAGACATTTTTGAAATATGAACTTACCTCTATCCCAAGAGCTCAAAAAAGCCTTGCAAATGAACTAGCCTTTGCTGCCAGAACTTGCCAAGTACCCCATGCCAATGAACAATACATGGTAAAAGTCAAAAACAGACCTACAATACCTGACAACATAGATTATTGGCAAGTTTTTGAAGGTGACAAACAAATTGAGGACTTTCTGCAGTCTAAGAATGATTTTAAAATGCCAAAAATAGACTTAGATCATGAAAAAGATTGCTCTAATGAAGAAAAAACACACAAAATAGAGCTTCCTTGTACTGCTGATATAAATCTTCTAGAACAACCTCTTGAGGCAGAATTGTTTGAAGATTTAGATCAAAAAGACCTTGAGGTATTGCAATGCAAATATAACTCATTACCAAGAGGTCTTACCCCCTTATAAGAGTTGTTTGATATCAATGATGTTGCTAGGAAGACAAAAATGGAATCCACCGAGACTGATGTAGAAGAATGCAACATAGGCAGTGTAGAAAAACCCAAAATGATAAAGTTGTCCAAAACTATGCCACCTCACATAAAACAGAAATACATTGAGCTTCTCAAAGAATTTAAAGATGTGTTTGCATGGGGTTATGAGGACTTTAAGTCCTATGACACAAACACTATTCAACATAAGATTCCTCTCAAAGAAAATCAGAAACCATTTAAGAAAAAATTGAGAAGAATAAACCCCATCCTAGTGCCTGTAGTTGAGAAGGAAATAAAGAAGATATATGATGCTGGAATCATAGTCCCACTCAGGTACTCAGAATGGGTTTCTAACCTTGTGTCGGTAAGAAAGAAAATATGGGAGATTAGGCTATGCATAGACTTTAGAAACTTAAACAAAGCCTCCCTGAGAGACAACTACCCTTTACCTAAGATGGATCATATACTGCAAAGGGTGGTATGCTCTAAAAGAATATCATTGCTTGATGGTTTTTTATGTTACAATAAGGTGCTATTACTTCCAAGTGATCAACACAAAACCGATTTCACAACACCTTGGGGCACCTTCATGTATGTCAAAATGCCTTTTGGGTTAATGAATGCGGGGGCTTCTTTTCAAAGAGCCATGGACATTGCATTTTCTGAAGACATAGGTTACTTCATTGCGATATACCTTGATGGCATCACTGTCTATTCTAAAAATTATGAAGAACACCTAGTTCACCTAAGGAAGGTCTTTGAAAAGTGTAGGAAGTATGGTCTATATTTGAATCCTAAGAAAAATCTGTTTGGTCTTCAAGAAGGAAAACTCTTAGGCCACATCATATCTGAAGAAGGGATTAAGATATACCCAAAAAGGATTGAGGGTATATTGCAGATCAACCACCCTAAGAACATTAAAGAGCTACAATATTTCATTGGAAAGACCAACTTCCTAAGAATGTTCATACCAAACCTTGTAGAAATCCTAAGAAACATTACAAACATGTGAAAAGAGAAATAGGAGTCAGGTGGACCATAGAAGCCAAAAAATCCTTTGAACTGGTAAAACAAGCACTTACCCAAACACCAGTTCTAATCAGCCCTGAATTTACCAAGGATTTCTTCATCGTCTCATTTGCATCAGAACACACTATTGCTGCAGTATTGCTACGAAAGAACATGATGGGACAAGAACAACCCATAGATTTCTTCAGCAAGGCATTGAGAGATGCACCTATGAAATATAACATCATGGAGGAACAAGCATTTTCCTTAATCAAAGCCTTAAAACATTTCAGAGTTTACATCTTGCATTCACATGGCATTGCTTTTGTTCCACACAGACTTGTCAAGGACATACTGAATCAAGATCCTGATGGAAAAAAGGGGTAAGTGGATTGATGTCATCTTAGAATATGATTTAGAAATCAAACCCACTAAACTGATCAAAGGACAAGGACTTGCAAAACTCATGGCTGAGGCAAACTTTCAAGCACTAGACATAAACATGATACATTCCTTGGATGAACAGAGGAACTGGCAACTCCACCCATTGAAGAAGAATTTTTGAACTCAATCTGGTATGCTGATATATTCTATGTGATTTTTAATCTTAATGCTCCTCTTGCTTTTTCCAAAACAAAAGTTAGATTCTTGAAAATAAAGGCTGTAAATTTCTGCATTCTAGATAGAGCTTTGTATTGGAAAAATTCTGTTGGTATCTTGCTTAAATGTTTACTTTAAGATGATACAGATAGAATCATGCATGAGTTTCATGAAGGAGAGTTTGGAGGTCATCTCTACTGGAAAACCACTGCCAAAAAAATCCTTAGATATGGTTACTATTGGCCTACTCTTTTCCCTGATATCCACAAGTTAGTTTCAACTTGTCATAAATGACAAATATTTGACGGGAAGATAAAGTTTCTGCCTTTACCTTTTCATCCTATCAGTGTTGAAACTCCTTTTCAACAGTGGGGTTTAGATTTCATTGGAAAAATTCACCCTACCTCATCTTCCCAACACAAATGGATCCTTACTGCAACTGACTATTTCACCAAATGGATAGAAGCCATCCCTTCAAGGAATGCCATTGACTTAATCATCATCAAATTCCTTGAAACCATCATCTTGTCCAGATTTTGCTATCCTAAAAATATCATCACCGATAATGTTGCTGCATTTAATTCCAAGAGAATGGTGGAATTTTGCTACAAGTATCACATCACACCAAGGAATTCTATAGCTTATTACTCTCAAGGTAATGGGCTGGCCGAGTCCTCTAAATTTTTTTTGGTGAACATCATCAAGAAGTTGTTATAAGACAACAAAATTTCATGGTATAGAAAACTAGTGCATGCACTATGGTCTGATAGATTAATAAGAAAGAAATCAATTAACATGTCTCCCTATCAACTATTGTATGGCATGGATGCAGTTTTCCCAACATCCTTGGGAGTTTTGGTAATGAAGCTTCTCCAAGAGGTACAATCAGAGGAGAATGACATACAAAGGAGGTTGAACCAAAACATTCATTTGCAGCAGTCAAGGGAAGAAGTGTACAAAAGAACACAAGTAGTGGAAGGGAACATCAAAAAGATCTTTGACAGAAGGACCAAGGCAAATGATTTCCAGATTGGAGACAAGGTGCTGAAGTGGGATTCAAGAAGAGAGGACAAAGGCAAGCATGGAAAGTTTGAAAATCTGTGGAAGGGTCCATACATCATCCATTCAGTTAGAGGTAACAATCCCTTCTTCCTACAATAACTGGATGGAGTAGAGTTGTTTGGAGGTCCTGTCAATGGTAGGATGCTCAAGCACTATTTTTTTTGAAATTCCTAGTTTGAAGCTTTCATTCATTGTACATAACATTGCTTGATGAGAGATCATAAAAATGAAACACAAAAACAAAGAAAAGAAGAAAAAGAGGGCATGAAAAAAGAATAGGTACAACCCCATACCAAAAAGAGTATTGTTGAAAGCGTGCAAGCCTAAATGCCATTGCTTTTGAGGAAAAGAGAGTATTTTTCAGCCATTTAGCCTAATCATGATTGAACATGTTTTAAATTTATGCTAATAGGTTATTGAAAGAGGATTTTCCAAACCATATAAACTTGGCTTGTCAGTAGATTAGATTAGGAAAAGATATTTGGTTTCAATGCTCAAAATCTGAGCCAAAAGAGAAAGAAAGGGATGCATGACCAATTCTAAATTATTAGCCCTCGAGTTTCTAGTTTCATTTGTACAAAAATAAAGTCTATGTGTAGCTTGTCAAAAATTCCACAGCCCATGACAAATTAGATTGCTGAACCTTGGTTTGATCATGTTTTGAATTTCATGTTAGTAGGTTAGAGAATGAAAATTTGTCAAATAGCTTAACCTTGACATATAAGTAGAGTAGGTAGATAATAAGGAGGTCATCAGCCTAATCTAAACCCTTGGAAGTGATAAGGGTAGAAGTAGATAGTTTTTATGCTTTCAAAAAAAAAAAATGTCAAGGGTTTGCTAATACAAATGCACCCAAGTGAAGAAAAAACGTTAGGAAAAGTATGATGGGTAGGTAGAAATGATATTGAAAAAATCATATCTTTTCAGATTTTGAGATCATAGCTTCAGAAGAACATAAGTGAATCAAAAATTGAAAGAAAAATAGGTCTGCCAAGTACAAGTAAGGTACTAATCTTCAAAACTCAGAGATCTGAACTCTGAGGTGATGGACACCTCCTTAAAAGGAGCTGCCCTCCCCAAGTGGAGCCACTGTTAGTCATAAGTATTTTTCACTATTTGTAGATAACTAGAGATTGGTCTTGGATTTCTAAAAACAACATTCCTTGAAATATTGTGAGTTTCAGAAATATCACTGCCTTCATTATCCTTATGGAAAAATTTTCGCTATTCTATTAGTTTGCCATTTCATGGTTACCCTATCACTCCAAAAAAACTCTTTATGGGCTTATGCCTCTCATATCCATCATTCTTTCCTGCCTATGACCTCAATACTCTGTTTTCCCTTGCCCATAACTCTACTTTCCATCTAGGGTTTCCTATAGCCTACCCCTTCCCATGTTCACCAGGTTCCTCAAGCATTGATGGTCTCAAAACTATCTTTGTAGGCTCTTTATATAAATCAAGTAATTTGGATTTTTGATCTTCAATACAACACTTTGAAAAATACTTTGTTTTCACTAGAGGTCCCCAAGCCAAATTTTCAGTCAAAAGTTAGGTCAAAGAACCATCCCACCAGGTCAATTAGGGTTTCATACGTTCCAAGGTCAATCATTAGTGTTTCAGACATTATTTTCCTTTGTGAGAATCTGGTTCGGACGTATTGAAATGTCGAGACATGGTTATTCAAGAAAATATCTAAAAGTTTCCAAAGAAGACTACCTTATCAAAATCAAGGTCTGCAAGAGGTAAATGTAAACTTTGACACTTCTGCAGGAGCGTTAAAGGGTCTATTAGTAGAAAGTTGGTGAGGTAGGAGGTATGCTCCTAAATGAAGATATCTTGCAGCAAGGAAGACATGAAACACTTGTTCTTGTAGATAATTAGGGTTTTTTCGAGCTTGATGGTCTAGTAGTGTGCCAAGTAGTGATCAAATGCAGAAATGACCTAGAGAATGTACACCAAACCAAACTTGAAGAAAGTATGTCAGAGAGACTATTGATGAGGTTTAGAAAAGGTGAGGTGAACTGGGCATAAATGAATGAACTTGAAAGGGCTATAGAGAACTTAGAAGACAACACTGATGATTGTCTTAAAGCACTCCAGATGCCTAGGGTTTTGGAAAAGTGACCAGAGAAGGTGAAATGATGACGTTGAACCTCATGGTGAAAGTAAAGGAAGGATTCTGAAGATGTCATTGTTTGATCAAATCCCAAACTTGTCAAAATGAGTTTGCCATGTCTAAATGAGAAAAATATGAGGTTCAACTCCAACATGGAAGTGCACGAGGTTTTTAAGGTTGATGCTGTGTCAAAACAAACATATCAAAGTCTCTAGGATCAAAAGGAAAGACAAATTTCATGTCTTCAGCAAACTTCCAGCGAAGGTCAAAAAACTAAGTTTCATGGTGTAAATCACATAGGATTTTGAAGATGTCACTGTGCAATCATCCCAAAATTTTCCAAGGTGAATGTGTCATGCCTCAAAGAGCAAAGGTGTAGAGAATATCAGTAAAAAAGGTAAATTCAAGGTTTTCAATCACTTGCCAAACAAAAGATGATTGGAGCTCCAAGGTAGGAACAAAAGGATTTTTTTTGGATATATTGCTACTGTGTAGGCATCCTAAGGTGGTCAAAAGTGAAATTATCACGTTTCAAGGAGTAAGAGAAATCCAAGCAGTGTTTTTAGTCACTTGCAATCAGAAGTGTCAAAGAAGGTAAAAACATGGTTTGAACTCTATGGTGCAGTCAAAAGAGGGTTTTGAAGGTGTTTCTATGTGAAATCCTCCAAAAATTATTTGATAAGCTTGTCAAGTCTCAAAGGAGTGAAAGAAAAGCATCAACTTCATCTTTTCAGTCACCTACAACTAAAAAGTCAGAGAACATTAGTGAGAAAGTGAAAAGAGGCTTAAAACATTAGGAAAGTGGGTTTGAAAAATCAAATTTAATTCCCAAGCTTATAAAAGCTCATTTTGCATCTTATATGAGTCATTGTTCACTTGCAAAGAGTTAGAAGCTTCAAGGAGAGAATTTTATTTGAGTTTTCAGGTTGAAATTTGGCTAAGTGTCTTGGCGTTGCGCGCTCAGATCGGCTCTGCGCCCCTGGAAACCATCGCTGCGCATTTGACAAATTCTCCCCATAAAAAATACACAGGCATTGCACGCCTGGTACCAAGCGTTGCGCGCTGGTGAAGGCATTGCATGCTTACTTGATAGGCCCAATGAAGAAAAGTTTGAACACTGCGTGCTTGGGTCTGAGCGCTGCGCGTTTAGGATTGAGCGCTGTGCCCTCAGACTAAGCATTGCGCTCTTGGCCAAGAGGGATTTCTAAGCATTTTGACCATCCAAATCAAGTCAAAGCACCTCCAAACATCTGCCAAGGGTCTTTCAAGCATTCTTGAGGGTAAGTACCATCATCTAACCACATAAGATATTTTTCATTTTCTAAATGAACAATATCAAACCCTAACGAGAAAACCCTAAAAATCATGCTTGAAGTCATTTGTTAAACCTCTTTCCATCTGCATATGAAGAGTATAAGTCAAAACAAAGAGTGATTACACAGCTGAGGGTTTTCATTAAGTGTTTTAGCCTCTCACTCAGCCTAATATACCTGTACCCTCACCTACTCATCCCCTCATTAGCCTAAACTGCCATTTCATCACCATCTTTTCATTCCATTTCCATTTAGCCCAAGTGTTTCAAAAAATAGAGTTTAAACAGATGTCAGTAGAGGGTTATCATTGAATTATGAGCCTCTCACTCATTCTCATACAATTTTACCCTCATTAATTCATCTCATTCACTTGTAAGGCTGCCATTCCACCATCCCTTCATCTCATTTCCATTTGCAGTCCTAGGGTTTTCCCAGGGCAGAGTTTTCAAAATGTCAAGAGAGGGAGACATTGACAGTGGTGGAGAGCCTCAAATGCCAAGGAGGCATGAGCACAAAGGTGGAAAGATAAATAGGTTTGAACCCCCTAACACAAGAGAGCTAATGGCATCTCCCCTTACTGTTCAATGTTTCAATCATGTGGGATGCTTTGATTTTTGTGAGAAGGTACAACAGGTAAAAAACCACCCTGAGCTGACTAAAATTTTCATCATTAAGTTGCATAAAAAACAAGTTAACCTTGCAGGGGTAACCTTTGAGCTGTCTTCAGATGTTATTGCCAATGCCACTGGGATACAAAGTGTGGGTGAGAAATGGTTCAAGTAGGCCAACCTAGACATGAGCTACTTTGAACCCTACCTAAAGTCTAGATACAAATACCACAATAAATAATTTTTTCCTTTCTCACATTTGCTTGAAAAATATGCACCTATGGTGAGAATCATTATGAAGTATTTTACATGTGAAGGAATATTCTCCCGTATTTACTCCTATCACATCAGCCTATTCATGCACTTTACTAGGGTGAGAATGCTACACCTACCCTATTACCTCTATAGAAGCATTGACAAAATGTCCTATATTGTACAAAAGAGAGACTATCCTCAACAGATGCAAAGCCTCTTTCACCACTCCCTTATCAAAATGGTTTTTATGCATCAATTGCAATAGAAGGGTATTCCTTGGGAAACCTTCATTGCCAATGAGGTGTTTACTTCTCCACAAGCCCAATAGTAGAAAGATTCCCCTTCATATTCTCATCCTCCCATTCCTCCATCCACTCACATTCCCTCACCTCATGGTGATTCTTCCACCTCACCATCCACTCATAGTCCTTCACATCATGATGATCCTCCTCCTTCATCACCTATTCACCATCCCTCACCATCATCTCATGGTACTAGTGCATAAAAAATTGAGGCAAGTGGCAATGAGGCAGAAAGAAATGAAGAAGAAAGCAATGAGGGAGGAAATAGTGAGGCAAGTGGCAATGAGGAGTCAGGAAATGAGGCACATATCAGTGAGGATGATGGCAATGAAGCAGAAATCAGTGAGGATGATGGCAGTGGGTCAAAGAGCCATGAAAGCAGTGATGGTACCAATGATAATAGCAGTGATGATGGTAGCAATGATGGCAGTGAAACAAGTGACACTGAGATGGTGAAAATTGAACCTTTTCCTTTGACCTACCAAAGGGGAAATATGCATGTGTTTGCTGCCCTTAAGAGGCAAGGGGTCATGCCTTCTACATCAACCAAGCAGCTTGAAAAAGATAAGGAAAAGGTCATTGAAGAAGAAGAAGACAGACATGAGACTAAACAAGAATTTCAACTTATTCATGTTGACAGTGATGACGAAAATGAGCAAAGGATCACAAGCATGCTGCTCAAAAGAAAAGATGCCCAAATTAAAGATCTACAAGCCAATCTAGGTAGGGCTAAGAATGTGATACTATTTTGAGGTTGAAAACAAGCAGCTAGAGGCACAGAAGGCCATCTATGAGATCAGAGCTATCATGGATCAGAAAGAGGCTCCAAAGACAAAAGCAAAGCTAGATGAAGTCTTGGGCACTTATGATGACATGGAGGAAGAGGAAGGACAACTTCCTAGGAGGAGGCCAAGTGAGCTGCTTTCCATGGAAATAGAATATGATTGGGAACCTTGGCTAGAGTGAGAAAATGTATACTTAGAGGGTCAGTTGGAGAAGATCAAGAGAGAACTTGACCTCATAAAGAAGATGACAAGGCATTATGCTTTAAGAAACAAGATTGCAAGGGCCAAGCTCAAAAGAGCCCTTGCAAAGATTCGAGCCACAAGGAGGAAAAAGGAAAAGAAAAAATTGACATCCTTGCTGATGTATCCCTATAAGCATCCCAAACATGATCAGTAAGGCAAACCCCAAATTTGGAAACTTTTTGCAAATTTTTGAATTTTTGGAAATTTTGACTGTTTTGAAGGGCCAAACGTGCAACGTCACCGGCACTACGCTCTTTTTTGGGGCAGACATTGGAGGAAAAATTGAAATTTTTAGAATACTTTTTCCAAGGACATCACCCTCACAAAAGTTCATATCATTTGGAGTAGAACTGGTACTCCAAAAGTGCCAAAAACATGCAAAAAATCAACTTTCTGCCCTATTTTCAGAGTTGGCGCTGCGCCCTGAGAAGTATTGGGATATTGATTTTTTGAGCAGGTAAATGGGCTCCAAATTGAACACTAAAGGAATTTTTTGAAAGTAGACAGGACAAGCTTTCCATTGAGCTATCATGGAGCTCATTTGGACACCGGGAAGGCCTCGAAAACTCAACTGCAAAAAAACCTATTTTTCCTGTTTTGGCACTGCGCCCTTGCCAGAAAGTCAACAAAAGACACTTGGAGTTAATGAAAAATATATTTTGATGGTTTTTTAGGAAAATCACTCCAAATTTGTTTGAGGAGTTATTTTAGAATTTATTTTTCATTTAATGAGTTAAGATAATTTGTGCCTTGGGCCTTGCATGGCCTCTTTGGACAAAAATGGAATTTATGATGTAATTAATGATATTTTGGAGATCTAGCTAGGGTTTTGGTCCTCCTTTGCAAGTTAAATACTGCATGGAGGCCTCATTGTAATTGTTGTTTTATTGTTAGACTTAATACATAGACTTGGAGTTGAGGAGAAATTGGCTTTGGAGTGTTATGAATGCTTTGATTTGGATGAAAATGGAGCCAAGCACACTTGAAAGATTCATGAGCATGGATAATTGTGATGTCTTTATAAATTAGTGCTTGTTTTCTTATGTTTTCATTTTTTTTCATCTCTCTCATGCAGTAGAATTTTTTTTTTAGGTTAAGAAATGTTGTTTAGAGGCACCTTAGCTCTGTCTTCTTTCTACTGCTTGTATATTTTCCTCTGCTAGGTCAATTTAGAGAATTCTTAGTTGCTCTCTAATCCCACTCATATTTTTTATCTCAAGAATGATTCAATGGATTCCATGCCAAATAAATTTATGGTTAACCCTGCCTTTGGTATGACTTAAAACATTGTGTTTGAGGTCTTTTCTTTGAAGTATTGCTAAATAGGGTTTGACTGAAGGGGTTTATGGTTTTCCCTGCCCTTTTGTTCATCTTGAATCGTTGCTTTGAAGTTCTTTGTAGTATTATTAAGGAATTTTAGGAGTGCCCTTTCTTTGATCATTACTATATGTTTATCTTGAATGTTTTCTTTTCTTGAAGGTGAAATCACTAGAGAATTTACAAGTTTGTTTCTATCTATGGTTTGCTGGATTGTTGTCTTGATGTTTACTTGCTAGGGTTTAGTCAAAGAAGCTTATGGTATGCCTTGTCTTTGGTTATTTCCTTATGCATAGTGTTCATCAATAATTTTCCTATTATAGTACATGTTAAAGGATTCTTAACTGACATTTAAACCTAATAATCTCACCATTTATTGTTCATTTCACTCACATAAGCTTTAAAGATCCATTTGGATTTGTTATACTTGCCCTACGAAACACCCTTGACCTATTATTGTACCTTTCAAGACCTTTTGTAGAATCCATAGCTCATGGTCTAAAATTATCCTACACTATCTATTCTGCTTGATAAGCAACCCAACCAAACAAAACAAACAAACAAACAAACCCTAATCACTGTAACTAGCATAAAATCAAAACCCTAAAATGAATCAAGTTCACATCTTTTACACAAATATAGAGAGAGCCCTCTCCAAGTCCAGGAAGGCTAGGTCCTAGGACTCCAAAGACTGGTTTGATGTTACCCTTGTACATTTGGTATTGCCAATTTGAAAAATTACGGGGACCTAACACAACTGATGTTTTTATTTTAAAATTTCAAAAATTGAAGGCAGTGTTAGAGTCAAAGTCATTTTATGTTTAGTTAATCATTTCAATTTTTCAAAGTTTTTTCAATTTCAAATTTTGACTCCATGTCCCAATGGATGAGGCTACCTGATCTACGGTGTTATTGACACCTCCTGAAGGAGCTTCCATCCCTGAGCCAATGTTAGTGTCCAAATGTTCAGTGATCAAATGTACTCTTTCAAGTTTACTTAGCAGTGGTCCCAGGGAAAAATTTAATGTTTCAAGTCAAGTTTCAAATAAATTTTTTTTCACTGAATATGTCTAGGTATAAAATGTTGCTCCCTTCACTCTGTTAGTGTTGGAATCAGCACTTGGAAAACTTCAAGTACCTAACTAGACACATCCTAAGCTCTAAGGCAATTTAATGATTTGGATTATAAGATTGGTAGGTCGTTGGGACCCTAGTTCGCTGAAAAGGGATTTCAGTCAAGTTCACTGTCACACTAATGAGGGTATTGAGTCTTGATGTGGTAGCAAAAAAGTATGTTTGTAACCTATGAAGAGAAGAGAGTGTGAAAAAGGAGAAGAGACAGTGGTGGGTTTGCAAGGCAGAAATCCACTTATTTTGGTAGAAAACAACACAGAGAGAAATTTTTCAATATTTCAATAAGAGAAAGCTATGTCTAGACTTACAATATCTTACTGAAATATCATGGAAGGTAACTGTTATAAGTGATGCTCTTTACACTGTCATTATGTATATTTCTTCAAGAAATCACACTGTATGAGACTAACAAAAGTTGATAAAACACATAAGCATATCAAGAGACTCATAAAAACATACAACAACATATGGAATTTACAAACTGCATTGAAGAAGATAAGATATGGAAACACATGTCAAAATAACAATACACACATCAAACAGGTAATAAGTCCCCAAAATTTTCTTTCAATTTCATTCACTTAAAAGTGAATTGATCATATGAGCAAAAGATTCTAAAACCATGAACCTTTACTTCATAGAGTTTTGTAACATATATACAAAAACATTATACTGTAATCTCCAGAAAAGGAGTGAATCTGTTTCGAAAAGTTATTACAACCTCATACAAAATATGAGGATTATCCTTAAACTTTAATAAAAAGTGCTATAACATAAAGAAATTAAACAACATGATGGCTAACAATTCGAAGTGGCTGAATGATGTGGCAGTCTATTGGAAGACTATTCCTATGTTTTGGTGCAACCATCTCCACAAAAAGTGTAAACAACAGTGAAAGTGACATGTGGTTGTTTTCCTCAAAAAGTGAAAAATAAAACCCTAAAATTTAGGAGGGAACTTGATACATGACACTTGGAAGCATCCATTATAACTGCAATCTCCTCCACTTCACCTGCTTCGATGTCACCATCATGATAATAAACAAAAAATAAGCTCCTTTTCATCATATACAAATATTCGGAAATAATAGCTACCTTTGTAGAAAAAGTAGCTATATCCGGAGACATGGAAAATTAACCCAAAAATGAAAAATTTCTCCAAAGGCAGCCCTATTTCTTCATCTTCAGAGGTCCAAAATAGAGGCAAAAATCCTAATGGCCTCAACTTTAGTCACCCTCTTGTCTGACCTCTTTCTCTGTGTTTGAATTTTTGGATGAGTCTTTTTCCTCTTGATTTTATCTTATGGACTTTCCTCAATATTAATAATTTCATATCTTAATGCAGGGTTAGCAATCAACTTACTGTTTAATCTGATTTTATTTTTGGGTCTAGTATGAGGTCTCTGGATATAATGATTTGGAATGAACTTAGACCTTTTACCCGCATCCATGAATCTACTATATTATCCTTCCTCATAATCTGATTCTTTATATTTAGGGTCACTGTTATCTTCATAAGAGGAGTATGAGTGTATCATAGTTTTCTTCCTCTTCTTGATTGAAGAGACAATGGAGGAGACTAGTTGAGCTAAAATAGGCTCTTCTTCTATGACAATATCTGACATTTTATGTTTGCCTTTCTTAAGAGATAACAAAACCCATGAGAGAGTGGATTCTATGAGTGAAGTACTGCTGCTTGGTTGAGCTTGATGAGTTGTTTCATAAACATGGCTTGATCTTTTTGCTCGAGGGTTGAGTTCCTCTCGAGACAAAGTAGGTGTTGTGGCTCATTTTCATTTACCTTTGAAATGTTTTTCAAAACACCAAAAAATCATATATATTAGAAAATGTAAAATTTTTTATGTCGAAGAAGAATTTTAATTTATATGTTGGTACATTAACATTACATGATGGGATGTGAAGGTGGGTCAAGTCGGGCACATTCACGTGTAGAACAGTTCAAAGGCCAGACCGAGGGGAACATTCAGAACATTACACACCGGTCGGGGTCGGGTTGGATGTTTCACAAGCTCAGGAGAGACTAGGGCGACAAAACATCAGATAAACTCAGGAGGGTTACACCATGGAGAAGAACAGACTAATTTCCCGCATGTAAAGAAATGGCTTATTTCCCTTAGAAAATTAAGAGTTTTGGAGGAGGCGCAAAGGGAAAAACAGATGGTCTGGATCAAAGCGTAGAACTGAAACAAAGAGATGGACGACGGAGATCGTATCGCATATCGAATTCGGTAAAGGTTACAAGTTTGAAATATGGTTAAACTTGCGATATTCTGATGTGATGCAACCACATTTCGCACTTTGCAAGTTTAAAGGGTTAACACTAAGGAATGTGCTAAAGGTTGCGATCTATGGGCAGGCCCACCTCTCTTTTCCATGTCACCTCCCTCTCCCTGGATTTCGCACTTCGCACAATTTAACACTTACCTCCACCGCTCATAAACTAAATACGTCGATTTGCAATTTGTGATATCCGTGGGACCCATCTGTTCCACGTCACCTGGGGATTTGCGATTTTCGGGTAGATGCGATGTGGTTTCAAAATTAAACTCCAAAGGTTTTCAAATCCGGAAGTAAGGCATTTATTGTGTTGAATCGCATCGGAGGAGGAAAGGAGGATTATAACGTAAAACCGGTGAAATGTCGAAATGCGATAAAATGCAGACATGATGTGTTCTCCAAGGGTGAGAAGAATATAGTTTAAGTCCAAGCCTTGCAACGGTTGATGAAGAGAAGATGAAATGTTGCTGGCACACACAGAGGCATAGGCAGAGTCAGGCAAAAGAACATCTAGTGGCACTTATTGTAAGCACGACAGCTGGGTCAAGTTGGGCATTGAGGCGTTGTTATAGAACTGTGTAGCTATCACATTATAACTAGAAAGGACACCTCAACACTCCAGAGGGATGCATCAGTAACAATCAGATTCAACAAAAAAAAAATGATATTCCCAGTTTCAATTTGTTTTCTTGGTATGATTGCATAATTTATTTTAACAGTTTAGGTAGCCGAAGTAGTTTCAATAAGTTTAGAAATTACGAAATATTCGGATGTATTTAAGTAGATAGAAATAAAGAAAAGGGGTTCCGAGTTTTGGACGATGACTGTCAATTTGGTACTAAATTTTGTGAGAAATTAATGAAAGGAGATCAAGTTTCCTACACATGCTGATGTTGATATGTCTTTCCAGTTTCGCTCTGTGTTTACTCCTCTTTGAATGTAGTGAAGTAACATAGTTGTGAGTCTCTTTTTACATCTGTAAGTAATATTTAAACAATCCTTAATGTGCGCTCCTTCACTCCATCTCTTCTCCCTTCACAAGTTCTCTCTGAAACTTAAAAGTAATAAATTATGTGTTTACAACATATTATTTTGAGTTTCCCCTCTGTTCACAAACTCCTAATGAAAATTTAAAGTAATATATTATGTACTTACAACATATTATTTCAAGTTTCCTCTCTCTCCATGAATTTCCTCTAAAACTTAAAAGTGGTAGATTATGTTTTCAGCATATCATTTTGAGTTTCCCTTACAGTTCTTCTTTTCATTTCATTCAAATATCAATAGTTTATGGCATTGTGAAGGCTTTCATTATATCAGATTATTGAGGGTATTAAGTAATTAAATTCCAAAGGTGTTATACAGAGGCCATTGGATATTGTAATTTTTACGTACATCTATAAAATGTCTTAAGTATTAATTCCTTACCACAACCAAGGGATTGTTTCTTGAGATACAACATTTTTTGGTGCCGTTGCCGGGGACGAAGAAACAAATTTTATTTTCCCTGGTTTTTTCACATTATTTCCTTTGGTTGTTCAGTGAGGAGGAAATATATGGCTGTGTTTGTTATTTTCAAAATTTTGGCTTTCAAAAGGCCTCACACGAGGTCAGATACCTCATAGCAGATAGTCCCTGATTTTCCAGATCCAGAAAGTTTGGTTTCTAAAAAGGCTCAAAAACCTAAAACTCCTTCAACACATGATCCTACATTGTCTGTTCCTGGCAGTAGTTCTAGTAATCCTTTGTTTGAATATATTTCTGAAATACTTCCTTCCTTGGAACAAGATTCACCTTTCACACCACTTTATTGTTGATAACCTAAGGTGGAAGAACACTCCTTCGAGTCTGTTTATTTTACCCTTACTCAAGCTCAACAAACTCTAGTTGTTAGTACCTCTGCAATTTTCCATCAGCCTATCCCTATAACAGTTTTGCCTCCACCTTCGTTCATTTTCACAGTAGGTCCGTTGATTGCATCTAACCAAGGAACAATCAATCATGGTGAAAACATGGCAACACCAGCCTTTTTGTTGAACAGATATGCTCCACTTAACCTTCCTCAAGCAATGAATGCAATTCCTCAAGAGTATCTTAAATTACTCCCACGTTTTACTGGAGAAGATGAAATAACTGCAAAACAACACTTGCCTATGTTTTGTAATTTTGCTGAAAATATGAATGTAGAACATCTTGATGTTGTAATGAGGATATTTGTTCAATCTCTGGATGTAGAGGCTAGGAATTGGTTTAAGGGATTTCCAGATAATTTAATTAATACATGGGAAGAACTGGAAAATTTATTCACTCAGAGATGGGGTGAAAAAATGGATCATGGATATTTACTTACAAAATTCAATGCAATCAAAATAAAATCAATGAAATATATCGGATTTAAGCAAAAGATTCAATAAGTTGTATAACATTTTTCCTGTAGAAATGAAGTCCCCCCATTTGGAGCAAAGGTGGTTTTTGTTGGGGATTTTGAAGCCAATTTTAGTTTCACACTTAGAGAAAGGGGATCCCCTAATCTAGAGAAGATACAAACAGATTCTTTAGAGATTGAAGTTAATATGACTGCAGCTAGAAATGAAAAAGGGAAACAACCATTCCAAGAGAAGGGGAAGAAAAAATAAGAATCATCACAAGATCTAAGAATTGAAGATATGACAAAGGTGATAAAAAATATGACAAATAAGCTAGCTAAGATGAAATTGGAAAATAAAAACTCCCAAAGACAAGTACAACAAAAGTGAGGGGGGTTTAATCCTCAATTAAAAAGACATCCCTTGCAAATATTTCAGAGGGAAAGAAGAGATCAAGACCAGGTTCAGGCACCATTGTATATAGAAGCAGCACCCAAAGAGCCAGTAGAAGATGACCAAAGGGAGGCCGAGGATTAGGTATCTGCTACGTATACAATAGAAGAGGATGAAGAGGAATATTCTGAGGGAGAATATGCTGAAGCTGAAGTATCTTTTGATCAAGATGAAATGGATGAATATTGTAGGAAATTCATAGATTTCATGCAAGATGAGTTACATAAAAAGTATGATTTAAGGTATAGAAAGAGATCTAGAGTGCAGGATACTGAAGGTGAAAAACAAGTTTCCATTCCTCCTCCAATGGCGACTCCACAACAAAAGGACCCTGTGAAACAGGTCAGTAATGGGAATCACCTGTAAATTCACTTAATAGAACAAATGTGCAGTAGGGTGAATCTTCCCAGAACAAATCAGTTGACACTAATATTTTGGAGAGAGTTGTTCCTATACCTGAACAAGTAGAAAATTATAGAAAGAGTGAAGAAGAACCTGAAAAGAACGTTAAGCAAACTCATGATTTCAGTTTGGCAAAAGAGTTGGAGAAGGTTAAAATTCAAGTACCTCTTCTAGAATTAGCTAAAATACCAATTTACAAGAAAGAAATTTCAGAATTCATTAATCTCACACAGGTGGAAGATATAAGTGACACGGTGAACTTACAAGAAGAAAATCCAGTGGTCACCTTTGGTCCTCATGTAGAAGAAGTAGATCCTTCTATTCCACCCTTCTATATTTCTCCGTTGCTTCATGATTTTACTCTACATAATTGCATGCTGAATCATGAGTGTCCCATAATCTCATTCCATTGTCTGCTATGAAGGAACTTAACTTGCATATTACCAAAACTTATAGGGATATGTATTCATTTGATTCCAAAAGGGTGAAATGTGTTGGGTTAATTAAATATGTAGCAGTTTCGTTGGCACAAATCCCAAAAAAGAGTATAGTCATGGATGTAGTGGTTGCTGACATCCCATCCAGGTTTGGAATTCTCCCGTCAAGATCTTGGGGAGCAAAGTTGGGAGGTGTTCTAAAATTATATTTCACTTATGCTATCATTCCATTTTTTAATGGGGAAGAAAGGAGATTGTACAGGGAAACAAGGTTTGTGAAGACCACCTCCAAGAAAGATGCAGAAAATTCCCCCATTTATAGTCAAGAAACATAAGATATTTCTTATTTCATGATGCATGAAGATGCAGAATTTTCTGAAGTCACATGGAAGCAAATCTCTTCAGCAGTTGTAAATAATGAGTTGCACTCAAGGAATATTTGGAAGTGCTACTTTGATGGTGCCTAATCCAAGGAAGGCGCAGGTGTTGGATACTTGATGATATCACTAGAAGGTAACCTCATGCCTTTCTCTTTTAAACTAGAATTTGATTCAAAAAACAATGTGGCTGAGTATGAGGCATTAATCTCAAGCCTTCAAGTTTCCAAACAGATGGAAGTTTAATGTATTTCAATTTTTGGTGGCTCTGAATTGATAATAAGGTAGAATAAAAATAATTGATAATATAGGAATGAAGTTTGGGATTTGATAGAAAACTATTTTGAAGGCTTCAATCTTCAGTATATTCTGAGGGAGGAGAATATATTGGCCAATTATTTAGCAGTTGCAGCCAGCACCTTCAAACCTCCAATAAATCCAAGGCTAAGGTATGGAATTGAAATTAGATATAGACCTTCTAACCATGACAATGTGAAACATTGGCAGGTGTTTGAAGATGATGAACAGATAAATCGATTCCTGAAAATGATTGGAAAATTTGAAGATGTTGAGATAGATCGAGAGGAAGAACAAACAAAGCAAAAAGCATAAATAAGAAACCTTAAGCAGTCGATAGGTGAACAAGAGATTATCAAATTGAAATATAATTTGCTCCCTAAAGGGTTGGTTCCCCTCAAAAGATTATTTGATTCTAATAATGTTGATGTTGATTCAAAGAAAACACATCAAGAAGAAGAGATAGAAGATTGTAATTTGGGAACTTAGCAGGAACCAAAAATAGTGAAATTTTTCAAAGGTGTTCCCAAAAACTACAAAGAAATATACATTGATATTTTTAAGAAATATATGGATATGTTTTCTTGGTCATATGAAGACCTGAGAACATATGAAAAAATCATAATTCAGCATAAGATCCCATTTAAAGAAGGAATAAAACCACACAGATAGATGCTCAGAGAGATCAATCCATTTTTGCTAGCTCCAATCTAAAAAGAAGTGAAGAAATTGTTGCATGCAAAAATTATAGTCCCTCTCAGATATTCAAACTGGGTTTCTAATCTGGTTCCTATAAGAAAAAAGAATGGAGAGATAATATTGTGTGTAGACTTCAGGAATTTGAATAAAGCATCTCTAAAATATAATTATCCTTTTCTGAAAATGGATTATGTCTTACAGAAGGTGACGAGATCTTACATGTTGTCTATGGTTGAAATATTTTCTAGGTATAATCAGGTAGCAGTAGAAAAAGAAGATTAGAAGAAGAATGCTTTCATGACACCCTGGGGCACCTTTATGTATGCAAGGATGCCATTTGGCTTGATGAACACAGGTGCAACATTTCAAAGGGCCATGGACATAGCCTTCGTTGGTGACAGGTTTGTATTTATATATATGGATGATGTAACCATTTTCTTAGGGTCATATGATGAACACTTGGAGGATTTAGAAAAAACTTTTAAAAAGTGCAGAAAGTTTGGTCTATCATTAAATTCCAAATAATCGTTATTTGCCTTAGAAGAAGGTAAATCACTGGGTCACATAGTTTCTAAACAAGGAGTAATGATTGACCCAGCAAGGGTGGAATCCATTCAGACGATTCCTTTACCCAGAAGCAAGAAATATATACAGAGATTCCTGGGAAAAATAAAATTTCTGAGGAGATATGTGCCCAATTATGATGAGATTGTGAGAAGTATAACGAATATGTTAAAGAAAAATGTAGAAGTGAAATGGGATAAGGGAGCAAGAGAAACATTTGCTAGAATAAAGGAAGCACTACAGGAAGCTCCAGTTATGATTAGTCTATACTATCAAAAATCCTTTTAGGTATTCTCATTTTCATCCCCCACTACTATTGTTGTTGTGTTGTTGCAGAAAAATGAAGATAGTAAAGAGCAGCCAGTTGCATTTTTCAGTAAAGTTCTTAGAGATGCTGAGCTCAAATACAATATTCTAGAGAAACAAGTATATGATTTGGTCAAAGCACTAAAAGCCTTCAAGACTTATGTGCTACAGTCCCTAATAACAACTTATGTTCCTAATTCGGTTGTGAAAGATGTGCTGGTCCAAAGTGATGTTGAAGGAAAAAGGGGGAAGTGGATAGAAAAAATCCAAGAGTATGACTTGGACATCAAACCCACCAAGTTGGTCAAGGGACAGGGGTTAGTGAAGTTGTTGAGAGAGACAAATTTTCAAGCCTTGGGGAATTAATCTATTGGCACCAGTGGATGGACCTATTAATGAAGAAGGTCAAAGCAAGTCCAAAACAGGTAATCAATAAAAATTTGTGTGCTTTGATTGGTATAAATATATTATGCATTACTTGTGTTTCTTTTCTCGTCCAACTTCACTGAATAGAACAAAATACATAGCTCTCAAGCTCAAATCTCAACCATATGTTATAGTGGAAGCAAAGCTATACTGGAAATATCTTGTTGGTACTTTGCTGTTATGTTTGATCGAAGGAGAGTCTATTGAAGTTGCCAAAGAATATCATGAAAGTCTGTGTGGAGGTCATTATAGCTGGAAGGTCACTACTCATAAAATTATCAAGTCAGGCTTCCATTGGCCAACCCTGTTTGCAGATGTTTATAGAATGGTCAGAATTTTTCAGAAGTGTCAGTTGTTTACTGAAAAGAGAAAAAATTCTCGATTACCTCTCATCCCGGTATTTATTGAAGAACCTTTCAGGAAATGCGCATTAGATTTTATTGCAGAGATCAATCCACCATCAAGTGGACAGTTCAAGTGGATTCTAACTGCTACTGATTACTTTATAGAATGGGTTGAAGAAATACCCACTAAGAAGGCGAATGACCAAGTAGTGATGAAGTTTTTGGAGGAAAACATTTTTAGCAAATTCAGATGTCTAGTGAAGATTGTGACTGATAATGATCAGGTATTCAACTCTGCTCGTTTCATTAATTTATGTCAAACATATAATGTAATTTTATCACATTCCACAACATATCATCCCTAAGGGAATGGATTGGCAGAATCTTCAAATAAGACATTGATCAGAATCTTGAGGAAGACAATCACCGAGAATTAGAAGGAATGGGATATGAAGTTGAAGTTTTCCCTATGGGCAGTTCGAGTCACTACAAGGAGATCTACTAGAAAGTCTTCCTATGAACTGGTTTATGGAACTCAAGAACTATTTTCTACTCAACTGGCCCAAACAGTGATTTCTTTCCTCCAAGAACCTCAGGAAGAACCTGATGCTCTGGTAAGAAGATTGAAAAAAATAATTGGATCAAGTGAAAACAGAAACAACGTTAGGGATAACTTGATTACTTATCAGGAAAATATGAAGTCTATATTTGACAGAAAAGAAAAATAATTTCTCTTTCAAGTAGAAGATTTGGTACTGAGTGGGACACCAGACAAGAAGAAAAGGGGAAGCATGGTAAATTTGACCCTCTCTAGTATGGTACATACAAAATCTTTGAGGCAAGGTCAAATAACACATTCATTTTGGAGGATCTAGATGGAGAGTCAGTGCAACTGCCTGTGAATGGGCAGTACCTGAATCATTATTTCCAACATTAAAAGTTAGCATTCCACCATTGTAAATACCAGATTGCTCATTGTTCATATGTCACCAAGCAATATTTGACTCCATGCCCAATGGATAAGGCAATAATCTGCGGTTCTTAGTGCTTTCGTGGAAAAAATCACTATCCCCAGGTGGAGCTAGATGTTGTGGCTCATTTGCATTTGCCTTTGAAATGTTTTCCAAAACACCAAAAAAGCATATATGTTAGAAAATGTAAAATTTTGCATGTAGAAGAAGAATTTTAATTTATATGTTTGTACATTAACGTTATGTGATGAAATGTGAAGGTGGGTCAAGTCAGGCTCATTCATGTGCAAAACAGTTCAAAGGCTAGACCGAGGGGCATGTTCAGAACATTGCACACTAGTCAGGGTCGGGCCAGGCTCATTCAAAAGCTCAAGAGAGACTAACACGGCAGAACACCGGATAAGCTCAGGAGGGTTACACCGTGGAGAAGAACAGACTAATTTCCCGCACGCAGAGAAATGGCGTATTTCCCTTAGAAACTTAAGAGTTTTGGAGGAGGCACAAAGGGAAAAGCAAACGGTCTAGATCAAAGTGCAGAACTGAAATGGAGAGATGGACGAAGAAGATCATATCGTATATCGAATGCGGTAAAGGTTACCAATTTGAAATATGGTTAAACTTGTGATATTATGATGTGATGTGACCACATATCGCACTTCGCAATTTTAAAGGGTTAGCGCTAAGGAATGCATTAAAGGTTGTGATCTACAGGCGGGCCCACCCCTCTATTCCACGTCACCTCCCTCTCCCCGCATTTCTCACTTCACACAGTTTAACACTTATGTCCACCGCTCATAAACTAAATCTGCTGATTTGCGATTTGCGATATCCATGGGACCCATCCGTGCCACATCACCTCCACTAGAAAATTTGGCCCAGTTTCCGATGGCCACTTCGTCGCTATTCCGACACATCGTCATCGCAAGAGTGACAGTTCAAGGACGGAAAAAACGTGGTTCGCCATGACGTCACAATTTCGACGCCTTGACAAAGTCTCGCAATACCGACACTTTTTCCGTCGCTTCCAAACAAGTGTCGCTCTTCCGACGTTTCCCAAACCGTCGCTCTTCCGACGTTTGTAAACTGTTGCAATTTCGACGAAATGTGGTCCGACGTTTTGAACGTCGCTCTTCCGACGTTTGTAAATTGCCGCAATTCTGACGAAATGTGGTCCGAAGTTTTGAACATCACTCTTCCGATGTTTTTATATTGTTGCTCTTCTGACGTTTCTAAACTGTCGCAATTCCAACACCGTACAAAAGTGTTGCAAGACCGACGCATTGCAGAAGTGTCGCAATACCGACGCTTTCCAAAAGTGTCGCAATACCGACGCCAGGAAGAACTGTCCCAATATCCACGGATGTCACAAGACTGACGAAAATGGAAATCGTTCAAGACGTCAAAAGACTGACATGTATAAGGCGTCGGAAGAGCGACGCTTACAGAGTGTCAGTATACCGATGGTGGGTTCAATTTAAAAAAAAAATTAAAACTTTAAAACAGGACAGTAAATCTCCAATATTTTTTGTGAATTGTGGGCGTTTCAATTGTTATGAACATAACTCGACTGTGAAATATTAATATAATAAACCACCCCACAGCGCTTCGACTATAAACAATCATATAATAAGATCGGACCCAGCTAACCTTTAGTGATGGCATTCACTTTATAACTGGGACTTCATATGAGGCTTGGACACATAAATATGAATAAACTTTTTTCAATGCAAACAACCGCACATACCTCCGTTGAACCTTAGTTAGGACAACAATATTCGACGTATATACACGTGGGGCCCAGCGCTAGTGGCCTTTCCACATCCAACGGTGGATAATATGTCGCTCTGGCCTTGACGATCCAATGATCCAACTGGATATCACACGAGTTCGTTGCACGATCATTAACTCACGATGAAAGTGGGTTTTCAAAACTGCTCAAGGCCACATGTCGGCCTATGACATTGATCGCGTCCAAATGGGGAATACTGCTTACCATACAAAGGCGGTGCGATATGCTGGAAACTCGTCTTTAATGTGCGGTCCTCAAGGTTCTGACTACTCTTACTCCAGGTTCCGTCCACTTACCAATGCCTTACTACCATTGAACTCTGCCTCGTTGTTCATCCTTCACGCGGACATACCAAATGAACTCGAGCACGACCATTTCGAGGAGACACGACGCATTACATATGCCACAGTTTATGTCTTATGGTTCCGACAAGGTTAGTATCGACTCTGCAAATTGATACACCGGTCCTTGGTTCATTTAATCGCCTACACATTCACAACACTCATTACGAGGTTTTACCTAGCTCATGGAGGTTCGAGCACAACATCTCCTTGCTGTACCACAGGTGCATGGGAATGTCATTAACCTAATTCACCCTCTGTTCACACAACTGATTATAGAGAAATTCCCCAACTATTTGACACAGTTATCTATGGAATTCACCAATGCTCATAAGTCCTGAGTCATTAGCTCATGTTCCACCGAGAACTCAACCAGTCTATATGCACATAACCTCATCACATGGTTTCTTAATTACCACGGGATTTCAATTATCTTTCACCAAGATGCGTACATATATTCACACACAGAAAACTTACTCAATCAACGCACATATAACACTAACAGATTCCTTATATAAATGAAATTTCTTACAGTCTCCTGGTCCTCGGCCAGATCTTCGATACAATGGCCTCCTCTTCCCTATGCATCTCTATGCAGTTCTCTTTGCAGCGTTTAGATTGAATTTCTGGGTTGGTTGGGTTTGTAACCAGTTAACTATTGAAAAGTGCTTCCGCATCAGTATTGTAAATTTGCCTAGAATTGAATTTGGGAATGAATTTTGAAGGCATCTATACACAGCTTGAGGTTTGAAAATGAGAGAAGAGCCATGACTGTGGGTTTTTACCCCATCAACCAAGATATTTTTATGGTAACTAGAACAGTTCCATAAAGTTAGCTTAGAAATTGTCAAATAAGAGGGATGCAAACCATTTCCATTGTTTTCTATTTATGGGGGATTGTGGGAGATGTTTGGGGTAAGAGAAGCTTATACACAATGTAGCCATGCGAGAAATTTTAATCCAGTTACTAGGTGCTCAATTTTGTTTGCATGGTGTTCAAAGGTTTAGAGTTGATGATTTGACAATATAAGCAGTCCGAGAAATATTCATGCATTTTTTTGATCTTGACTCTTGAACACCAAAAGACTGAATGAGATGGTATTGCAAACTACACTATTGAAGGATACAAGTGTTGATATACATTTGTAATCCGTAGGTGGAGTTCATCTGGATCAAGCATACCTTGATGCATGTATAATCTAACTCTTGTCCCTTAATAACCACATTACTCAACTGTTTGAATCTTCATTTCGAAGAGTCGCAAGTCAGGGTTGGCATTAATAATGTCAAAATATGAAACAAAATTTTCGAACAGCCTGATTAAAAGTGCAGTAGTTCTTGGCATATAAACTCTTGGAAATGTGTGAAGTGGTAGTTAAACTATCCAAATCCAGTGCATATAAATCCTTGTCGTATGCTGAAACCTGTTTTGACTAATTCATAATGACAATCGCTTGAAAGCATTCGGTGAATTTGAAGTAATCTGAAAGAGACATGGTATTGTGGCATCAATAAATCTGAAGAAACCAACTATGAAAATCTTAGTCACTGTTTTGGAGAGATGATGGTTTGTCTGAGTTCCCTTTATGAGTATTACAGGTGTGAACTACTATAATACTCCTTACTAATATATGTTAAGACTCAACTATTGAAATATTACTTTCACCTACCTCTGTACTGAGAGCCGCCTTCTATATTTGTTTGAAGAAGTTCTTTCACCAAGCCGCTTGCCAAAATGTTCGAACAGTCAGAGTCAAGGTTTAAAAACAACAACCATTCCTGCACATTGAAAACAGAGGGTTAAAATAGAAAAAAGAGTACATGGCTCTGTATTTCAAAAACATGTTTAAAATAGAAACAAGGCAACTTTTGATTGAAGCGCGGGTTTTGTTTAAAGTTAAGAGGTCCCGCACCACGGAAATCCAGAGGAGGACACGTGGCAGAAATTGATTGGAGCGAATCTTTGTTTGGGCCGCTCAAGCAGTGGAAATCCAGACCCAAAAAAGATTAGGGCGAATTTGATAAGAAATTCGCGTCACAACTCTCTCTCTGTACGCTAGCCCAAATTCAGACCCGAAAAAGATTAGGGCAGAATTCATTTGGTTTTCGAGTCACAAAATTGGCCGACGTCAGCAGGCTATTTTGGAACGCGAATTTGGTTTGAATTATGGTTTATCGCTGTTTGAAGTCCGGCGAGCTCCACGGCTAAAGGGTTCGTTTGAAGTTTTGACAAAGGTTTTGTTATATGTGTTATATAACACGCGGCGGAATAGTTTTATTGTTTGTTAAGGTTTCACACTAGTTTTGGTAATATTTTGTTTTAAATGCGACATATATATGTTATATATATATATATATATATTTCATATATATATTAAAACATTTATAAATTGTGGACCCCAGGAGCATTTTAATAGATTTGTTATTTGCATAGTTTTGTTATGTTTTTAATATATGCGTTGCATATAAAATAAAAGGGTTGTGAGCCTGTTTCAGAATGTAGTTATAAAGTTTATTATTACACACAATAGCATTGTAAGTGTTTTGAAGAGCACAACAGTGCGTAGTTTTAGAGACAAAGAAGAATTTTGAGTGCACTGCGTTTTGCAACAGTCACATTTTGCAATCCCTCTCAGTGAGGAAGAATTTGTAATAGTTTTTTTTTGAAGGAATAGAAATTTTTCAAAGTTTTGAATTCTGTTTCCAGTGAAGAAATTTCAATATTTTCTCTGTGTTAGAAGAGGAGAGTATTACTCTCTCCATTTTTATTCTGGAATTTTCAAATATTCCAACACATGGCTATAAATGAAGGAGATTGCTACGCATCAACATCAACATGTTTTCAAGTAGGAGCTGCCTAATTTTGTAACAAACATCTCTCTGGATGTCAAAATTTGCAGACACTGAAGATTACTCAGGTGATGCCTGAAATTTCCACTGAATTCCTATAAGAATCTTAGATTTGTGACAGAAATCCTTTTGCTAATATATTAGCTTACTCCTTTTAAGTTTGTCTCATTCAACTAATAATTTTTTTTTCAAGGAGTATAATGAAAACTAGATTATGTGTGAAGCATAAAATAATCATTGATGCTAGACTTGGAAGTTAAGAAGTATAATAAGAAGTAGATACACTTCTCTAAAGCATAATACCGTTTTTCTGAAGCATAAGACAATCATTGATGCTAGACTTGGAAGTTCGAATAATACGAGATAAAACAACGAAAAAGGCATTCCATTACTTGCATGAAATATGAGTACTTCCTTTTACCAGTAAGCTGGGAGCAAGGTCTAGATTTTGACTGGCATCGATTCTTGTGAACTGAAATTTCACTAAAAACATAGTTTTTTGTATGTTTTTCAGCACATGGTTAAAAATGATAGTGCATCAAAATCTATATTGTTGGGCCGAATACATAAGTAATCAAAAATTCTCTTTACCAAGTTATTCGCTTCATCAAAAGCCTGATCTTCACATGTGACACTTTTGCTAGGGATAAATATCAAGTGGGTTGTGACATTTTAAAACTTGGTTCGTGGTGAAGTGCCCAAAAGGCAAGTCTATCAAAGCATCTGCAACTTGTGTCATTTCATATTAGTGGATGATATGATATCATAATGGAGGTGCTCCAATTCAAGCAGTGTAGAAGAGGCAGGAGCCTACAAGGCAGATCCAAACTTTGGAGAAGAGCAAGGCAGATCCTGGGAAGAACGAAGAATTTGGGAATCCGAGATCTCTTCTAGAGGCCATGATACCAAAGGTTTGTCCTATTTGTAGATATTTCTCATCTACATCCAATATAGCCTTAAATGCCCACATAGATCACTGTCTATCAGGTGAGTCAAATGCTAAAAAATATGGAACAAAGTTTTCCAAGCCTAAAGTGAAGGTGAGAAAAAAACGATCAATCCTAGATATAATTACTACGGCACCTGTTTGCATGCTAGAGGATTTGGATTACAGTACTAGCAAAGAGTAATCGACCGTTGATGCACATCCATTTCCTTTGGATCAGCTCAATCTCAGAGACACCACCAAGCAGAGGCAACATCAATGCAAAGATCTCAACATTTCAAAATTAATGCAAAGATCTCGCGTAGTGGTAATGCATGTATTTCAAAAGAAACAAATAACGATGCACATTCTAACCAATTCGAATAACCACTGTAGCAAGGGTTTACATCTAATTGGATCCAATCCGTATATCGATGGAACAAATTTAATATAATTACATTTTCCGTAGCAGAGGAAACTTTGCGAAAACAGAAAAGGAATATAAAACGAGGATGTCAAGATGTTTAGATGACTCAGTAAAACAATTATTTGTGCTTAGTAGACACAACACTGTATTCTTAATGCATTTTCTGTAGAATAATAAACAGATTTGTCCAAAATTTGAGATGCAAACTGTAGTCTCTACTACGTTTGGAAAATTGGAGGTTTATAAAAGATAAACTGCGAACATAATTGTACCACTATGATAAGAAGTTGTTAGAAGCATTCCTTCTACTTCACAAACGTGGAACTACCTTAAGAATTTTTATGGTTGATATAAATATAAGAGCATGGCAGTTAAATGTAGTAGTTATGCTAAAATACTGAATAACATCTTGAGAGTGCTCTTCAGATACTGTACGAATGCACCAAATTAAAGTTGTACCATTACTAAAGATAAATGGCCAAAAATAGTCAATTTTGATATCGTGAAGTTATGTCTTTCTCCGTAGCAAACTGGGGATAGGATGGAAAATATGAGAGAACTAAGTTCCAAGGACTAAAAAAACAAGGCCAACATAGTTCTGCCTTGAATCAGAGACAAAACAAAGCTGCCCAAAAAAGTGTTTGCCACTGTCATCACCCTGAGGAGCGCAAAGTCAGTTGATGGTGCCAACCATTTGACGAAGAAAAGAGAAGATTCATGGTGCCAATGGTTGTAGCACAGTTTGTTGACGTGAGCCATCATTGTAACAAAGCATATTGATAGTGCCAATTGCTGTAGAAGTCCATTGAGAGTGCAACTACTGTAGTAGAGCATTTTGAGAGCACCCATTGAAGCTCCTATATATAGCAGAGTCAATTTCCTATTGAAAAAGTTTGTATAGCCAAAGCCACAGCAAGATCAGATAGCCACGATCCTAAATGAGAACCAGAGCCAAAGCTAAGACAAATTCACGTTCAGCAGAACAAGACAGCCATAGCAAAGGATCTGATTAGAGAACCAGATCATGAGAGATAGAAATATTCTTGCTTCCACTATGGAAATGTAGAAACTGTACAAGGGCTTTGCTTCTAGCAGATTTCATTGTGACAGTAATTTCTATGGTGTTGTAAGCACTCATTAGTAGAATCTTAAAGCCATTCTAGAATTCTTTTAACCTGGAGAGATTTTTCTTTGGTTATAAATCCTCATGTTCAAATTCCATTGTGGATTGGTTGTGTTTTATATTATGTTTTTACTATCCGTAGTTGAATTTTCGCACAAAAAATTATCAGTCTAAAGCGAGCAATTTTGCGATGTTTCTTTTGCTTCCTATTGTGAAGTATTTCGCTTAGAACTATACTCGTTGTAACAGAGGTCTTGGGCATAGAACAGGGGACTTGGGTTTTTTGGAATCAAAATTCAGGTTAAGATTCTCATCTGAAGAATGGCATAGTGAGCCTTAGCATGGAGTTGGGAGTACCAATTTGAAGTGCAGGTAGGGCATTGTACAATAGACTAGTTAGATTTCTGGACCCTAATACAAAAGTTTCTTCTTCTTTCAAAACGCGTTTCTCTTTTTCTGTAACCAATGTGGGTCCTGTTCTTGTTTCAATTGGGGATGGATCAACATTTTTTATTGCTCCAGATGATCACACTCTAGGTATCGCTGGAGGCTATTTGGGGGTGATGAGTCCAATAGGTCTCGATGAACTGTTGCCCTCGCCGGGGAATACTATTGCAGTGGAATTTGATACTATTTTGGATGTTGAATTCCACGATCCTAATGGAAACCAGTACCTTCAGCTCCAGTACCTATTCACAAAAGAGGGTGCCATAGTCATTCATGTGTGCAGAGAGGGTGAATTGCAGGCATTGCAACAGGAGGTGTTTCTGTTGTTGCATTGGCCACTAGATTGTTTGTCTGGTTCTGTTACAAGCGCAGAGTATTGAAAAGGACAGACAAATTTAGTTCAGATATTGTGAAATTGCCTCGGAAATTCACCTACAAAGAGCTCAGTAATGCTACGGAAGACTTTTTTTGAATGTGATTGATAATAGATAATTGCAAGCAAGGGTAATCCCCTTGTGAAACCCAAAGTTTTGAGCATTTTCTAAAACCTGATGGCAGAGTCATTGTAATGAACAAGCGCCTAGGTCCATATTACGTCCAAATCTACCAAGCACCAAGATCTATAAAAAAAATCCATGGTATCTTAGAACTAAGAAGAAGAGGCAAAAAATTTATTCTGCTTACCTGTTCGAATAGTGGTTGGGGTTTACCACGGCAAAAATTTGACAGAGCCCATGTAGCATTTCTTATCATTGAAATTCTGGCAGTATCATTCAACTGGGCAAGCACCTGCCTCAGAGCTCCATGACTGAGGGCAAGATCCATAAATGTTGCAGAGTCTCCAGCAATATTTCCCAAAGCCCAAACAACCTTACATGAACACCAGTTGAACTCAAAGTTGGGTACTAGTTTTTTAAATCAAATTCCAAAATTACAGACATATAAAGATAGTTGGGAAGAATAATTTTATGCCTCTAAAATAAACGTGCTACTTGTTCTCGAACATTATCATTCCCAGAGGTAAGAAGTTCCACAAATATAGGCAGTGCCCCATAATCAATCACAACCTTTTTATTCTCAGAGGTTCCTGAGACTATATTAGTCAAAGCCAAAGCTGCTTCAAACTGCATTATCAATCACAAGGTATCACCATCAAATCTATAATTTTAAGATAACAATTTATCTACCATTGAAACTATAATTTTAAAATAGATACACCTAGTGATATAGACACCTAGTGAGAGTAAATGGAGAAATCATAGTAACAATAAAGTAACCTATGTAACAATAAATTCAGATTCATCCTGGGAGTGGTAATGGGAGAAATCATAGTGAACAACAGGAAACATGCAGAGTTGCTTACGATCAAATAGATGAAAAAACACATACAAAAAACCTAGATAATAATCATGAACAAGCTTAATATTGAATTATGAACTGTAAAGGAACTTACAAAATGTGACATTACGAACCTGGTCAAGCGCACAAGCAAAAATATCCTGGACATGACCCTAGTTGACAAGTTGTATTGCACATGATGCAAGAGGATTTGTACCTGCACTTCCAAGTCAATCAAAATCCATCATTATCTATACAATAAATACAAGTAATTGATGTAGTATTTTTTACTCTAAGATGAATTCTTATGATAATGTTAGAACATATGTTGAAAATGTCAAAACATACCTGAATAAGCTACTCTTCGTTTCAAGAACAATTTATTGGAGTCGCATGAACTTGGAACAAGCCTCCCACGATCTGAAAGAGTAGCAACTAAGTCAACAGTGACTTTTTTGTTGCTACGCTGGATCAAGGGAGGTTTGCTCCAAGATTAAATCGCTCCAATAAATTATTCTCTACTAAACGGGGCCAACCACGTGAAGGTGGAAGCTCTTATGGCCCCTCCCCCCCCCTCACATCACTCTCAATTCCCCAATACCCAATCTATATTTCATTTTTTACTTTCATGAGCATAAAAAAAAATTCAATAACTAATAAAAAAACAATTCAACAAAAAGTACGCAAGGAAACATTGAAATTAATGCTTGACATAAAAATAGTATGATAAATGAGTTTTTTATATAACGCAAAAAACGTTCCAAGTATGGTAATGTTTGTCTTATAATAATAAAATATTTTACATTATCAAATTTTCTTTTTCTTCTTCCTATTTCTAAAGCTCCTAATTACATCATCAATATCATCGTGCTCTGCTCCTGTTTCGTGCCTTTTGACCCGCACTGTTGACCTAGTTGCATAGTCACGATGTCTAGTCTCATCCAGTGATGAGGCATCGCCTACAAAAATAGATAATATTAATTTTAATTGTCAGTTTTTAAATATCATTGAACTAGTTCGGTAATATTAATAAAAAAATTTGCAATGAGATTATTTACCTGGTGCACCAGTTGTCGCCGTTGGGACTGTTGCCCTGTCTTCCTCTCTGGTGGTAAGATCCTCAAGGGAAACATTCTCTGTCATTTAAACAAAAAACGTTATAAGGACAACCATCAAGATATAATTAGAAAAAATTATAAGTGGAAATTAATTACCGTCACGGCCCTCACTGATAGTAGCATTGTCGGCCTGGTCCCCACTACAATGATCAGGTTGCACGTGAGGATCATCTACATCTGGCTCTAAAACTGGGTTATTTGCCTCGTCGGTAGTGCTGCTCCCCTGATTTAAAAAAATTTGTTAGACATTAAATTTATGGACGAAAACAAACATATTGAAAGGTTAATGTTTTACCTTATCAGGCATTCTGGATCTTGGGACCTGCCCCAAGCTTCTGCGACGTTCAACTATGGCTTGATAGCCAAAATGGAAAGCGATATTTTTATCTTCCTCTGTAGTTTCTGTTCCGAAGTCATCACCCTACATTACATATGATTGTGTATTTTTAATCATATTTGATAGGATTACAAAAACGTTGGAAGGCGATATAATTAATTATAAGATGTTTAGCTACTTAATTACAATTCTTGCGGCTAATTTCAAGTAGCCGCCCTGGCCTAGCTTGTGATGGCCCTTTTTTTCAATCCTAGCTTTGGTTGCCTTTGAGGTGTCAGGCAACCTAGCATCAAAATATTGAAGTCAGATATGACGTAGCACACTTTATTTTAGACATAGAGAAAATTAAAGCTATTGAATTAAAGTTGTAATTTACCTTGCGGGTCCAGTTGGCATTTTTCCTTCTTTCTTTGCCCTTTTCTCTTTTTCGTCATGGATGAGTGCTCTCCACTCACTCTCTAGAACTGTGAGAGGACGCTCATATCTAGGGTTAAATTGCAATTGTGTCCTATAGGTGTCCCTGGTATATTTCAAATATTTTCCGGCTACCCGAGCCACCGCTGTTCTGTCAAATGTGCCGACCCCAAAAAGGGCTTCTAGATAATCTAGAAGTTCTTTTTTCAGGTTGGAATTCTGGGAATTCCACCTTGTGCGTATGGTTGGGCCAAAATTTACCAACGCATGGCTCTCCAAAAACCTATAGAACTCATTGTTTCCTACACAAAAAAAAGATATTATCATTAATTTAAAAATAAAAATCATGATAAATATGTTTTAGATAAAGTACATGAAATAGTTAAAATATTAAAATTTAACTGGGAGTTGTACGTGCTTTATAGGGACACCTTCATCGTTCACCAACAATGTGCCATTAATGGTCCCTATGGAGCTGACACGTGTAGCTCCAGGAAACACAATAATGTAGTTGGCCATATCAGCATCATCACTGCCAACACGTTCAACGGTTGGCTGGGTGTCTGCTTGGGCATGGTGTGTTTCTTGGCTGGCACCTAAAGGAGTAGAAGGTGTGTGAGAGGATTGCTGGGAAATATCTTACCCTTGTGTCCCACTACCACCAACACCGAGTTCAGCAAGTGTCAGAAAAAGCTACATACAAAAGAAATTTTTGTTAGTTTAGTCAATGTAAAAATTAAAAATCAAACTATCACAATTCATCTCATGCAGAAAAAAATAAATATCCTTTTGACTTTTTATTATTACCTGATATGTTTCAAGCTGGGTCATAGGTTGTTTTATCCTCTTTTCCATTTCAGGTGTTTGAGGCACGTCTATCAAAGTATCAAATTCCGACCTTGCATTTCGTGTCTTTTTTCACAACAAGAGCACTGGAGATAGGGATGAAGAAAGCTCTTCCTCATAGAAAGAATCATCAGGTGTACCATGGCCAAGTGTCTGCATATTTGAACAAAATTAATATTATTTCAATTATGTAAATAACTAAAATACCTGAAGATAGAGCAATGCTGGCACTTTACATGTTCTTCCGTTGGCCTCTTTCCGCGATCATCCCGTCTTGGGGTTGTTCCTGTACTGCCCTGATCAGTTTGCCACATTGCAATAAAATTATAAATGTAAAAACTTGAAAACAATATCTAACTTGAAAACACAAAATGAAAACTGAAATAATTTCTAATAAGACATCGGAAGACAGAGTTAGAGTTTCAAATATGCCTTGCATTGAATTCAATCCTGGAAACATGTCATTGCACATTAAGGCACCCAAACAATAGACGAGTTGACAATGAAAACCTTATTGAATATATTGTTGGAGAAACTATTAGTAAACTTGTTGTGAAGACCTTGAGGAAATTTTTGGAGCAACATTGTTGAAGCTGATGGTATAGCATTGTTGGAGACGATCTTGAAGGGCCTTGAAGTGAAGCTTTTGGAGCAACTATTGAAAAATCCTTAGAGCATTTAAGTAAGGCCCTTTCTATCTTCCATAACCTTTTTCCTTTCAATATCCTTTAAACGATTTTGTTGATATTTAATGTTTGAAATCACATTATAATTCCTTTATTATATGTGTTTGGGGACTTTCCCTTTGAAATTACCCAAAAATACCCTGGCAATTTTATCTTCAGGATGCATGTCTGAACCTATTGTTCAATATTTTGATTTATAGTAGTAAAAATAGAGAGTTAGGGGGCTCTTGACTTGGTTTGGTTGGGCCATTATATCTCTAACATCTACTAGGGAGAACCCCCCTTGAGTTGGAGGAGAGCTAGCCCGAAGTGCAAAGAGGTTGGTGAGGTGACAATGGGGCTATTGAATTACACATGGTATCACACTTTAGCTTTAGGACTTTATCTTGAGAAGTGCGAGATTTTTCTATATCAAGTCTCAAATTGTTTACAACACTATTGTTAAGAACTAATAAGAAGTGATGTTGAGGGGTTTTTGGGTATAAGAAACAATACCATTTAAAAGCTATGGTTCTCAGTCCTTGGCATTCCTTCACCTGGGCCTAGGGGCACACAAGAATAATTTCACACTAAACCATGCAAACTTAAAAGTAACTTAACAGATCCATAAAGTAATAATAATAATAATTCCTAATTTCCTATTGTACGATATAATGCAAATTATTCAAACATGAAGCAATGAAGACATGCAATGTCTGAATTTCAAGATTGATGAACCAATACAAGAAGTTAGAAACTACAACATTGATTCAAAACTCTGTGTCCTAACTCCAGGAAGGAATCTAGTTTGTAGTACAGAACATGCATCGTGTATTATCAATTCTTAATTGAAAACAACTAAAGTTCATCTACCTCATCAATTCCTTCCCATTTTGTGTTTTTTATGTTATATTCCTTATAAAAGTGTCAAATTTCTCTCAAAGTAAGCAACCACTAAATAAAATAAAAAATAGTTGAGATATGATTGAGAAATGGTCATTTGTTTCTTGAAAGGATCTTCACGATTTATTTGGTTGTTTTTCATCTCAAGAAACAAGAAATGACCTAAGAAACTATCGTGATGTAATATAAGAAACAACACGGTGCAATGGCCATTTTCAAAGCCAAATGATGTCCATTGAGGACATGACCTTTATTTGGTTCTTGTTTCATAGGAGTTTCGGGTAGAAATGGAACTTTTTTTACCATTTCCAATAGTTAAAAGGGAAAACCTTCTTTTTCCATGGGAAATAATTTACCTTTCCTTTTTCAAGATAATCTAAATCACAAAAAATATGAACTATACTGCACACATTCTTGGATAATGTGAAAGTAGAAAAGGAATACCCTACACAAGTGATGCACACATGTACACTTGAACACTAATAGATTTTTGTAGTTGAAATGAAATTCTTGTTTTCATTTAAATGTAGGGTTTTTAAAGCAAGGAGAAATAATGGCTGCCAATTTAATAAGTGTTTCTTTGGGAAAATTTTAAATCTTGTATTGGGTGATGAAGATAATAAAGGGTATTGAATCTTGATTCTTGACATTGTGTTTAACTTGAATAACTCAAATGATTATAAATATCAGTGGATGAGTTATTTTTTCAAGTATGTCACTCAAAACTCTTATGTGAAAGCATTGTATGATGGCTAGCATTTGCTTGTTTCCCTTTCTTCAGTTCAATGTAAAAAGTATATTAATATATTGGAGCACGAATGATAACTACAATTGTTTGCTCTGCAGTATATCCAACCCCAAGATTATGAAAAGTTTTCTCAAGTGGAGCTATTGGTTATTGATGAAGCAGCTGTGATTCCATTGCCTGTTGTGAAGGCTCTACTCGGGCCATATTTAGTGTTTCTGTGCTCTACTGTAAATGGGTAATAATTATAAATGAGCCAACCACAATCAAAGATTTTGTAACCATTCGGTTTCCATGGATAGTGATGATGATATTAAACCTATATATCAGTGACCTATATCTATATGAGAATGATCTCAACATTGACCTTGATATGGTTGTATGGATGTGACCTTTGGTATGTCATCAGAAAATCCCCAAATCTGGAGAACTAAAGCTCATCACTTTCGATCTGGAGTACTAACCTTGTGATAAAGTTGATGACTTTCGATCTCCCATTCTCTACCACTTTTCACTTCACCTTCAATATAGATCAGACCAAGGGCAATTCGTTACTGGGTGTTGAGATGGATGAGTTTGTCGAACTAAAATCCATAGCTTAAACTTCATGAAATTGGTGGAGTCAAATTCATGCAAGCACAAACACATCTTACACATCCTCTTTGAAATTGATCTGAAAGAACATTGGAAGACATCTAGAGAGAACCCTATAGCCTAACAAAATCCAATGGAATTGACCAAAACAACCCAAATAGAGTCAACCCTACTATAGGAGGAAGGGCCTGCAGTAAGAACTTACCATTTTGCAAGAGCTGAGGGCGAATGCTGAGGGCGAATGCTGTTCTGCAAGAGCTGAGGGCGAATGCTGTTCTACAAGCGCTGAGGGCGAATGCGCGCATGATATCAGACGTTAATGTAGTTTTTAATAAAATCCTTTTTATATAGCGTGCATTTGATTTTTGCATTTCAAATAATTTTTATATACATTTGATTTTTGCATTTCTAATACAAGTGACAAACAAATTTCTACAAGAGGTTGAAATTTTTACTAGAATAGCCATGAAAGACTAATTAAAATGGCTTAAAATGCAAGTGGATCTTCAAAATAAATGTAATTGAAGGTTCTCCCCACTAATTTTTTGCAAAATTGCTTACATTATTTAAGTAATCTAGGACATTTTTTTGTATTGCACAATCTAAATTAAATAATGAAATAGTTGGGTAGTCTTATTGTTTCAAATTAGGACACAATTTTCAAATGGTGATGAAGTTTCATGTGATGATTAACTGACAATATTCTCCTTTCCTATCCTTGAAAAACTATACAAGGTTCCCTGCTGCCACATGAAACCCTAAATCATGTAGCAGCATAGGACCAGTCCTCCTTTTTTCCCGTCATAAGGCATTTTGCATGTATTTGACGACTAGAATTTGTGGATTCCCGTTTTCCGTGACGTGCTAGGAAGGATAGAAGACTTAATTTTGACGTTTGAAATTTATTCAAAAACGCTCTTACGCCCTTTAATTTCCACTTACCAATAATTTTGCAACACAAGTCCTCTTCACAATTGCAAGGCTGTACTCAAAAAGTAAGGAAAGTTACTTTTTTGGCTCACACAAAATTAAAAAATTAATAAAGGAATTACCACTTATCACTATTGATATTTTAAAATTAGAATCAATTTAGTTTTCCCCTTCCTATTACAAAAAGTTCACAAATCCTTTCTTTTACATAAAACACCAAAGAAAGAATAAAGCCCATTGCCCTGCGAACTTTCAAGGTTGTGATTAGTGAAGCAGTGAAAAAGTACGGCTATAGCACTAAAAAATTAGAATGCCAATCTGCCCCAACATGAAGTAGTGTTAATATAGCTGGTGGCTTGGCTTGATGGTTAAACAGTGAATTACACAAGCACAAAATAAAAGCTTTAGGCGTCTAGTTCCTTACACTCGCACTCTCAAGGCATTCAGACTTAGGCCGAGCTCAATATTGGCTCCGAGGAAACTAGATTGGCTCATTAACCTTCCATATTTTAATTTCATAAGGTATGTTCGAAGTTTGAACTGCTAGGGTAATTTATTATTGTGAAATCATAGTTCTAAATTATCTCTTATTTTGTGAGCAATGTAATCTATTAATTGTAAGCAGATTCATTAAAAAAATTCAAACTAATTTTAGCATGAATGATGAAAATTTATATATTAATTGGTTTTTAAGAGTATTTGTATTATGTAGGAGCACTGGAAAGAAAAATCAAGACTTCATTTTCTGTTTTCCTTATTTTATTGGGCTAAACTGGAGAAAATTGAATATGAATAGTGAGTTAATTGTAAGATCAATGGGTCAAGGCCATACACCAACATTGACCACAATGGGGAAGTATAAAAGCATGGATATTCATGCAAGTATAGTTATTAATTTAAGATCAAAGTTAACTCTTAGCTTCACTAAAGAAATAGAAGGCAAAGATCTAACATCAACTGAAACTCACATGAAAAAGTAGATGAAAAATGTACAATCATCTAATGGAGAGGTAATCTATAATTATCCAGTAAGACTCTTGGCTATGCCTTGAGACTAAACTAATTCTCAATATTTTTGAATAATCATCCATTGGAATTTAGTAGGAAAACCATAGTAAATCATTGTCTAATGGCCATGCAAAAATATATAAAAAATAATATTTGTTGGTTGTTTTTCAATAGGTGGACCATGATGGGACCACTGAGAAGGTGGGGGTGTTTTTTTAATCATGGAAGTGAGGTTTAGTAGATTGATAGTCAAGTTACCTTTCCCTATAAATTTTCTCAATCAAGTTATTCATTAATTGAACTTTGATTCATTCCTACTGTTTTGATACACAATCCAATCCAGTTGAGTCTTGAGTCTTCATTGAGAATGGCATTCATAGGTTGTCAAGAAAAATTTTATCATGCACATGCACTCTTCTTTTCTTGGTATCTTTGTAACTATGTTCAGCCTGAGTTCTATATTTTTAAATTATCATAATAGTTCGTGATTATTATCCTTATAGGCATAATAAGGTAGACCTGCATAGAGAACCGCATAGGCTGCGTAGGACTGTCGTAGAGACAGAGTAGAGGAGAAGGGCCAAGTAATTCGAAGATCTGGTCGAGCCAAAGTTGTAAGTACTTCACTGCATAAATGTAGAATTATTTCAATGGTATTGTGCATTTTTCGAATTAATTATGGCATGAATGGTTTCTGTGTCCCGATAATCAACTGTATAGTAGTCTGGAATACATACTCGATAATTGTGGTTTAATGGGATCTTGTATGTTGAAATAGGAACCGAGTCCTTTCCTGAATTACTAGCCTCTGTGCGAGAGGTTCTAGCCTTTCCCGAACCCATTGGATATTAGTTTAACTCGGTGTAAGAATTTCTGGATGAATCAAGTTGTGTGATAACCCATGTTAAGCGCCATGACAGTGGACGGTGTGGCATTGGACAGTGGTATGGAAATTTTGTGGTCGAGACTCATGTAATACAGTGGGAAATGCCATGGTAGAGAGGGTCCACAGGTCCAAATTATGGATCTCCCCACAGTGTAATAGAGAATTGTGATCGAGCCTTCGATTCAAGGTTCGATCGGTGCTACCACGTACATAGAACCGGCGTGTGAAGGAACCTCATGGAGTGCGAGTCCTTAATTGAAGAAAAAAAACTAGTATAGGAATATGCGAGTCAAAGGAGCAGAGGCGGAGTACAATAAAAGAAATCTCGACAGAACCCAGAAGATAAGAGGTGGAACCATGACCGAAGTGCACAGTAAAACCACCGTTTGGAAAATCGGCGATATCGCGCAAGTTTGGAGGTGGTAAGCAGAATTGGTGAAAAGGACGGGACATATGTCTCCATGAGACACATGGTCGAGGGCGGAATTATAAAACCATTCTCATCATAGATTAACCCTTGGGCGTGTTTGTTACACGAGATTTCGTTGTGTCCGTTGGATCCTCCAAACCGGTGCAATGCTCCATCGACCGTCGGATTGAGAGGTAAATTAATGTGGAGACAAGAATGGTTTATGTATGACCGTTGAGTTATAGACCAAAGTCGAGATTTGTTACGATCTTTGACGATTGGCGGAGATTATAATAAGGAGGACTGTATAATTATGTGAATGGCCGTGCATTTGGTTGAAACCAAGTGACGGAGTTCGAATTGACAAGGTCGACATACATTAAACATCACGGTTGAAATACGAGAGGGTCGAGCAGTTGATACACTCAAATATCAATTCGAATATGTAAAATGAGTGAGCCCAAGGTTTTGGGGTTTAATTCCTAAGTGGCTTGTATTTATTGGGGTATATATTAATGAGAGTAGGCTAGTAATTATATTCGGGGTGTGTAAAGAGCGGTTGAATGTTGATAGGTATGATGGGGATTATACCATAGAACATGGGGACTTATAGTATGGTTTAGAACCATCAAGTGAAGAAGTTCCGCATGCAAGAAGGCATGGCATAGGCCTTGGGAGTATTATGATCCTTGGAGGAAAATCCCACAGCTAGAAGAGTTGACAGAGAAAATTGGATCGAGTACAAAGGTGTGGCAGGTGGGTTTTACCCTGCACCAATTGTTATGGTGCATATATGATGTGTATTACATTTTATCTTATAATTTTGTTGAAGTAGCATACAACACTTTACATAGTGATATGAGAACCACTCTCTAGAGTATACATCGATTTTGTACACATGGCTTTTCAGTTTCTTTTTAAGATATATCATTGGTGATGATCACATGATTATATAATGAACCATTAAGTTGAACTATGAAATTATTCCTCACAACACACACACACACATATTGATGAATTAATAATTTTTCTCATATATTTTTTTTAATCTATTTTGAAAAAAAAAAATTATATATAATTATTTCTAAGAAGACCAAGAGAGAATTCCTTACGATATCTTCGTAAAACATATAATAGCAAGAAAATTAATCTATTGAAATTTCATTTCCAAACATATTCATGGAGTAAAATGAAGATTAAAAGGAGATATTCATGGATTTACCTATAACATCACCTCATAATTAAGAATGTAAATGTACAATATCGATGATACATAGGTTAGGAGAAAATTAATCTATTGAAATTTCATTTCCAAACATATTCATGGAGTAAAATGAGGATTAAAAAGAGATATTTATGAATTTACTTATAACATCACCTCATAAAAGTGTAAATGTACAATATTGATAAAATTTATTTATATTTGATAAATAATAAACCTTTATCTCACATGTATCATATAATCTTATAAACAAACAATTGCACTAGGGGTGCAAGGGAACGCCGGAAGGAGGAGATGTGAATCATTTTGTGCTATATGAGGGGTAAAATGTGTAATAACTGAAGGAGATGAATATTTTGTTCGTTTGTGACGATATGGAATATTGGATTTTATTTTTAATAAAAATAATAATTATTAATTATTAATTAATTTAATTTAATTAATTAATTAATTAATTTATTTTAATCTTTATTTTATTTTATTTCTATTTATTTATTTATTTTATTTTTATGTTTTAATTAAAAATTTATTTTATTTTTATTTTTAATTTTATCTTTATTTTATTTTATTTCTATTTATTTATTTTATAGAAATAGTGCTGAGTATTATTGGGAGCTTCTTGTCAAAGGCTCAACCTATGGTCTCAACCATAGTCAATTTCATTTCCCTTTTTCACAAATGGTTATAAACCATGCACCCAAGGTATACTGCTTGTGCGGGAGTGCTTTACCTTCACTATATGGCTATGAGCCCATACATATATAGTAAATATACATATATCATTTAACCCGACATTCACCTTGTACTTACGGTCCACCAAGCTTTTGCCTTCAACTATGCAAATAAATAAATATATATATATATATATATATATTGGCCTAATGAATATACCATTTCTTGAAATTTAATCATACCATTCAACTTCATAAGCCTCGATTGTGATTAACCCTGAACCCTATATAATATTACTCGGCCCCACATATATTTCATATGGGTGCTAACTCCGCAAACGCATTGATATAGGCCTACCACCTTTATGTTTTCTATTTGAATTAAAATCACGGCATATAAACGGATGCTTGGGCCCACGTTCATATAAACACACCTTTCTTAAACGTCAAGTGGATCCAACAATCCATATGGCGTCACTCCCTAAGCGTTAATCGGACGATCACTGAGCAATTTCTTGTTTTTTTTCTCACCGAGCGTTAATGCTCAGAAATAACGCGAATCTCGCGGTTTTGCAAATCCGCTTAGGTACATGTGGCATTTTCTTCGTGGTATCGTATTTTTTTATTTCAATACAGCTTGCCACTAGTGGACCTACGCAAAAACCATAACCCATTCTCGAATACCACCTTTACTGTTTATGCATTGCGGTTTCGTTTCATCTCCGCTTCGAGGTTTCGCTGTAAAGTTTCAACGCCAATTTGTTGGAATATTTGAAAATTCCACAAAAAAATGGAGAGAGTAATACTCTCCTCTTCTAACACAGAGAAATAAAAATTTCTTGACACAGGAGACAGATTTTTCACACTGAAAAACAACTTTTATTTCTTAAAAAAAAAACTATTACAATACTTTCTCACTAAGAGGGATTTACAAAAATAACAAGACTGCTGCAAAACGCAGTGCTTTCAATTCTTCTCTGTCACTCTCTTAAACATACATTACTGTGTAAAATTTCTATGCTCTGTCTCTGTAGAAATAAAACGCACTGTTGTGCACCAAAAAAAAATTACTCAGTCTTTTTCTGGGCCTTCTTACATTTATACCGCAGCATATCAAAAGCTATATGTTAAACTTTCAAATTAAAAACTAAAACTAAACTTTAAAACTAAACTAAAGTATATTAAAAAAATACTTCGGGACCCACAATAACAATGCGCATATGTATATATGTGAAAACATAATACACCAATAGTTTAAAAAAAAAACTTTGTCGCGTGTTATATAAACCATAACAAAACTTAATATAAAACGAAAAACATAAAACCAATAACGAAACCCTTTCGAAATCACCCGGAATTCAATCGGTGATAAGCCAAAATGCAATGATAGATTTCGCGTTCCAAAATGGGATGTTGACGTCGTCATAATTTGTGACGCGAATTCTCAATCAAATGTGCCCTATAAAAATTCGGGTCCGAATTGGGCTCGGCGTACGGAGGGAAAGTTGTGACGCGAATTTCTTATGAAATCCGCCCTAAACAATTTCGGGTCCGAAATGAGGTTGATGATGTCAAGGTCTTTTGTGACCCGAAAAAATTATACAATGTGCCTCATAAATATTTCGGGTCCGGTTTGAACCATTGCGAATCAGCCAAACAAAAAACCCGAACCAATATGCTTCTACCATGTGTCCTGCGTTGACTGGTGTGTGGTCATGGTACCATGGACGTTGACGTTGTCCGTGGGACCACTTTTCTTCTCATAAAACACTCACGCGTTCAACCAAAATCAAATTGCTCTATCTTTTGGAGGCAGCCGTCGCAATAGCGACGCTTTGGGGCATAGTGTCGCAATTGTGACGTCTTCCTCCAAACATCGCAATTACGACACTTTTTCTAAGTGTCGGTATTGCGACACTTTTCTCTAAACGTCGGTATAGCGACGGTTTCATGACACTTAGACATTGTGTCGCAATTGCGACGTTTGGAGGCAGCCATCGCAATAGCGACGCTTTGGGGCATAGTGTCGCAATTGCGACATCTTCCTCCAAATGTCACAATTGTGACACTTTGTCTAAGTGTCAATATTGCGACACTTTGCTCTAAACGTTGGTATAGCGATGGTTTTGGGCAGGATTGAAAAAATTTGGGGAAATTTCTGACATTTGGTCAAAAGTGCCAGAACCAAGTGTCAGAATTTCCGCCAAATGTACTAGTGCTCCCTCTCCCCGCACTTCACACTTCGCACAATTTAACACTTACCTCTCGTCTTTCATAATAAAATCCCCGATTTGTTATTTCTGGGTGAATGTAATGTGGTTTCAAAATTAAAATCCAAAGGTTTTAAAATCCAGAAGTAAAGCATTTCTTGTGTTAAATCGCATCGGAGGAGGAAAGGAGGATTATAACATAAAACTGGTGTAACGAGGAAATGTGATAGAAAGCGGATGCAATGCATTCTCCAAGGGTAAGCATAATACAGTTTAAGTCCAAGCCTTCTGACGGTTGGCGAAGATAAGACAAAACGTTGTTGGCACACATAGAGGCATAGGTAGATTCAGACAAAAGAACATATAGTGGCACTTATTGTAAGCACGATAGCTGGGTCAAGTCAATCACTGAGGCATTGTTATAGAACTATGCAGCTATTGCATCATAACCAGAAAGGACACCTCAATACTTTGAAGGGACGCATCAACAACAATCAGATTCAGCAAAAAACGAATGATATTCCTAGTTTCAATTTATTTTCTTGGTATTATTGCATAAGTAATTTTAATAGTTTAGGTAGTCAAATTAGTTTCAAGAAGTTCAAAAATTACAAACTATTTGGATGTATTTAAGTAGATAGAAATAAAGAAAATGGGTTCCGAGTTTTGGGCCTCTCGATGACTTTCAATTTGGTACTGAATTTTATAGAGAAATTAATGAAAGAATATCAAGTTTCCTACACTTATTGATGTTGATATGTCTTTCCAGTTTGTTTATTAATCTTTGAATGTAGTGAAGTAATGTAGCTCCAAGTCTCTTTTTACATCTCTAAGTAAGAATTAAATAATCCTCATTGTGTGCTCCTTCACTCCATCTCTTCTCCCTTCACAAATTCTCTCTGAAACTTAAAAGTAATAGATTATGTGTTTACAATATATTATTTTGAGTTTCCCATCTCTTCACAAACTCTTGATGAAGCTTTAAAGTAATAGATTCTGTGTTTACAACATATTATTTCGAGTTTCCTCTCTCTCCATGAATTTCCTTTGAAACTTAAAAGTGGTAGATTATGCGTTTTCATCATATCATTTTGAGTTTCTATTATAGTTCTTCTTTTCATTTCATTCAAATATCAGAAATTTATGGCATTGTGAAGGCTTTCATTATATCAGATTATTGAGGGTATTAAGTAATTAAATTCCAAAGGTGTTAAACAGAGGCCATTGGATATTGTAATTTTAACATACATATATAAAATGTCTTAAGCACTGATTCCTTACAAAAGCCAAGGTATTGTTTCTTGAGATACAACAGCAGGCTTGGATGTTACTGTTGAGATTCAAAAAGATGATGATCCTAGGGAAAATTCAACACCTACACTAGGTGGGGCCCGCAAGCTATTTTTAGGTTTATGTCTATTTTTAGAATCTTGAGAAAAGTCTATTTATAGCGGAAATATATTTATAGATGGTTGAAAAATTTCTATGGATGGATGGGCGTCTATTTTTGGAATGCATGTGTGAAGACAGTTCGTCGATCGCATGTCTAAAAATAGAATGCATGTCGATTATTGTTATCTCTTAACAATAATTAGACAATTAATAATAATATATTCTCTTGAAGCACTTGATTTTAAGTTAAATGATGTGGAAAACTAGTTAAATGAAGGAATTTTGAGTTCAAAGGTTGGTTGGTGGGACATGCTAGTGGACTTCGTTGCATCTGAGTGATACAAAGTTGTAACAGATTTGGATGTGTAGTTATGTGAGTTGTAAAGTAGTTTAACTCAGTTAAGTGAGTTAAAATCAGTTGTGGTAGTTGTAACTAAAGATACACTAGTGAGAGATCAATGAATTAAATATTAAATTAATTCACATGGAGTGATATCACATGCAATTGAATATTTGCTACTGTTAACTACATGCATGTCAGATCCAGTGGAGACCCAGTTGAGAGATAGGTGAAAGGGACAGTTTGACTATCAGTTGTGACTATAGTGGGTGCACACTTGCAACCAAACACATATTGGAGATGCCAATGAGGATTGCGCAGTCAAGGCAAGGTAGGATCGAATTCATTCAGGGATTGTGCAGTGGAGGTAGGTTGTCAGAAGGCAGTAATTGGTGCATGTATTAGCCAATTTTTGTATGACAGTGTGAGACGATTATATATTGTACTGAGAGCTCTTGGATTAGAGTTTTGGATGAGATTTTTTCATGATCCATGATATATACATAATATATGATAGTGTGGTTTTTAGCTTTATTCTTTCTCGGTAAAAACATATCTGTTATGTGTGATTGATCTTTCTTCATGTGTTCACAATTGGCGATTAAATTTCTGTAAATATTTAAGTAGAAGGATTCTTTATTTAAAGTTGCATATAATTGTTAGATCAGGAGAATCCATAAATACATAATTGTATTAAAATTTCTACATGGTATCAGAGCAAATAATATTGCAATATTGAAGCAGTAGTTGAGTTTGTTGGTGGAAATAATTTGAATTTGCTGCAAGAATTTCTTGGTGTGACAGTTGAGTAAACATCAAAATGGCTTTCAATGGTTTGTGGTTATAGTATGCACTCAAGGGTAGCTCGAACTACATTGCATGGAAGGATAGGATGGAGGCGATGCTTGAAGATAATGGCTTGAAGGAATTCATCGACAGTGATGTTCCTAATCCCAGTTCGATGGATGTTGCATTACTTGAAGCCTGGCAAAAGAAAGTAGAAAAGACGAGAAGGATTCTGTTGGAAGGCGCGCAAGACCATATTGTCTCAAACATTCATGGGAAAGCCACTCCATTTGAAATGTGGAAGGCTTTGACGGATATTTTCCAAAGAAGCAATGACCATAGGAAATTGGCGCTGAAGGATAAACTCAGAAAGATCAAGATGGAGAAGGGCGACAATATTCCTAAGTATCTCACAAAGTTTTTCCAATGTTGAGATGAACTGGGGAGTGTGGGAATCATGGTTGCTGATGATGATTTGGTGAGTTTGGCCCTCTTGGGAATTCCTAAGAGTTGGCACGATTATCAAGACTCTGTCAACGGTCAGGAAAAACTATCAGATTTAGAACGACTGTGGTCAGATCTAGTGCAAGAGGAGTTCAGGCAGAAAACCATAGATGGTTCTTCATCAAAGCATGATGATGAAGAGGATTTTGCTTTGGATTCCAAGGAAAGGAAAGGAAAGGGGAAGAAATCCCATTCAAAGTCTGAGTCTAAAGGCAAGATGCTGGATTTGTCCAAGGTGAAGTGTTTTCACTGTCACGAACATGGGCATCTCGCCACTAACTACCCATAGAAAAAGAAGAATAAGAAGGCTGCTGGAGCTGCAGCTGGTGAGGCCCTTGCCTCGAAATTTGAGCTTGATTTCTCTTTGATCGCATGCTTTGTTTCAAGTGCAATGGGATCGGTGTGGTATCTTGATAGTGGTGCTTCCTTCCACATGACAGGAGATAAGGATTTTTTCAGTGACTTGGAGGAGAAAGATCTCCAAATTCATATAGAGATGGGTGACGATGGATAATACAGTGCGACCAAAATTGGTGCCATTACCTTTGAGGGGAGTCAGTTAAACAATTTCTGTCGAAATATGTTATGCATGTTCCAGGTCTGAAGAAAAACTTGGTCTCAGTCACGATGTTGGAGGAAAGAGGTTATGACGTTGTTTTGAGTGATGTAAAATATTTCTTGCGACATAAAACAACGGGTCAAACCAAGAGGATAGGGATTCGAGTCAAGAATATCTACAAGCTGGAGGTAGATGGATGCATTGCAATGGTGGGTAAAGAAGAAGAAGTGGTGAGCCGGGATGAGGGCGAATTATGGCACAGGCGATTGGGCCATCTTCACCATGGCACCCTGAAAATTTTGCAGTAGATTTCTACTGGACTTCCCAAGGGTACACTTGTGTAGATAGATCAGTGAAAGGGATGTACTATGGGTAAGTTTTTGAAGACCACCTTTCATGAAAACGAAAACTGTGCTTCGGTGATCCTGGAGAGAGTTCACACAGATGTGTGTGGGCCATTCTCAGTTTCTTCAGCAAAAAAACACAGGTATTATGTTATTTTTGTTGTTGAATATTCTCGTATATGCTGGACCTTCTTCATGCGGAAGAAGGATAAAAAATTCTCAAAGTTCAGTGAGTTTAAAGCATTGGTGGAGAAAGAGTCGGGGAAGCAAGTGAAGGCTATGCGAAGCGATAATGGTGGTGAATATATCTTGAATGAATTCAAATAATTTTGTAGCAAAGAAGGAATTTGAAGAGAACTCATAGTGCCTCATAAACCACAACAGAATGGGGTCTCTGAGAGGAAGACTACAATAATCGTGGGTGTTGCATGAGCTATGCTGCATGATCAGGGCCTACCAATGCACTTGTAGGTGGAAGCTTGCAACACTGCGGTTTATGTGAAAAACTGTTGTCCTCATAGAGTACTTGGCATTAGTACACCTGAAGAAGCTTTTACTAATAAGAAACTGGATGTTTCTCACTTTAAGATTTTTGTTTCATTTGTTTATGTGCATGTGACCAAGAACGCCAGGAAGAAGCTGAAGCCGACTGCTGAAGTTGAGATATTTGTGGGGTACACAGAAACACCCCATATATCGTGTGTATTTGACAAACAATCAAATGACTGTTGTGCGATGGGATATAAAATTCAATGCGGATAAATCCATGAAGTTGTCGCTTGAGAGAGAGCTAGACTTACATGTAGAGGAGGAACTTTTTGTTCCCAAATATGAGTATCTAGATGTGGATCAGCCATAGGAGGAGGTTCATGGAGTGGAGGTAGTCCACTCATATAGAGATAAACATTACAACTGGAATAAGGCGTACCATAGAAGCTGATAGGCTAAATCCTGATGCGGCACAGAATGTAGGAGTCCCTAATTCACAGTGCAGATAGAGACAGTCTCTTGACCGATTCACTGGATACATGGCTCTCATGAGAAAATGTAATGTGAATGAGCCATATTCCTTTCAAGAAGCAGTGCAGGAGCCCACATGGGTAGATGCAATGGTGGAGGAGTATGACTCCATTGTCAGAAACAATGCTTGGGAAATTGTTCCAAGGATGGTTGATAGATCCGTGGTAGGTTTGAGATGGATCTAAAAGGTAAAGAAAGCTGCTGATGGGAGTGTTGAGAAATACAAGGCCAGATTTGTGGCCCGAGACTTCTCACAGATCGAGGGGACTGATTATGAAGAAAAATTTGCACCTGTCGCACAGTATTCTTCCATAAGTACCATCCTTGCTCTCTCAGCGTAGATGGGTTGGCACATTCATCAGATGGATGTGAAGACTGCATTCCTTAATGGGATCATTAAGGAGGAAGTGTACATTGAGCAACCTAAAGGATTTGAGATCTTCAGCATCAAGTCGCATGTGTGCAGACTCAAAAGGGAATTGTATGGGCTGAAGGAAGCACCCCGTGCTTGGTACACTTGGATCGACAACTATTTCACTGGACTTGGCTTCACCAAGAGTGAGGTGGATGTAAAACTATACCAGATTGTGGTGGAGGGTAAGATTTTAATCATTTTTCTTTATGTTGATGATTTAATATTGACTGGTGATGAGCAGCTGATACACTCATGCAAGGAGGACCTTGCAAAGGAGTTTGAGATGAAGGATATGGGCCTCCTTCACTATTTCCTTGGATTGGAAATATGGGAGCGAGAAGATGAAATTTTTTTGTCTCAAGGCAAGTATGCAAGGGAGATACTCGATAAGTTTCACATGGAGGGCTGCAAACCCATGGATACTCCTCTTCTAGGAAACTGGAGGAAAGAGGATGCTACATCTGGAGAGGTAGTGGATGCTACTGTCTGTCGACAGTTGGTGGGTTCACTCATGATTTAGTTAATACAAGACCGAACATATACTATGCGGGGAACCAAATTATTCAAGTGATGGTTAAGCCTACCAAGCTCTTTCGGAAGGCGGACAAGCATGTCCTGAGATATCTCAGGGGCACATTTGAGTATGGCTTATGGTACAGACAGACGAATGAGGTGAAGTTGCATGGCTTCACGGATGCAGATCGGGCGGGCAGCCCAATGGATAGAAAAATCACATCAGGAGGGGTCTTCAATATTGGATATACAACTGTTTCTTGGTACAGTAGGAAAAAAATATCCATGGCACTCATTTCAGCGTAAGCAGAATACATGGCAGAAAGTCAAGCTGCATGTGAGGCTATCTATATGAGAAAGATCCTGGTCGGTTTGTTTAGTTCTCATTTAGATCCTACAGTGATTCATTGTGATAACCAGAGTTGCATTAAACTCTCGATTAATCCTGTGTTTCATGATAGATATAAGCATATAGATAACCAGTATCATCATATCAGAGATTGTGTGTAGCGGAAGATCATGTTTCTTCAGTACATTCCTACGGAAGATCGGGATGCAGATATTTTGATGAAGGCACTCACTAGGAGAAAATTCGAATACCATAGAGACATGATTAGGCTGAAGTATAATCCCTTTCTTGTTGAGAGGGAGTGTTGAGATTCAAAAAGATGATGATCCTAGTGAAAATTCAGCACCTACACTAGGTGGGGCCCGCAAGCTATTTTTAGGTGTATGTCTAATTTTAGAATATTAAGCAAAGTCTATTTATAGCAGAAATATATTTATAGATGGTTGAGAAAATTATATGGATGGATGGGAATCTATTTTTGGAATGCATGTGCAAAGACGGTTCGTCGATCGCATGTATAAAAATAGAATGCATGTCGATTATTGTTATCTCTTAATAATAATTAGACAATAAATAATAATATATTCTCTTAAAGCACTTGATTTATGTTAACTGATGTGGAAAACTAGTTAACTGAAAGAATTTCGAGTTCAAAGGTTGGTTGGTGGGACATGCTAGTGGACTTCATTGTAACTAAGTGATACAAAGTTGTAACAGAGTTGGATGTGTAGTTAGTGAGTTAACATTAGTTGTGCTAGTTGTAACTAGTTGTAATTAAAGATACACTAGTGAGATATCTGTGAATTAAATATTAAATCAATTCACATGGATTGATATCACATGAAACTGAAGATTTACTATTGTTAACTACATGCATGTCAGATCCTGTGGAGACCCAGTTGAGAGATAGGTGAAAGGGACTATGAATATCAGTTGTGACTATAGTGGGTTCACACTTGCAACCAAACACACATTGGAGATGCCAATGATTATTACGCAGTCAAGGCAAGGCAGGATCAAATTCATTCAGGGATTGTGATCAACAGGGATTGTGTAGTGGAGGCAAGTTGTCAGGAGGCGGTAAATTGGTGCATGTATTAGCCAATTTTTGTATGACAGTGTGAGACGATTGTATATTGTACTAAGAGCTCTTGGATTAGAGTTTTGTATGAGATTTTTTCATGATCCATGATATATACATAATATATGACAGTGTGGTTTTTATCTTTATGCTTTCCTGGTAAAAACATCTGTGTTATGTGTGATTGATCTTTCTTCATGTGTTTGCAATTGGCGATTAAATTTCCGCAAAGATTTAAGTAGAAGGATTATGTATTTAACAATGGCATATAATTGTTAGATCAGTAGAATCTGGCAATACATAATTTTATTAAAATTTCTACAGTTACAAGTCCAGGGTTGGCTTCCTCCAGAAGTTCTTCTGCCATGAATATCTTTTTCCTAGGTTTGCCTCTTGAAGAGGAAGCTATCTGCTCCTTGTCTTTTGACACATAATTTTTAGGAGGCATATAATTTTTCTGTTTCAATTTCTTCTTATATTCCTCCATGAATGACCTTAGGGTCTAAGGTTACCTAGTTGAACTTATCATTGGTGAACTGCTGACATGGGCTTCATTGACTGGTGGCACTGTTGGCATAGGCATAAGGTCTCCAACTTTCTTAGTTGAGCTTCTAGTTTTCCTTTTGACTGACATGGAGGGAGGATAAACTTGACAGAAAGTTGATGAATGGATAGCTTTAGGCTGTGAACTGTTTGAGACAGTAGCTACACTAGTTTTTTTATGAGTATCTCATTTCTTGGGCCTCCCTACCCTTCTCCTGGAGTTTATGCTACCAAACCCTTCCTCTGTCAGGAACTTATCCCAAGTGGTCCTCTTCTTTCTAAGGTGATATAAAATAAAAAAATTTATTAGACCCCTATGATATATATTGTGAAAAGGGTAGTTAGGGATATTCTACAGTTTTAGGGACATCTTGAGCAAGGATTTATATAGAAAATAGAGCAAGTTCATAGGTTTATCACCTAAAATATGAGTAATAAATCTCATTTGATAATGGTGGACAAAGGAGAACTTACCCTCGCATGTAATGTATTTTTGCACTGTGGTGATCACATGTTGCCACCTAGCCTTAAAGTAGGAAATATGTGCAGTTGGATTCCATTTAACATTCACAAGTTCAGGTTTAAGGTAGAGACTTACTTCTGTGGGCAATATTTTGTTCATGAACCAGCGTTCATTGGTGTCAGAGGTTTGAGTAGCACGATTTATGATGGCTTAAGAGATGTTGAATGTCTTGCTCCCCAGCTTGACCTTTTCACCATCAAGCTCTCGGCAAAAGCTTGAGCTAAAGATACATTCTCTCCAGAAACTTTTTGTAGAAATTTATACCAGCCAACAGATTTAAACTGAGGTTTGTCCCTAGCATCAATGAACCTAGTGTTTTTTGGCTCAGACTTGTTGACATTACCACCCTTTCCCATGCTTTTCAATAGCTAGACTCCTTGTAAACAAACAATTGTTCAATACTGGATGCAAAACCCTACACAGAGCCCTGGTTTTCTTGCCTTGAAATGCTAATTTTTTTTTTGGAGAAATGACTTCTGTTAGCTGTAGCTTGCACAGAGAACCTTGGTAAAGTGAACACTAAACTCACTCCTCTGATTTCGCACCTGTAATCATGGTATGGAGTAATTGAAAATTTTGAAATAATTCGAATACAAGCGCCAACTCACCCCATAACGCATAACACTCCACAACATCATTAATAATTGATACCTAGCACTATGATCTCCACTTCATATTAGTAGCGTAGATATAGGTCAGCAACATAGATAATATAAACATTCATCTAAAAAAATTCTCCTAAGTCAAAAAATGATTAACTTTGTTTAAAAGAATAATCATGTTTATAACATAGGAGGTCTTCAATCATGTTCAAACAATAATGGTCCTTTCTCTAAAAATATTCTTTGTAGCTCTTTATACCTGGGAAATAGCTTTCTTTACCTATGAATCGCAATAAACCAAATTTCAGCGAATTACTTGCACTTTCCACTAAGTTACCAATGTGAACAGGTCCTTGAAGAAATAGCGGCTCTTTTCACTGCGTAAGAAATATGACCTTCAATTTAGAGAAATAATTGTCTTCCATTGTATCACTATGTTAACAATGAACTTAAACAAAGGTAGCTATTATCTCAAATAAAGTAGTTGTGATTTTATTGAAAAACTGACCAATAGCCTTTGACCCTAACTTAAGTTAAAACAATGGTTTTAACTTCTTTTATGAAACTAAGACACTAATAACACATATACACTTAACAATATTTTGGTTTCGAGACTCTATTTTTACCTTTATTGAAAATGATTCAAACTTCGACATAGGTTAGGACATAAGAAAAAATTGAAAACAATGATTCAATGGAAATCACACTATTAACATTTATAGTGCTAACAATGGCTCCTATTGGGGATGAAGTCCTCCCTGTGAGGCTTCAAGGACTGTAGACTTAGTGCCCTAAAACTTTCAAAATTTAGAAGACTCCTTGGAAACTATGACTAGGACTGACCTTTGACTGACTGGACTCAAGACTGACCATATATACAAACACAAATACCATTGGGCATGGAGTTTTATTGACACATCACACCAGATATTTACAATGGAATGACTCAAATAACTTATTGAACAAAGAAATTTTTAAGAAAATGACCATTAACTGGGCCTCCAGTCAGCTGATCATCATCTAGATGTTTGAGCAGAAAAGTATTGTTTTCCAAAAATTGAGAAATTATAAATGGCCCAAATCATAGATTGTCAAACTTACCATTCTTTTCATGGTCTTCCCTCATGAAATCCCAGCGCAACACCAAACCATTCTCCTAAAATAACTGCTGATTTTCTCTTTTGTTAAAAACAGATTTGACTTTAGTCTAATATTTATGTACTTTATCCATCAGTGATTCTCTGATTTGATGTGCCTCTATCATCTGCAACATTCTCCTTTAATTTGGATTTTCATGATCAAATTCATCTTGCAGAAAATTCATAACAGGAAGAGCTAATTGCAAAGGCATTACACCATTAGTACCATATACATGCTGAAAGGGAGACATTCCAATTGATTTTTTACCACTTACCCTATATGCCCAAAGGGCATGCACCAGCTGAGTGTCCCAATTTCTATTATTTTCAGGCAACATTTTCTTAATGATTCTCACCAAAATTTTATTGGATGACTTAGCTAATCCATTACCTTGAGGGTAATAAGGTTTGGAATGAGTCAATTCAATACCATATTGCTGACAGAAGTTATGAATCTTAATAGAATTAAAATCCATTGCATTATCAGTCACTAAATTATCTGGACAACCAAATCTTGACATAATTTTTTCCAGCAGGAATTTGATTATTAATATATCATAAGCATTCCTAGTTGGAACAACTTTAGTCCATTTAGTGAAATAGTATGTAGCTGTAAGAATCCATCTATGTCGTCCTGATGAAGGTGGATGAATTTCATTGATGAAGTCTAAACCCCACAGCTGGAAAGGAACATCTGCTGAAATAGGAATAAGAGGTAATGGTAGCAATTTATGTTTATGATCAAACCTTTGACATTCGACACAAGCCCTGACTTTGGCAAAAACATCAGAGAAAAGAGTTGGCCAATAATAGCCAACTCTTAAGATTTTGTTTGCAGTGGCTTTCCAATAAAAATTTCCTCCACACACTCTTGCATGTATCTCTGACATGATCTCCTGTGACTCGGCTTCATTTACACATCTTAATAAGACTCCCACAGGGTCTTTCCAATAAATATGGTCTTCTAAAATGCAGTACTTAATAGCTTTTAATTTAAATGCTCTCCTTTTTTACTTCTTCATTTCAGGGGGACAGTTGAAATTTAACAAAAAGTATACTATATCCTTATACCAATCTCAATGAAATATTTCAGGATAATAAAAAATGCCTTCTCCATATTTTCCCTCAGTTGTCTCCATATTCAGATTTAGAGCTTTGTAGTTAGATTCAGCCATTAAGCGTGCCAAGCCCCGTCCTTTTATCAACTTAGTAGGTCTGATCTCTATATCAAATTCCAGAATTTTGGTCAGCCACCTTCCCCTTCTACCATATGTGTTTGGCTGTAGCAATACATCTTTGACAGTGATATTTGGTACAAAAGCAACAATTTTTGAATGTAACACATAAACTCAGAAAGGCTTTAAAGCCTTAACTAGTGCATATGTTTTTTTTTTCAGTCAAGTTGTACTTTAACTCAACATCTCTTAAAGCACGACTGAAAAATGAAATGGGTTTTTCCAAAACTTCCTTTTTCTTCTGTAACAAGACAACTACAATTGTTTCTTCTGAAACATATGAAAAAATCAGAAAATATTTTTCAAAATCAGGACTAATCAAAACTGGAGCTTCAGTCAAGGTAGGCAATTGCTGAAAAATAATTCTTTACTTCATCTCTCCACTTAAATTCTACATATTTTTTCAGCAAGACATTTATGTGTTTGATCAACTTTGCGAAGTTAGGAACAAAGCACCTCAGAAAATTGTTTTTCCCCAAAAATGAATGCAATTCATTTTTATTCCTTGGCAAACCAATCTTCTAAATAGCTTCAACTCTCCCGGGATCAATACAGATACCACTTTCTATCACAACATGCCCCAATAAATTCCCTTCTTGGACATCAAATGATGAATTTTTCGGGTTCAAGGACAAACCAAACTTTCTTCATTTGTCAAAAACTTGTTTCAAATGTTTCAAGCAATCTTCATCAAATCTTGAATAGACTATAATGTCATCCAAATAGATGACTACAAATATGCCTTTTTCTCCCGCAAAAGAAATATCCATTGCCCGCTGAAATGTTGCGCCTGCATTCATTAGAACAAATGACATTTTTCTGTACATGAATGTACTCAAGTGTGTGGTAAATGTTGTATTTTCTCCGTCTTGCCTGTCAACTGAAATCTGATTATAGGCTAAAAAGCCATCTATCATTGACAATATTTTGGATCCTACAAATTTGTACAAAATATAATCCATCTTGGGCAGTAGATAGTTATCCTTCAGTGAACATCAGTTTAGATTGCGAAAATCAACACAAATTCTTATCTCACCATTCTTTTTCCGAACCGGGACTATATTAGCTACCCAATTTGAAAATCTCAAAGGAAGAATTATTTTTGCTTCCCATAATTTTCTAATTTCTTTCTCAATGATTTGGAGCAACATGGGATTGATATGACTAATTTTTTGTGCTACAGGCTTGGCATCTTCTTTCAGAGGAATTTCTTGCTCCATTATGCCTCTATCATAAGTTTTTAGCTCACTATAAGCCCATGCAAAAATATCAGCAAATTGTTTCAGCAACTTGATATATTTTTCTCTAGTTTCAAGAGAAAGAAATTTAGAAACTTTGACTAATTTTGGCTGATCTTCGGTACCAATATTACAGTCAATTGTACTCTCTCCATCAAATTTATTTTCAGGCTTCAGAAAAACATCATTATTGTCGAACAATATTTATAAAGGAACTATACCTTTAGGAATATAGTTAGTTTTAAGATCTATAATGTTCTTCCCAACCATGGTTTTCTTGAAAGGTCCGCTATTTTGATTTTCAACAATGTCCTGCTGATCATCAATTTGAATGTCTGCAAACTCTTCAACACACTATAAAAATTTCTGAATTTCCTTTTCATCCTCAAATACTTGCGAGTATTTGACGTTATCAGGAATAGAAGGTTTGTTTTTTATTTGAACATCATATGCTTCCTTGACATCTAGAGGAAATTTGAAATTACTAGAAGCAATAGCTAGTGAATCAACCATTTGATTTTCCTCTCTAGTGACAAAATTTGTATTAAATGCTGAAAATAAATGCTCAATCAAGTCCCAGAATTCATTCCTATAATTCTTCAATTTGGAATTTTTCACTTGGTAGTTGTTTCTCACCTACCTTATCACCAATTATGAATCACCAAAAGCAACTAGTTGCTCCACTCCCAAATCTTTCGCTGCCTTCATACCCAGCACAAGTGCCTAGTATTCAGCAATGTTATTAGTGGTAGAAAATTACAGTTTATATGATATAGTTACCCTTTGATGAGTGGGAGAAATGAGGACTACACTAGCTCCCGATCCTTCTCTTGATGAGGCTCCATCAAAGTGAAATTTCCATATCTGTCCTCCCTCTAAATGTTGCTCATTTGTACCTTGAAAGTGTTTCTTTTCACTGATTTCAGGCTGGAAATTATTATCATTAGCAGCAAGGTGTAGTATGGATGACCCCAATTAATTCTCTTCAGCATATATGGGATGGTTTGAAGGATTATGTTGACCACTAATAATGTAGGCCATTTGGGTTTCCCTATACAACCTTTTGAATTCTCCTCCAAACACTGGGATTGTGGCATATGACATATCCATCTGAAGGGTGCCTTCCAATTTTTTAGACCAAGATCTGGAAAGCAACATCCCAAATCTAGAAGGTATGTCTACAACTACAATGTCCATCATTAATATTTTCATAGGTAGTTGGGTAAGAGAAACAACCAAGTCCTTAATTACTCCTAGACACTTGACTTTTTTGGAATCAAAGGTGTAGAGGTCATGGTATTGATTGGTGATCTCTAATCCTAATTCATCCATCACTTTCTTTGGCATTAGATTGTGAGAAGCCCCAAAATCTAATAGACAATTATGCAGCAATTTTTCATGTATATTGAATGAGAGGTATAAAGGTGGTGAATTATTATCGTTTTGGTCTTGGACATGACAACCTAGATAAATATTGGGATGTTCATCCTCAAGGTTGACTGAATCAGGAGCGAGAGGTGGTTGTAGCAGAATTTTAAAAGACTCTTTGTATGCTGGATTTTTCAAAAATTCCAGAAGTGGGACAAGAATTTTAATTTTATTCAGTTCAGATTTGAAACTGAAATAAATTGGAACTAATTCTTTATTTTCTACAATGATTTTGACAATTGGGGCATAATTTTGAGGTGGAGGAACCTCATTGACTTTGGCCTTCTGTTTAGCATCTTGTTTAGCTAAATTTGATTTTTGTTGAGGTTGCTGAACAAGACCTTTAGACCTCAAAGGATAATTTCTGTTTTGAGCTTCCTACTATTTTTTATCATTTTGTGCATAAATTTGGGCATTCTCATCTTCTGAAAACAAATATCTCCTTGACTAGTCTTCATATTCTTGCAAAGTAAAACAAGTTCACTATAAGGTTTATCCTACAAGGTTTATTTCTTCATTTTATTCCTCATGTTCTTGTTTCTCTTCTTCAGAAAAATTATTCAATGGAGGCTGAACATTTTGGTCATCAACATTCATCCTTGGGTGATGTAGGATTTGTTGAGGTTGAAAAGGCCTTCTGAAAGGAGTCTGATTTCTATTGGCCTCATTTTTTGGATCTAGAAGCTGGTTTGTTTTCTAAATCTAATTTTGTTATCTTAGAGGCAAGGTCCTTATCAAATTAGACACTTGATCAATATTTTCTTCTGTTGTGAAAGATTTAGAAGAAGAAGATTTTTCTTCTTTCATATTATTTTTGTATTTTGCTACCTTTTCTTCCTCCGTTTTCAATTTATTAGAATCCATACGATTAGAATGCACTTCAATTGCATCCTCTTGCATATCCATCAATGTTTGAGCTTTTTCATCCCTTAACCATGAAGAAAACTAAGAATCTAGAGCATTTACAAAATTTATCACATTTGTAGTCTCAGGAGGCTTAATTTATTCAGGAATTTTCTGACAAATCTTATTAAACCTCTTGGTAAAATTAGCCAATGACTCATCTGCCTTCCTTTTTAGAGTTCCAAATTCTATAAGGTAGTACACATATTCTTTCCTATCACCCCATTACTTCACAAATAATTCCTCCAATTCATCAATTCCTGTTATTGAGTTTGGTGGAAGAATTCTAAACCATTTACGAGCTTCACCATCCAAGCTCGGAACAAAGAGTCTTGACTAGACATCTTCATGTTCAATGTTCTAGTTGTCAACATAGCTATAGAAAGCCACCAAATTTTCCTCAGCAAATGTTGTCTCTTGAGGGGATTAAGTTAATTCAAATTTATTTTTCCAAGCTAGGAAATCAGATAAGTTGAAAGTGAGGCCTTCAGGAAAACTCTCTTCGAGTGGATGAGAAGAGGATGACCCAACAACTACATTTCGAGACAAAGGAAAATAATATTGTTGAGGGGTAATTAAAGACTGGTATTTAGGATGAGTTTGAAGGAAATTTAAAATGGTCTTAAAATATTCTTCAGTAAAAACGTCCCTATCAAGAAAAGGTGAAATTGCTAATACTTGTTCTAACTCCCCTTCTGTTAGCACAAACTCTTCTGATTTCTTATTAACATCTAAAAACTCTTTTTTTTCCTCTTTGACTAGAATAGTACTTATCTCAGATTTACTAAGTGACGAGTGAGAAAAAATTTCAGCTGAGCCTAGGTTAACAACATCTACTTTATTTTCTAGGGAAGCAGTTTCAACTTGAGATTTTTCAGCAGAATCTTTTGAAACTAAAAATTATTTTGATTCTAAAGTAGACGAAGGTACCTTTTTCTTTGGAATGTACTTTTTGTGTACCTTCTTCACTGATTGAGATGTGGCTTCAACTGATCTATGTTTTCCTTTTGCACCTTTAATGATCTTCTCTGGGTCAACAATTGGAGTCATAGTAGGTGATCTATGATTTCTCGTTGTAGTAGGAGGTATCGAAACCCCTCTTCCTCTTTGTGGAGTCATCGGGTGAACTAATTTGCACTTTTCTTCAAGTCACCAATTCTTGTTCACCATCAAGAATTGATTATCAATAATTCAAAACAAGAGACTTGGGAGAATACTTTGTTTCAAGGCCTTCGTCTCTCGACAGATGCACCAAAAGATGTTAGCACTGAAATCAGTACTTGGACTGCTTCAAGTACCTAACCAAACACATCCTAAGCTCTAAGGAAATTTAATGATCTGGATTATAAGATTGATAGGTGGTTGGGACCCTAGTTCACTAAAAATGGATTTCAGTCAAGTTCACTGTCACACTAATGAGGGTATTGAGGCCTGATGTGGTAGCAGAAAAGTATTTTTGTAGCCTATGAAGAGAAGAGAGTGTGAAAAAGGAGAAGAGACAGTGGGTCTGCAAGGCATAAATCCACTACTTTTGGTAGAAAACAACACAGAGAAAAATTTGTCAATATTTCAATAAGAGAAAGCTATGTCTAGACTTACAATATTCTTACTGAAATATCATGGAAGGTAACTGTTATAAGTAATGCTATTTACACTATCATTATGTATATTTCATCAAGAAATCTCACTGTGTGAGACTAACAAGATTTGATAAAACACATAAGCATATCAAGATACTGATAAAAACATACAACAACATATGGAATTTACAAACTACATTGAAGAAGATAAAGATATAGAAACACATGTGAAAATAACAATACACACATCAAACAGGTAATAAGTCCTCAAAAGTTTCTTTCATTTTCATTCACTGAAAAGCGCACTGATCATATGAGAAAAAGATTGTAAAACCGTGAACCTTTACTTCATAGAGTTTTGTCACATATATATAATAACATAATATTGTCATCTCCACAAAAGGAGTGAATCTGTTTCAAAAAGTTATTACAAACTCACACAAAAAATGAGGCTTATCCTTAAACTTTAATACAAAGTGTTATAACATGAACAATGTAAACAACATGATGGATAACAATTTGAAGTAGCTGAATGATGTGGCAATCTGTTGGAATATTTCTCCTCTATTATGGTGCAACCACCTACAAAAAGTGTAAACAGAGTGAAAGTGACATGTGGTTGTTTTCCTCAAAAAGTGCAAAACAGAACCCTGAAATTTAGGATTGGACTTGGTGCATGACACCTGGAAGAATCCATTATAACTGAAATATCCTCTAATTCGCCTACTTTGATGTCACCATTATGATAATAAACCAAAAAACAGCTCCTTTTCATCATATACTAATATTCGTAAATAATAGCTATCTTTGCACAAAAAGTAGCTATATTCGAAAACATGGAAAATTAACCCAAAAATGAAAAGTTTCTCCAAAAGTAGCCATGTTCCTTCATTCTTCAGAGGTCCAAAGTAGAGGAAAAAATCAGAATGGCCTTAGCTTTAGTCACCCTCTTGTCTGACCTCTTTCTTTGTGTTTGACTCTTTGGCTGAGTCTTTTCCCTCTTGATTTTATCTTCTGGATTCTCCTCAATATTAATAATTTCATCTCTTAATGCAGGATAAGCAATCAACTTATTGTTTAGAATGAGTTTATTTTTTTGGCCTAGTATGAGGTCTATGGATATAAGGATTTGGAATGAACTTAGACCTTTTACCTGTATGCATGAATCTACTAGTTTCTCCTTCCTCATACTCTGATTTTGTATATTCAGGATCACTGCTATGTTCATAAGAGGAGTATGAGTGTATCACGATATTCTTCCTCTTCTTGATTGAAGGGACAATGGAGGAGACTAGTTGAGCTAAAGTAGGCTCTTCTTCTATGACAGTCTCTGAAATTTTATTTTTTCCTTTCTTAAGAGATAACAAAACCTATGAGAGAGTGGATTATATGAGTGAAGTATTGCTGCTTTGTTGAGCTTGATGAGTTGTTTCAGAAACATGGCTTGATAATTTTGCTCCAGGGTTGACTTCCTCTAGAGACAAAGCGGGCTTAGATGTTAGAAGTCCAGGGTTGACTTCCTCTGGAAGTTCTTTTGCAATGAATAAATTTTTCCTAGGTTTTCCTCTTGAAGAGGAAGTTATCTGCTCTTTTTCTTTTAACACATACTTTTTAGGAGGAATAACATTTATTTGTTTCAATTTCTTCTTATATTCCTCCATGAATGACCTTAGGGTCCAAGGTTCCCTAGGTGAGCTGCTCATTGGTGAACTGCTGACATGGGAATTTTGGACTGGTGGCACTATTGACATAAGCATATGGTCTCCAACTTTCTTAGTCAAGCTTCTATTTGGCCTTTTGACTGACATGGAGGGAGGGTCAACTTGAAAAAAAGTTGATGAATGGATAGGGTTAGGCTATGAACTTTTTTAGACAGGAGTTGCACTAGTTTTTTCATGAGTATCTCGTTTCTTGGGCCTCCCTACCCTTCTCTTGGAGTTTATGCTACCAAACCCTTCCTCCGTCAGGAACTTATCTCAAGTGTTCCTCTTCTTTCTAAGGTGATAGACAATCAAAATTTTTATTAGACCCCTATGATATAGATTGTGCAAAGGGCAGTTAGGGATCTTCTGAAGTTTTAGGGACATATTGAGCAAGGATTTATATATAAAATAGGGCAAGTTCATAGGTTTATCACCTGAAATATGAGCAAGAAATCTCATTTGATAATGGTGGACATAGGATAACCTACCCTTGCCTGTAATGTATTTTTGCACTGTGGTGATCAAATGTTTCCATTCAGCCTTAAAGCAGGAAATATGTGCAGTCTAATTCCATTTATCATTGACATGTTCAGGTTTAAGGTAGAGACTTGCTTTTTTGGGCAACGTTTTGTTCTTGAACCAACGTTCACCAGTGGCAGAGGTTTGAGTAGCACAAGCTATGATGGCTTCGGAGATGTTGAAAGTCTTGCTCCCTAGCTTGACCTTTTCACCATAAAATCTCTCAGCAAAAGCCTAAGCTAAAGCCACATTCTCTCCATAATTTTTTTGTAGAAATTTATACCAGCTAGTAGATTTAAACTGAGGTTTGGACCTAGCATCAACAAACCTGTTGTTTTCTAGCTCAGACCTGTTGACATTACCACCCTTTCCCATGATTTTCAACAGCTAGACTCCTTGTAAACAAAAATATATTCAATCCTGGATGAAAAACCCTACACGGAGCCCTGGTTTTCCTGCCTTGAAATGCTAAAACTGTTTGTTGGAGAAATGACTTTTGTTAGATGTACCTTGCACAAAGAACCTTGGTTAAGTGAACACTAAACTCACTCCTCTGATTTCACGAATGTAATCATGGTATGGAGTAATGGCAGATTTGAAATAATTCGAATACAAGTTCCAACTCACCCCATAACACATAACACTCCACAACATCATTAATAATTGATACCTAGTACTATGATCTTCGCTTCATATTAGTAGGCTAGATATAGGTCAGCAACATAGACAATATAACCATTCATCTAAAAAAATTCTCCTAAGTCAAAAAATGATTAATTTTTTTTTAAAAGAATAATCATGTTTATAACATACGAGGTCTTCAATCATGTTCAAACAGGAATGGTCCTTTCTCTAAAAATATTCTTTGCAACCCTTTATACTTGGGAAATAGTTGCCTTTACCTTTGAATTGAAATAAACCAAATTTCAGTGAAATAACTGCACTTTCCACTGAGTTACCAATGTGAACAGGTCCCTGAAGAAATAGCGACTCTTTTCACTAAGTAAGAAATATGACCTTCAATTTAGAGAAATAGCTGCCTTCCATTGTATCACTATGTTAACAATGAACTTAAATAGAGGTAGCTATTATCTTGAACAGAGCAACTGTGATTTTATTGACAAAATGACCAATAGCCTTTGACATTGAATTAAGTTAAAATAATGGTTTTAACTTCTTTTATGAACCTACGACACTAATAACACCTATACACTAATTTTTTTTTGGTTTCGAGACTCTTTTTTGACCTTTATTGAAAATGATTCAAACTTCGACATAGGCTAGGACATAAGAAAAAATTGAAAACCGTGATATAATGGTAATTGCACTATTAAAATTTACAGTTCTAACACACTCCATTCATGGTCATCATCATTTCAAAGGTCATTCCATCCCTTAATCATATAGGGTCTAAGGTCATTCACCACACCTTCATTTAGGTCAGATTTTAGGTCTTTTGTTTCACCACCATAAGAGTCAATTATGTCATGAAAGAAGGCGAATAAACTTCATTTTCACCATACAAGTCATTTGAATAGGGAGTTAGAAAATAAATGGAAATAAGTAAAGGCACTTTGTCTTTCCTAAAACAATATGTGTTTCTTGATTAAAGTTAAAAAAAAAAAAAAGTTGTAAGATTTCACTAGAAGAAAAAAAAAGAAAATTTGGGATTGTTATAAAAGGAAAAAGAGGATTTTTTCAACTCATTTTATCCTTTGATGTTATATAGAGCTCCTCTCTTCTCATGATCACACTCCACAGCTGCCAAGGGTTGAAGAAAAAACAAGAAAATTGTGCCAAATTTCTCCTGCTACGCTTTTGGAGGTGTTGCACTACGTTTCTGGCATGCGCTATGCTTTTGGTATTTGGGCTCCAAATCAGCTATATAAGCTTCAAAAAAAATTCTCAATGGTCTATAAACATCCTAAAAAGTAATTGGACACCCTTAATACCTCTCTCAAGTCAAAATCCTTCAGAAAATGAGTGATTTCCTTCATTAGGTTATCTACACTACGTTTTTGGTGTTTTTCATCCTTGGTTTGTTTTAGCTGGTAAAACAATAATATAACCATCTACAACCTTAATAAAAAATCCATGCTTCATGCCTTAACACTTCCTATCACTCACAACCTTCCTTCCCATAAATTTGATCAAAACCCTAATTTTCACTACATTCTTGCAGAAAAACTGGTAAATCCCTGTGTTTTGATCTTTTGGGCACCTTCCTCACACCCATTTCTAGAAATTTCACTTGCATCCTATTGTAAAATCATCACCATACCTCCTCAATTTTTTGGGGATTTTTCCCTAGCTTCTTTCCACTTCATTTCTGCCCCTAAATCCACCTACCACATCCCCCATTTTCTTAATTCTACACCTCCCCTGCCCATTTCATCAAACTATGGTTTCATCTTGTTGAAAAACACCATGGAGGAAGAAAATGAGATTCATAAGGGAGGCCACAATTCTACTTTTTAACCATCTAGCTTGCAAGAAATCAATGCCCCTCCTTTTGCCAAGAAATGTTTTGAAAACCATGGTTCTTTGAGGTTTTGTGAGAGGATTAAGGAGGTGGGTTGTCATGCTCAGTTGACAAGCCTTTTTTCCACTAGCTTCAGAAAAGAAAAGGCCATCATAGCTGGCATTGAGTTCACTGTATTAGCAGATTTCATTGCTTCAGCAATAGGTATCCCGAACCATGGAGAAATATGGTTCAAAGGGATGGAATTGGACCTTGAAAACTACAACATTTTCCTAAAACCTCATTGCAAATTCTCCTCAGCATATCTCCCCTTTCAGGAATTTACTTGATAAATATTCCCCTTTGATGAAGTTAATTATGAAATATTTTACATGTGAAGGGAGATTTTCAAGGATGTACCAATATCATGTCAGGTTATTGATGCACTTCACTGTCACTCAGCCACTCAAATTTCTCAATTATTTGTTTAGAATTTTGGTCAAGATGACTAAAAAGGTACATAGAAAAGGTGAATATTATCACCTTAGTTTATTCCATCATGGCTTGGTCAAGCTTATTGTTTTTCATCATTTTTCAACAATAAATATGTCTTGGTAAAATTTCATGGATAAAGTTGCATCAATGCCTACTACTTGCTCATCCATCATCCATAGCACACCATCAACACCAAGACAAAAAAAATAGGTTGGCTCTTTAAGTAGGAAAGAAGAGATATCAAAGGAGCTTAGGGTTGATATCACTCAAACCTATGACAAAGGAAAGAGGATGGTTTTTTCTCCGAAGACCATCAAAGGAGTAATTGTACCTGATACCACAGCTGAACAAAGACAAACAGTAGACCTACCACATAGTCATGATAGTGAGCCACTCATGCATGAGGATGAGTCACCATTGTAACAACATGAAGAAAAAGTGCCCATGGAGGTTGAAATGGCAGAGAAGGTAAAGGAGAAGAATATTGAGGAGATAATAAGAGAAAGGATGCAGAGATAGCATATTTGAGGGACAACCTCTCAAAGGAAAACTTCCTAATTACCTTCCTACAACAATAGAATATGCAACTAAAGGTATACAAACTCCTCCAAAGCAAACCAAAGGCAAACCCTGCGGCAAAAAAGGGTAAAGGAAAAGAAGTGGTGGATTTTGACCAACTATAAGACATAAATATTGAAGCAAAGCGTAGGAGGCCAAGAACAAGAGGGCTAATTAAAAAAAAAGAGCAAGAAAGAGAGCCATCTCCACCACTAGCTCAGTTAACCTTTGATGAATTGTTAGTTGTTGAAATTGAACAAGATAAATATTTGTGGCTTGATAGGGCAAACATTCATTTTGATAGGTTGTTGAAGAAGGAAAAAAGAGATAACAACCTCCAGAGGCATATGGCAAGGCACTATTTCACAAGGAACCAAATCGTAAGGTGAGGGTGAAAAACTTGAGAAATAAGCTAAAGGAAACCCTAATGAAGCTTAAGGAGAAGGAAAATTTGGATATACTTATTGAGGCCTCCTTAGCTATTTAACTCATAGGATACCATGAAACAAATTTTGGAGGATTTTGAGAAATTTTTGCATTTTTGGTGATTTTTTCAAAATCCTGGAAATCTGGTTTTAGCAGAAGCATCGCACAACGGCACGATGCTTTTTCTCAAGGCATATAAATGGAGGAAAATTTATCTGTTTGGATTCTGTTTCAACTCTACATCACATATATGACATAAGGTCAACTTTTCACCTTCTGGTTTTGAAGAAAAATGCAGAAAAAATCACTTTTTCATGCTTCCGCCACCTTTTTTGCCTCTGCGTGGTGCTTCTGGAGCGAGGTTCGGAGAATCAATTTTTGAAGCGCTTCCAGTGGGTATTTTCTCAGTTTTTAGGGTGAAATGGAAAGAAGAAACACAAGGCTACCTAGCCTAACTCTCTGATTTGAAAATGGGCACTTAAAATTCAGTCAAAATCAGCTCCAAACTGGTGCGACGCTTCTGTTGGGAGGCGCGATGCTTCTGTTCGAGACATGATGCTTCTGTCATTGGATTCCTGTGGAAAATTTTCAAGAAAAAAAAACTCAAAAATTCGAGGTTTAGTTGTCCTATGAGCTGTATTTTGGGTGGAAGATATTTTTTTTTGCCTATCTTTGTGGAGGAATGATGTAATTAATCCAAGAGACATGAACTCCTAGTTATTAGCTAAATTTGAGAAGTGGTTTCCATATTCCCTAGATTCTAGGTAACGACACATATAATACATTTATGATGTGTTTTGGATCATATTTTCATCCAATGTGGTTTCATGAACTCCATTTTCTATATGTAGTTCACCTCAAGTCATTTTAGAGGTTGGATAGTCGTTATTTGCAGTGGAGTTATTGTATAAACTCTTTTTTCAGTGAAATCAAAGAATGTTAAAAATATAATCTTAGGACTCTAGTGGTATGATTTTGAGCATTGTTTCTTCTCTGTTACCTCATCAATTTGAATGTTATGTTACCTTTCCATCACAAGTATGCTTCTATATGTTAATCTTATGAGTTTATGAAGATAAATCATTGCTTTGTATGCTTTATTTTATAATATTTTCATGGACATGTCTACTATTCTGATGAATGAATTCATTTAAATGCTCATTTTGACTCCTTCTCTTTAAAAACCTATACAAAATGAAAAATTAAGTATGTTCATGAGTTTACCTACCAGGCCTCATCCTTATCTCTGCAACTAAACCTTTGAAATCAGACCTAAACCATAGACGTAATTCCTTGGTTGTCATTCCTATCCAGCAAAAAATTCAAACAAAAAAAACCCTAATGTATTGAGCATCATAAATAGCCTAATATTATTATATATCCAGTCATCTTATTGGCTTTAAAGTGAAATTGATAGGGCTCTCTCTGGTTTTGGTAGGGCTTGATATCTGACCTAAAGGTTGGTTTGTGGTTACCTTCCTTCAGTTCCATTCTCAACCTTTGGAAACGAGGGGCAATGATAACACCATGGTAGCCCTATGAATATTCTTTCCAATGCCACAAGTCACACCAATACTGGATTATTTAATAAAGAGTTATTCCAAATATCCCACGATAGCCCAATTATGGACTAGTTCATTAGAGCGAAGTTGTGCAGGATTCCATGTGTCACTGTTTCAACATTCGACCCTAAAATTACTACAAGACAAACTAAAACACATGTGCTTTCAACCACTTTTTACATAATTCAAATCTGATGCCTGAAATGAAAGTTATGTCGATTTTCCCTATGTTGCATTTTTGAGATGGAATTCTAGAGCCTGCAAAAACCCTAACTTCCTCAGATCATATATGTAGTCCACCTCAAGTCATTTTAAAGGTTGGATAGTTTTTATTTGCAGTGGAGCTATTGTACAAACTCTTTTTTTTTATTGAAATCAAATAATGTTGCATCTATAATCTTGGGACTCCAGTAGTATTATTTTGAGCATTTTTTTCTTCTCTATTACCTCATCAAGTTGAATGTTATGTTACCTTTCCATCACATGTATGCTTTTGTATGTTAATCTTATGAGTTATGAACATATATCATTGCTTTCTATGCTTTGTTTTATAATATTTTCATGGATGTGTCTACGCTTCTGATGAATGAATTCATTTAAATGCTCATATTGAATCCTTCTCTTTCAAACCCTATATAGAATGAAAAATTAAGTATGTTCATGATTTTACCTACCTAGCCTCATCCTTGTCTCTGCAACTAAACCTTTGAAATCATACCTAAACCCTAGACCTAGTTCCTTGGTTGTCATTCCTATCCAACAAAAAATTCAAACAAAAAAAACCCTAATCTACTGAGCATCATAACTATCCTAATATCATTATATATCCAGTCATCTCATTAGATGCAAAGTGACATTGAGAGAACCCTCTCTTGTTTTGGTAGGGCTAGCTACATGACCTAAAGTTTTGTTTGTGGTTACCTTCCTTCAGTTCCATTCTCAGACTTGGGAAATGGTGGGGGCGAGTGATAACATTTTTAGCGGTTTTTCCGGGGAGCAATTGCAAAAATTTTCCTAGGGATACTTCTTTAGTTCACTGAAAGTTAGAATTTTGGGTGACATGTTCTGACATTAGAAGAAGGTTGAGTTCCTAAATTTGAGACAAAGTGAAAACTTCTCAAAAGTTGGCTCCCAAAAGACAAACTAGGTCAAATCCAAACCCAATTCCTTTGCTTATTGTTAATGACCCTGAGAGTATTTTAAGAAGGCAAAAAATAAAGTCTTAGAAAATTTGAAAGGTTGTACCTCCACTTGTGAAATCAAACTCCTTTCCTATAAGGCTAATTTCTCTAGAAATTTCATCCTTTAATTTTATATTCGAGACATCTTTGTTTAGGTCTTATTCTGAATCCTTCTTTTGGAAATTGTCTTTGACCCCATCGATTTTGAGACCTATTTTACATTTCTGAAACTTATTATTTCGAGCTTGATAGTGAAGTCTAGTCTAATTTTCATAAACTTCAAGATTTGGTCAATAAGTTTCAAGTAAATTCTGAAAAGATTATTTCCAATACCAACAACAAGCTTTTGCTTCACCACCTACTATTACACCTTCTCACTCAGCTGCATCATCATCTCTCACTTTCATTCCATCATTACCTCTACAAGTATTCACTCCATCAACACCTTTTCAACCCCCTCCATTCGTCATGGCCAGATTTTCTTCGTTGATCCTACCGGCACAAATCACTGCACTACCTCAGAACTATGGTCAAATATTTCCTCTTTTTTATGGAACATCATAGGTTAATTATCACCAACACATGGTCAAAGTAATTGATTTCATTAATCTTGAATAGATTGACAATGATGACGTCAATATGCACATTCTAGCATAGAGTTTCTCAGGAGAGGTAAAGAAATGGTTTCTCTCCCTAACAGCTGGTTCAATAGCTAATTCAAAACAGATGATTGACTTGTTCATTACAAAATGGGAGGAGATGAAAAATCCATTACAGATTCTAGCCGAATACAACGCCTTGAAAACAAAATCCTAATGAATCCATACAAGACTTCACAGCTAGGTTCAAAAAAATTTATGACTCCATTCCTGAAAATATCAAGCCTCCGCCATGCCTTGCATTACTTTATTACCCTGATGGTTTCAATCCTGACTTGGCTTACCAGGTGAGATAAAGAACCCCATCTACCCTTGAATAAATGCAAAGAAATGTAGTGACCGTTGAAGCGAATTTGATTATCAAAATATCAAAAATAAATACAGAGAATAGGGTAACCATAGAGGAAGAAAAATTTACTTCATAAGAGGGAAAACTCAACACCTTGATCAAAACAATGGAGAAGATGATGGACAAAATGACCATCGCAGGTAGACAAGATGAACCCTCAATTAGAAATCCCAATTTCAGGTGGTCAAAATAAATATCCTCAATACAAGATCAAGAAAAGGGAACAAAAGGGTTAAGATTCACAAAGTCAACAAAAATTCCGCACTCCATTTTAGTAGAATTGCACCGAAGGCCATGATGAAAAGAAGAAGAAATTTCGGGTGAAAATTATTTGTTTGAGGAAAATCAGTAACCTATTTTCCTCATCGAAGAAGATCAGTTTTCTGCAATAATTTATGCACCAGATGATCAAAAATATGTCTTGTCAAATGATGACATGTTATCAGTATGGACATAAGATTACCATAAATTTCTGTGTATGGTGACTCCGAATTGGTTATAAAGCAAGTCAAAGGGGAATACCAAGCCAAGAATCCTAGAATGCGAGCTTACCGAAATGTAGTGCTAGATATCCTCAAGACCTTCATTGAGTATACTTTGTCATTGATTCCAAGGGACAAAAACCTTATTGTTGATTCTCTTGCCACTTCAGCCAACATGTTCAAAATTCCACTTTATCCCAAAAAGAAGTATGAAATCAACGTCAAACATCGCCCTGTTGTTCTAGATAATGTTCAGTATTGGCAAGTCTTCCAATATGACAAGAAAATCACCAACTTCTTGCAGACTGAACAGGAGTTTGTGAGTTCACAAATAGATGATCGATTTTATGAATATGACCAAGAGATGCAAGAATCATAAATGAAAGTAATTCAGTTGAAAGATAACTCCTTTCTGAGAGGTATTTTACCTTTGGAGGAGATTTTTTACCAAGGTGATGTTGCACAGAAACCAAAAATGTTGCCAACAGAAGTAGGAGTGGAAGACCTCCATCTTGGCACTCCTGAAAAGCCCAAAATGGCCAAGATTTCAAAATCCTTAAGCTCTGAAATGAAAGGTAAATATATGGCACTCATGTATCGATTTTCTAATTTTTTGCATCGGAGTGTTAGGAATCTATAATTAGAAATATTGGCAAAGTCCAATCACAGAAAAAACATTATTTCAACCACTTTGGGATTCTAGGATCTAGCCCTCCTGAATCCGGAGAGGGATCTCTCCAATAAGTGCAAAGATGGATTTGTCTTTGAAGTTTTGGGTAATGATATTAGGCTAGTTATGAAGGCCAAGGGTTTTGTTTGTTTTTTGGATGGTTAAGCATGATTACTATATGAGGTGGAGAGTTCTAAATGCAAAGATTTTCAAAGGTGTGAAGTTGCAAGCAAATAGAATAAGCTTTGGCCAGGAAGATAGATAACTGCAGGTTTTAGTCCATTGGGCTATGGAGTCACAATAGGGTTTAATTGAAGCAGCAAGAGGCAAGAGTGGTCCATGGGGAAAGTCATCTATGTCTAAGGATCTCTTTAAGGTTTGATTTATGGAATGAAATGATACAAAAATAAGGGGAAATAAACAGATGAAGAAACAAAGAGAAGCCTAAGATCTGGTAAGTACTTTTAAACTAGCCAACTTTTGACATACACTTAAGAAAAACATCAAAGTAAACTAGGATCTGGTAAGTACTTTTAAACTAGCTAGCCTTTGATACACTTTCAATAGAAAACATATAAAAGCAGGGGGAAACACTAATGATAACAAAGGATTGTCTAAGATCTGGTAAGTACTTCTAAACTAGCCAGCTTTCAACACATTCCAAGGGAAACATTCAGACAGCCTTTGGGGATAAAACTAGGACTAGGGCACACCATATCTTCCTTAGTTCATCTCTACTTATCCAGTACTGAACATAACATTTAAGAATAATATTCAGCTAAGACAATAAGATGAGGGAATGCCAACATTCCTATGCTTAAACTGAATTGAATCATTCCCAAATAGCACAGATTGGAAGAAAACATGAAGATAAAGATTTTCAGTCAGAGAAGGGTACTGATATACAGTAGGTCTTAACTCCATGCATGCTGTTCTTTATAAGAGAAGATGAAACATAGTGAAAACAGAAAAAAAATAAAAAATTACAATGAGAAAAACATCACCGTTGACATAGACCAGGATCCCATAAATAAGCTTGTATTGATGCTCCAAACCATTTACAGCTTTAAGTCCAGTGCTATAGTTTAGCAATCATCTACTCATCTCAGCCTAACTTATCTATCACAAGCAGAGCTCCAAGGGCTAATGAACACTATTTACAGATAGAAGTCTCAAGCTCAATTACATTACAATGATCAGCAACTACATCAACAAACCCCTCACTCATCTTCTGCAGTAGTATATATAGAAGAATGAGGAGGTGAGATCTGATAAAAGATCTCTAAAGATAATTAATACAGACTTAATGGCTTCTTCGGCCTTTGGGGGGCTCGATGAAGAAACTTACATAGGTGTCCTCTGTATTAAATGATTTACATAAATATTTAAGCTCGGTGGGAGCTCTTTTTGACCTTTGAGGCTCTATGTAATGTAAAAGTAAATCTGATGATGTTTTGTCATTAAGTTTGTTTTTAGAATTCACTCTCTGGCTACGCTTGAGACAAATATCTGATCCCAATCAATAACTCCCGCCTCAAATATGAATGCTTTGAGGCACAAGTGGCATCGTGGTAGCTAGAGGGATCAATTTGCCTCAGCTGTGGCGGTGGAGGCTTTCTGGCTGATGAAATTTTATGATCTTTCTTTTAACTGTGTTTTAATTTGGGGATTAGGCTTTTCATAAACCATCTTAGACATAATCCCCAAAAATATGTCTTCAATCTTCTGTTCTGATATATTTTATCTTCGGCACTGATACTCTCTGACTATGCTTGATTCATTGTGTTTTGTTGGTGTTCAGGGTTGCGCAGGGGTGATATGGCATCAATGCCTCATGAAACACCGATGAAACGTGAATTTTAAACCCTGCGAATGATTTTCTTTAATGAATCGAAGGCGAGAGGATCGTCACCCTCTGCCTTTAAATTTTCTTCAGACACAGCGGAAAAAACCATTGGAACCCTACAAAATACAAATAATGTTATAAAATCCTGCATGTATAAGTTTACTGCTTCAGAAGGTGTGTGGAGAGAGCATGGCCGTCGGATGGCATCATCCAACGGTCGAGATTGATTAGGAGAAGTCAAAGGGAAGGTGGAAGAAAATTTAATTCGGAGCCATCCATCACACAGAGATCGAAGGTCAGGATCGAAGCTGAATAAATAATGTGAAGGGGTCATATTCAGAAAAATGAAATAAAAGTAGAGACAAAGGTTTAAAACCTTTGTTTTGGAAAAAAATGATCGAAAATCATGTTCGGGGTTCGAGACAAACGTGGGCCGTCGGATGAGATCGGCCCACGCGATCAACGTCGGAGAATAGGAGCCAAGAAACCTTAGAAACATGCATGGACATCAAATTTTCAATAAAATCTAGATGAATAAAACCCCCGGGTCTGAAAATGCTGACTGGACGAGGAATCAGGGCGATGAATTTTGGGCCGTCGATCTGCAGATCAAATCGACGGTGGAGATGCCTTTAACACTGCGTTGTACCCCAAGTTATTGCACGAGCATCTTCGGAGAGCGACTACCGTCCGGTGAGCGGCCTCAGATCGGACGACACACATCAATATCGCACCCACTCCACATCCGAACTTTAACGCATGATGAGGGCGGTATTTTGAACAGTGCTCAGGACACGTGTCGGCCAGTGTATGGAATCGTTGCGAAATAGAAAAAACCGCCCCGCTCTCAAAAGCAGTGCGATGAAATCCGCTCGGTTTTGCAATAGTAAGTGGCTGGCGGGGACCACCGGGGTGATGGATTGCGCATCGTCAATCTGCAGATCAGATTGACGGTGGAGAGTGATTAGAACCTTTACACCGGAAAAAAAATTATTATATAATAAAACCGACATATTTATATAAAACTAAGGTTTAAAATTCGGGGTGAGAGATTAAATTTCAAATAAGATTCGGCGCCCGTTGGCGGGGCCATGGGTTATATGGAAAACCATATGGTCGGAATTTATGGGGGAAGGGCTAATCGCAATCGGGCGATGCGATAAGCGCTTGGAAGGCTGGCGCTCGGTTCTGGCACCAAGACGCATGGAGGGGAAGGGTTAAAGACTTGACCCGAGGGGGCTTAAGTCTATAATATATAAAAAATATGATTTTTATGGATTTTCAATGATTTTCAAAGGAGTTTGCCCGTTTCGATAAGGGGAGAAAGGGTCTTAAATCTTATCAAAGGGAGTTTTGATGGGAGGGGAAAGGAGGAAAATAGGAAATGAAGGATTCTGATGAGAATGAAAGGGGTAGAAAATGAGGTTAGTTTTGGAAGTGGCATGAAGGGGAAAATGGTGTCTGCAGCAGTATCATGTATTTAAAATCAACAAGATTTCAGAGTTTTTAAGATAGGAACAGTAGTGAAGATTTGGACAGAGGCATGAGGCCTTCAAGAGTCTTCAAGAGCCAACACTTTTTTGCAATAAAATTTGTTCCTTGAAGGCTCCAAAAATGTTTTAGCCAACATTTGGTATAAAAATTTTTATAGCTGGCTAACAGTGGCTCCACTTGGGGATGGTGCCTTCTTGAAGGCATCAAGAACTTCAGACTTGCATTCTCTGGGAGGCTGATCAATTGCCTCATCCATTGGGCTGCCTTTCTTTCTGTGGATGATCTTCTTTGTTCTGAAAACATATTAGCAGTCACAAAAACAATGGGTCTTCATCAATACAAGATTTCTACCTACCCAATCCTAATGATCTAGCATTTTTTCTTCATTAGAGTGCACTTGGATTGGAAAACTCTTTTAACAACATTTTATTCTTTTGAAAGCAGGAAATATAATCTATTTCTACTCCTTATTTCTCCATGGACCCAGATTAAACAGTTGAGCCCATATGATTCTCTACCTAATCTATTGTCTGTTGGGATTGAACTGTCCAACAGACTTTATTGTCTAAATTCTACAACAGAAATTTAAAAGCATTCAAGTCAGGATTGAACAGTCTAACTTGATGCTGGTCTATGGCATAAAAAAAAACTACACATAGACATTATTTTGCACAAAATTTAAAAACAAAAATGGAAGGCTTTGAGATCTGAGCTTTGAAAGCATTTCCTTCCTCTTTTCTATAGCTCTGTTTTGACTTTTGTTTTGAGCTATATTTCCTTTGCTAACTGGTTCAGATTTTGAGCTGATTGGAACCAGATTTTTACATCTTTGACTCAGAATTTGAAGCAGATTTGAGTCATTTTCTCTTTGGAACCTTAGGTTCAGATTTTGAGTATGTTTGAACCCTTAATTTATATCCTAAAATATCTACTGATAAGCCAAGATTAAACAGTTTGGCAAATCGAATTCACTATCCTATCACCAGAAAATTTAAAGCTAATTAGTCAAGATTAAGCTGTTTGACTAACTAGAAGTGTGTTCTCTAGGAGTGGCATTTGAGCTTGCACACTTTCAGATTTGTTTCTCTTTTTTGGTATGGAGCTATACCTTTCTTGTTTTCACAATCTGCCCTCTTTTCTTTCTTCTCTTTGTTTTTGTATTTTTTATTTTTATAACTTTGAATGTAGTGGTGGGTGAAATATTTATAATGAGAAAAAGATAAAAGGCTTCCGGAACATAACATGGATCAAGAGAAGTAATGTTTGAGCATCCTGCCATTGACAGGACCCCCAAACAATTCTGCTCCATTCAAATCCTGCAAGAAAAATGCATTATTACCAGCAGCTGAATGAATAGAGTAAGTGCCAAGCCATAAGTTGTCAAATTTTCCATGCTTGCCCTTGTCTTCCCTCCTTGAGTCCCACTTTAAAACTTTGTCCCCAACCTTGAAATTGTTGGCCTTTGTTCTTCTGTAAAAAATATTTTTAATGCTGTCTTGTTTCTAAAATGATTTGTTATAAAATTCCTCTCTGGTTTGCTGAAGATGAATGGTCTAATTTATTCTTTTGATCATGTCATTATCTTCAGTTTGAAACTCTTGAATCAACTTCATCACTGGTACACCAAGGCTTTTTGGAAAAATTACATCAGTACCATACACAAGCTGGAAAGGTGACATGCCAATAGATTTCTTCAAAGTCAATCTGTCAACCCAAAGTGCATGAAATAGCTTTGTGTGCCAAGAATTTTTGTTGTCCTCCAACAGTTTCTTGATTATGTTCACTAAAATTTTGTTTGAGGATTCAACAAGTCCATTACCTTGAGGGTAATAGGCCGTGGAATGCCCCAATGTTATCTGATATCTGTGACAAAATTCAACCATATTCTTTGATCCAAATGCTGCTGCATTATCAGTGATAATCTTGGTAGGACAACCAAATCTGGAGAGAATATTAGTCTCCATAAATTTTGAAATAAAAGAATCATTGGCCTGCCAACAAGGTATGGCTTTTGTCCACTTAGTGAAATAGTTCGTGGCAGTGAGAATCTATCTATGCTGGGCAGAAGATGGTGGATGGATTTCTCCTATGAAGTCAAGTCCCCACTGTTGGAAAGGGGCTTCAACGGTGATTGGATGCAGAGGCAAGGGTAGCAATTTTCTTTTGCCTTCAAAAAGTTGACATTTATGACAGGCAATGATAATCTTGTGCACATCATGAAAAGGAGTAGGCCAATAGAAACCAACCCTCAAAATTTTGTTGGCTGTTGTCTTCCAGTACAAATGACCTCCAAACTCTCCTTCATGGAACTCGTGCTTAACCTTCTCTGCATCAAACTCAGGCAAATATTTAAGCAATACACCACTTGCATTTTTCCAATAAAGACATTGTTGTAGCCTCTACAACACCCTCCAAAAAACCCCACTTCAAAAATTTTTCGGAGCCCCTTGAACTTAAAGAAGACTAAGTAAAGAGTCTAGAAGGCTAAACCATGACCTCGCGACCTAGCGACCCTGCGACCTAATCGCGGGTCGCAAGGTCGCAAAGCTAAAATTTTTGGAAAATCGCGACCCCGCGACTTTGTGACCCCGCGACCCGTAGGTTGCAAGGTCGCTAGGTCGCATACCTCCCGGATCACTCGAATTGCGACCTTGCGACCTCATTAAATGCCCGCACGTGCGACCATTTTATATAAAGGAGGTCGCTAGGTCACATTTTTCACATGCAGCGAATAGAAAGAAATGACTCTGACAGGTCAACTGGCGCGCGTTTTTCCCGGGTAAGTTGCCATTTTCCCTCCTGTTGTTTCCTTTTTGGTTATTCTTGCTAAATCCCAGACATCCTCAGCCTTTAAATTGTCAATTTTCCTCAACCCCTGTCTGTATTTCTTACTTAGGGTTTTTCTGATTCTTGTTTTCCCCCCACACTGCCCAAAATCATCACCATTTCTTGTCCAGGCTTTCATGGCTACTCCCCTACTCCAAAAGCTACCCCTTGACTCTGTCTAGACCCATTTGGCTTTACTTTTTTCTAGTTAAAGGGAAAAACACTCCACGCCGCGCGCGCCCAAAATCCCCGGGGAAGCCCTAGCGCGACCTGCGACCCCGCGACCTAGTCGCAAGGTCGCAAAGTCGCAGGTTCCAAATTGTTCGAGAGTTGCGACCCCGCGACCCGGTCGTAAGGTCGCAAGGTCTCATTTTCCCAGTTTCTATAAATTTGCGACCCCGCGACCCAGCGACCTAGTCGCAAGGTCGCAAGGTCGCATTTTCATACTTTTTCACGATTCGCGACCCTGCGACCCTACGACCTAGTCGCAAGGTCGCAAGGTCGCATATTGGATGATTTCTCCCAATCTGCGACCCCGCGACCCAGTAGACCATTTTTCAATTTTTCTTGTCTCCAAGCTAAAATCATTGATAAACTTTAATTGGTCTTTTATCATCATGTCGTTCTTATCATGGGATTATTTCATGAATATGACAAGTGAACTTGAAGCAGACGCAGAGTGTATACCTGTTCTCAAGGATTCCAGCGACATGGCACCCCTAGTGTCCCGGAAGAAAGACAAGCACGTAGCAGTGGAAGATGTGGAGATGGACATACCAGTGTCCCCACCCCCGATATACAGAGATACCCTTTGCACATTTGCAAAAGGGGACAACACGCGATGGTACCAAGTGTACCATGAGTTCGTCGTAACAAAATTTCCAGAAGACCTCCCGGATCGGGATGTATACTTAAAAGTCAAAAGGTCCAAGCTGCATCTCGCAGGTGCTCATCCAGCCATATTTCCATGCCCCGAAATGATAGACTGTATCATATAGAAAACAGATCCCAAGAAGTTCGTGATCCGAGACAGCGAAGGCAAGACTTTCGCAATGCTCATAGGCTCGGATGCCCATGTTTACTACTCTTTGCCTCACCAAGAAGAAAACTTCACAGAAGAATGGGCTCTTGCCCATGCAGTCCCTGTAGTCGACACTATCAGGCAGTGGTGGGCAGAGCCCGAGAAATTTAAAGTCAAGAAAGACCAAGAATATCCAGTGGCTAGCCTGAGAAAAGTATATAAATTAGTAGGTGCCATGCTTTGCAGATTGTACGGGCACCCCGACGCCACCACCTTCAACGGCACATGGGCTACTATCATGGAATATGTAATGGTGCATGGCACCCGTTTCAACTGGGCTAGTATATTGATGACCTCAATGCATACAAACTTGTCCTCTGCATTGGCCCCAGATGAAGGAATGCCTTTCAAGTTCTATATGGCCTCTTATCTGTTGGATGTCGTCTGTGCGAGGTTGCATTTTGAGGGATGGGCACATAAATGGGATTCCACGCAGACCCGTGCAATTCATCTACAAACCAAAGTGTTCTGGGAATCCAGGTATAAACAGGATATAAAGCCAATTTCTCAAATATTCATCCTCACCCTATTCAAGAAATTATTTGGCCAGGACGCCCCTTGCATGTCTTGGCGAGCCAGGGAGACTCTAGGCCAAGTGGCACATTGGTTTCCGTTTTCCGAATATACTTTCAGCCGAGTCTTCGGCTCGTTCAGGGCACCACATGCTATGCCTCGCTTCGTTACAGACAAGATGCTCATACAAGAGGTATGCTTCCAAATGTCCTCGGGTTTCTCTAATGTCCTGTCCAAAGGTAAGAAGAAGCCCTGGCCCGCACTACCCCTCACTATCGGCGCATACACAGTTAAATATTTCAGAGAAGTAGGGGAAGAAGGAGAAGAGATGAAAATTTATCGCTTTGGGGCTTTAGAGTACCGAACATACGACCCAGAGAGGATAGTTCCTGAACACTACAAGAAAGCTATATTCAAATGGAACTACCAGCATGTAGAACGCCTGGGAGAAGATGAGAGAAGGAACTGGTACAATGCAGATAGAGAAATTGCTCCGGGGGCAGACTTTGGCCAAGAGGATTCGGATGATCAAAGCCTGGAAGACAGGAGCCGTAAGTTAGGAGGTGCTTCTTCCTCTCTAGCAAAAGAGCCCCGGACCAGCACAGGGCCTGCTACCTCTCTCCAACGAAAAGAAGTAGAGGCCAAAGCCTAGCAAGAGAGAGAAAAGAAAATAAAAGAGGACGAGGAAAAGAGCAAGAAGAGCCTAAGGGCAGAACAGAAGAAGAAGTAGGCCGAAGAGGCCAGGAAGGAAGAAGGGGAAAAAGAGGCACAGGCCGCAACAGAACAGGCACTCAAGAAAGAGCTAGACAAAGCAGAAGCTGAATGCCAAAAGAAAGCAGACCAGACTGCTGCCACCGAGCGGAAGAGGAAAGACGAAATAGAAGAAGCTGTAGAAGTGGAGCACAGGAGGAAGGAAGAGCATGACAAGGCGGAAGCCGAGTGACAACGAAAGGAAAAGGAGGAAAAGAAGAAAAAAGAAGAGGAGGATGAAATGATAGAAGACATCGAGGTGTCTCCCCTCGAAGTACCTCTAGGCTGTGCAGGAACCATGCTCTCCGATGTTAATTCCCCCCAGGTTCAGGAGGAGGAGGTCTTCGACCTCACCAGGCTCACATTCGATCAATTCTCCTTCAAAATCCAGCAGGAGAAGAGAAGGTCCCTAGCACAAAGTCCTGCCGCCGCATCCACAGTTTCAACTAGAAAATACATAGTCCTTGATACTAGGACTAATCCCGTGATGATAGCCTCAGCAGTTACGGCTTTCGCTGCTGCCACGGAAGAAAGTGTAACCAAAATGAGTAGAGAAATTGTTTCTCTACAAAATAGACTACAAGCAGCAGAGCAGCGGGAGAAGAAGGTGGAATAGGAAAGGTCAACACTGAAAGAAGAGATCCAACTACTTCGAAGCAAGACTCCCCCGGTCAATGAAGTTCCACTTGCCATTCTAAAGGAGTGCGATGTGTTAGAGATGACCATGAGGTAGGTGTATGGGGAAATGTTCACCATAAAACAAACAGTCGCCCCATTGGTAAGAGCATGAGCAGAAACTAAGTAGAAACACGAGCAGCTCAAGGAAGCCTCAGCTACTTTAGATAATATGATGTATTGGACTGTGCGATACCCTCAGGCTCCTGAGCATTTGCCTAAGAAGGATTGGATTCATACACAGGATGCCAAATTCCAAATTCGTATGAAGATGCAGTCCAAGGACAAGATATCCAAGGATTTGGACAAAGTAATGTCTTCATACGACCACCTGATCAGCGGCATTGACTCGATGCACACTCTTCACCACATTCCTTCGCTAGGGGCATTGGACGAAAAGAAAACCTAGGAGCAAGTAGATCAAGAAATCCAGTCATTTCTGCGGCCCATCAAGCAAGCTGCTGCCGCCCCCGAGCTCGCAGCAACACAAGAAAATCTGGGTCAGTTTCTTGTCACGCCAATATGGATTTATACCAAGCTCACCTCTCTTTCCAACGAGATCTCTCAAAAAAGGGAAACTCTAGTCCCAAATTCTTTGGAATGCATGCATCATTTGAAAGAAGAGGTCCCTCTTGTCTCCCCCATAGCAGTAGAGTATCAGACCTGGCGGGATTTTCTCAAAGAACAGCAGATTGACGCCCCTGACCTCACAATCGCACGTCCATCTTCATAGCCCGGTGGCAGTAAGTCGCTGGCAGCAGTCAGAGGCAGGTCGCAAGTCACACCGTCTAGGCAAGTCACAAGTCGCACTGCCCAATAGGTCGCAGGTTGCAATTTTCTCCCAGGTCGTAGGTCGCAATTTTCTCCCAGGTCGCAAGGCAACTCAACTGGCGGGCAGGTGAAGAGTCAGGGAGCCCAAAGGGAAATTTTGATCTATAGAACCCCCCCCAGGGAAAGTGCCAAAGGGCTTCTTTTTGGGACTCAAAAGTCATATAGCATTGTATTGAAAGAGAACATTCCTTTTTACATATGAATACAAATACTTGTTGAAACTCCTTTTGGATTTGATGCGTTTTGCTGGGAGAATACTATGAGTATTTCTATACAGTTTCATAACATCTTTTGATTAATGGAGCTGCACTTTCTAATGACATCATTCATGCATTATGGTTTCCCGTATCTGTGTTAATGATGTTCAGATTTATTACTTGCTTAATGGATGTTAATGACTTTGTTTATTAGCATTTCGTTTTATCTTTCGTGAAGTTTAAGGGGTGTCTCACCATAAAGAACTGTTTCTTTTGTGGTCAGAATAGCCTACAAGCATAACCCCAAAGATGTGTTGTTGACAACACCTCCTTCGGCGTGTATGTTTTATTATTTGTCTTGCTACGCATAGTGTTACATACATGTTTAATGCATCAACCATGTATCTTGTATCATGTGAATAATTGTGTGTCTGCAGGTTTGATCGAGTTATTTTGAGACCAGAGGGAAGGTGATTTAAGCGGTAGCCAGACCCACACCCCGAACGAGATCCCCATTCCAAACGGTTCAAGGTCTAATTGGGACTTTCTACCGGGGATATCCCCTTTTGTTGGCCGGACAATTTTTCCCGTCAACAGAATTGGCGCTAGAAGGAGGGCCTGAATGGCAGCCTCCCAGCATACAACCAACATTCCATCACAAACTCCCCATGGGGAGGTCATAAACAACGAATCTATCCCTCCATTGAAAGATATTCCAGGGGTGGAGATGTCATATTATGAAATTACCAACGCACAGTTGAGAGCCTTGCGCCCAGCTGCCCACAATCTCCTCAGGGATTTTCGATATGCCCCAATCATGCAATTATTTTCCCATACTAGAACCTCGACTGACAACATCACTCGTAATGGTGCCCTGGTGAGCACCGTGCCCCAGTTGGTGAATCTCATGCTTGAAGACCTCGCCACTGCTGCTCAGCGTGACGAACCAATCCCCGAACTCCAAGACGGCGATGAGGAAGAGTTTGGTCCTACCGAACCTTTTCCCGACCCTCAGCCCAACCAAGCCTAGCCTAACAACAACCAAGCACACCCCCCACCTGGGGAAGGTGAGGGAAATAGAGCCCGCAGAAACGAAGGCGAGGGAAATAAAGCCCGCCGGACTGGGGGTAGAGGAGATAGAGGCCGAGGCCAAGGAAACTGTGCCAAAAACCATCGCCCAAACCCAAATAGGTTGCCTGTCCACAACTGGGGATATCTTAGAGACTTTCCCTACCATGAGAGATATCAAGATGAACACTCTCGCCATGAGGGAGGAGCATCGGTGTTAGGTTCGGGGGGTGAATCTTAGCCTGAGTTTAGGCACCACCAGCAAGCTAGGAGGGTGCAACCCCTAGCCTGGATGGCCCAGTCACGATTAAATCTTTTGGGCCCACTCCACGACCTGCCTAGGCACTCGGAGAAACACCTCCCCAAGTTTGATCCCGAGAAAGGCACCTTGGCTGAGGATCATATAAGCAGCTTCTATCTTTCCCTGCAAATCATGAGGGTTCAGTCAGATGACGTTGCTTGCCGTCTGTTTCCGCATACTCTTGAAAACAAAGCGGCCACTTGGTACCACTCCCTCCCAAGTGCCTCCATCACATCGTGGGACCAGTTTCGACGCGCATTCTTGCAGAAATTTTCAGAGGACAAAACCCCTTCCATGCTCCTCACAGAGTTAAGCACCATTAAGTGCCACAAGAAACAGAAGGTGAGAGACTTCAATCAGCGCTTTGCTACCATACTGCAAAAATTTCCCCCAAACCTGGCATTGGACGACTCTATTACCATTGACTATTATACAAAAGCTCTCCCTAGGGATATCGCTGTCTTCGTGAAACGTGAAGCTCGGCCCACACTTGTAGCAAACTACGCAGCCGCCCTCACTGTAGAAAGAGACATGCTTTCTATAGGAGCCATCGATCATGAGGGGAGAGATGACCACAAACCAATCGCGAAAAGGGGTCAGTCAGCCACAAACAAAACCGCAGATAAGGATAAGGATGCTTTTGACTTTGAGGGTATAGCAAAGACCCTCAAGCTATTAACAAATGAAGTCTCTGACCTAAAGAGGAAGGATATAGAGTCCACGACTAGTGCCAAGGTGCCTAAGTCCTTTTTCAGAAAGAGCAACCCCAACACCATCCGACCTCCGTCCAATCCGAACACTGTTCTGAACATTGAAGAGATAGGAAAAGATAACTTCTGCTCTTTCCACCAGGCTGCCCACTCTGAAAAAACATGCCCACAGTGGATTGGAAGCATGACCGCAGTGGTAAACCAGCTTCTGGATGATCAAACTCCAGGGGACGCAGGGGAGGATGATGTTTCCGACCACGATGAAGAGTTTCCCCCAGATGAAGAACCGACATCCTCAGTTCTTGCATTCGATGTTATCTGAGGGGAAAACCATATTACAGTCACTGATATCAACATGGCAGACAATCCTAAGGCCCCACTTGTAAGAAACTACAGCCTTAGAAGTAAAGGATCGGTTCCCGAACCATCCTTTGAGGAGAAGAAAAGGGCTTTCTTAAGGAAAATTCTACCTCCAGGGAATGAACAACAAGCTGCCCCTAAGAAGCCCACCAATGACAACACTCGAGCAAATCAGAAAAGCAAGCTCCCGATGGGGTCCACCACAACCACTACCGAACCCGGTCCCCAATCTGATTCCACATATAACATTGTAGAGGACATGAAGAAAGCCAAAGCTAACATATCCCTCTATGAGCTTTCTCCCATCACGAATCAATGAGAACTCATTCTTAAAGCTTTCGCCAACACCTCAACAACTAAGCCTGTGAGCAACACATCCGCGCAACCTAGTCCAAGTGTTCAGTCCATCGTAAATGCCATCAATGCAAATTCCAGGGGGTCTACTCCGCCTTTCCTCCTGTCTTTTGAGATCTTCAACTTCAACATCCATAACTTTATAGTTGACTCCGGTGCCTCCACAAACGTCATGCCACTATCTGTTTGTAAGAAACTGAACATCCGCCCAGAGAAAACTGATGCAAGGATCATTCAAATTGACAGATCTCAAGTGCTAGCCATAGGAGAACTGAATAACGTCATCATCCAACTCTCATCTGATTCTAGAGTCCACCAATGTATCGACATTGTAGTCGTTAACATTCCGGAAGCCTACGGCCTATTACTTAGTAGGGACTGGTCTAGCAAGCTGCAAGGATATTTCGCCACTAACTGGTCCCACCTTTGGCTTCCTTACAAGGGTCGGAATAACCAAATCAGGTTCGAAAGTGAGCCTTATATGAAACATACTGTGACTGATTTGGATGCTACTAATGAACCCATCAGTTTTGCCCAGCAGGAGCTTGGCATGTGCTTCTTGGAAGCCATTTTTGGATGTTATCACCCTCCTCAATCTCCAGTAGATCTCGAGATCTAGTCTGAATTAATACTCGTCGCGGAAGATCAATCCACTCCCGTCTCACACCAAACTGAATTCCCGCCCCAACCTACAACCCCAAAGGAGCTAGAAAACGATGTATGGACCCTGTACTATGATGGTTCCAAAACTCTTGACGGAGCTGGTGTGGGTTGCATCTTGCTAGACCCCCAAAAGAACAAATTCTTGATATCATGTCGGCTTGAGTTCCAATGCATGAACAATACTGCTGAATATGAAGCTCTAATCCTTGGACTCAAGAAGGCATTGGACTTAAAGGTAAGGTGCTTACGAGTTATTGAAGACTCCGAGATCATTACTCGGCAGGTACGCAATACCATTCATTGTTTGTCTCCGCATTTGAAGGCTTATCAGCAAGAGGTATGGCATCTTATTTCTGCTTTCGATGCTTTTGGAATTAAATCTGTTCTTAGAATGCACAATGTAGCAGCTGATACTCTAGCTAATGCTGCTGCTAGATTTACCCCTTTGAGGGACGGCTTTTCTATTGAAGTTATATATAGACCCTCCGTGCCAGATAATATTACTAATCTAAGTGTTTTTGATAATGATCAACAGATATTGGAGTTTATTCTCAACACTAAAGTATTCAAAGATGCGGCGATTGATGAGGTGGATCACGACCAAGACTTGCAGGAAGAGCATGACAAACGCAAGGAAAACCCCATGCCCAAGGGGATAGTATCACTTGAAAAGCTCTTCGACCTGCAAAGCCGATTCCGCGGCCCCCCAAATACCAAGGTGCAAAGTTCCATTTTGGCACATCGGAAAGTGAATTTGGGATCAGAAGAGAACCCAAAGTTCATTAACCTCGGGAAAGATTGTACCAACGAAGAGACGCAGGCATTCACCCAACTATTTCGGAAGTATCGAGACGTATTCTCTTGGACGTATAATTATTTACGTACGTACGATACTCGGATTATTCAGCACATCATACCCATGAAAGAAGGTGTAAAGTCGTTCCAATAGAATCTCAGAAAGGTACACCCTACTTTGGAACCGATGATTTTGAAAGAACTCAAGAAACTGTTGGATGCACGCATTATCTTTAAAGTTCGTCACTCCGCATGGGTATCAAATTTGGTTTCGGTACGGAAGAAGTCTGGTGAGATCCGCTTATGCATGGATTTCAGGAATTTGAATCGAGCCTCGAACAAAGACAATTACCCAGTTCCACCCATGGAACAAATATTGCAAGCTGTGTCTAGATATGAGATGTTCTCCTTGTTGGATGGATTCTCCAGTTACAACCAGGTGCTGGTAGCCGAACCAGACAGATTGAAAACTACCTTTCGAACCAAATGGGGGATATTCGCTTTCAGGCGCATGCCTTTTGGATTGATTAATGCGGGGGAAACTTTCCAACGGGCCATGATATAGCTTTCCATGGTCTGATAGGTCAGAGCGTGGTAGTCTATTTGGATGATGTCACTGTGTTTTCAAAACACCGGGGCGATCATTTACGCCACCTCAAACAAATCTTCGAGAGGTGCAGGAAGTACGAGATTTCTCTCAACCCGAAAAATAGCGTGTTCGTTGTGGTAGAAGGGAAATTGCTGGGCCACATTATTATGAAGCAAGGCATTGTAGTAGATCCAGAGCGGGCGAAAGCTATTGCCCAAATTCCCCCCCCAAGCGGTAAGAAAGCAATGCAATCTTTCCTGGGGAAAATCAATTTTGTCCGCAAGTTCATATCGGATTTCGCCCAGATAGTTAGACCTTTGCAGGGGATGATAAAAAAGAATGCGGTGTTCAAATGGAACCCACCAGAGAAGGAGGCTTTCGCCAAAATCAAGTAGGCCATAGCTGACGCACCATCCCTTCAAAGCCCGGACTTTAGCAGAGGCTTCATCCTATATACTTTCGCTTCAGATTCTTCACTTGCAGCTGTCCTCATACAGAAAGACGGCAACAATGACGAGCGACCCATTTCCTTCATGAGTACTGGTTTACAACAAGCTGAATTGAACTACCCTGAAATCGAGAAGCAAGCCTATGCGGTCTACAAAGCCGTCAAGCATTTCAGACCCTACATCTTGAAAAACCACGTCACGGTTTTCGTTCCACATTTAGCGGTCCGCTCATTGTTTGTGCAGTAGGAGCTAGGCGAGAGGCGAGGCAACTGGGTGGCATGCCTGCAAGAGTATGATTTAGAGTTTAAGCCAGCACACACCATTAAAGGACAAGGTTTATGTCAAATGGCTGCAGAGGCGGCAAGTTCCCATGGAGTTGAAGAAGAGTGTTGGGAACAAGAGATCGATATGTACCAGAGCGACCATGTGCCTCAGCTGGGTAGCCCCTCTTGGTACTCAGACATTTCAAGATACCTAGCCCAGGGTACTCTGGACCCCGCTCTAACTGCTCGGCAGAAACGCACGATAAGACTCAAAGCTGCATCTTACCAGCTGATCCATGGGAAGCTTTTCAAGAAACATTATGATGGGGTCATGTTACGCTGCTTAGAACATGATGAAGTGCAGAAAATCTTGACCGAGCTACACGACAAACCAGCTGGGGGTCATTTTTCCGGGGATACCACCACCCATAAGATAATGCGCGCAAGATACTATTGGCCAACCCTTTTTAGAGACGTGCATGCATATGTTCGGAAGTGCATCCTGTGCCAGAAGTTCGCAAACCGAGAAGCGCGGCCAGCCGCCCCCTTACTGTCGGTAGCAGTAGAAGAACCTTTTCAACAGTGGGGCCTGGACGTCATTGGCGAAATCATACCTCACTCCTCCAAACAACACCGGTACATTCTTACAGCTATCGATTATTTTACTAGGTGGGTCGAAGAAACACCTTTACGCCAAATTAATGATCAGGAGGTAATAGAATTCATCACTTATTCCATCATCACCAGGTTTGGCGTTCCAACTTCCTTGGTTTTTGATAATGCAACTTACTTTTCATCTTTTAAATTATGTGATTTTGCCCTGGAAAATGGTATCGTTCTTAAACATTCTGAAAATTAATATCCCCAAGGAAATGGTTTAGCTGAGTCGACTAATAAAAATCTGATCCGCATCATCAAGAAGACCCTACTGTCCCACCAGCGCAACTGGCACAACGCCCTTCACAATGTACTTTGGGCTGATCGTGTCACGCCCAAGTCCTCCCTAGGCACCTCTCCTTATTTTCTCGTGTATGGAAAAGAAGTTGTTCTTCCTCCCCATTTATCTCTCCCCGCCCTTCAGCTGTCCCAGGAACGTCATGGTACCCCATTCCCTACCTTGAAAACTCGAATTGACACCCTATTGAAGTTGGAGGAGGAAAGACAAAAAACCCGGGAAAAGTTCGCCATCCACCAAAGTCGAATCAAGAGATGGTTTGATAGAAAATCCGCAGGGAATAAAAACTTTGAGGTAGGAGACCTGGTCCTGAAATGGGATAAAGCTCACGAAGAAAAAGGAAAACATTCCAAGTTCAAAGCACTATGGACAAGTCCTTTTCAAGTTAAGGAAAAATTAGGTTCCCATGCGTTTAGAATGAAAACCCTTGAGGGAAGAGTCGAGGTCCTCCCGGTAAATGGCCATGACCTCAAATATTATTTCACTTAGCAGCCCCTAGAGGGCTATCTTATCCTTGTACCATATTTTCCGTTTTCGCCCCTTTTGTCCTAAAAAAAATAAAAAAATTTAAAAAACAGAAGGGCTTGTCAGAGCTACGCATTTGGCACACTACAACAGGTTCTCTACTGATGGAAGGCCTTTCCTTATAGACACAAAGGTGGTAAATGTTTGCTTGTTACCGACATCTAAAGGCAGCGTATGATCTAGCTCAAGTCATCAAGCAGGGAGCCCACCTGGCAAGTTTGAGAGGGTATCTGCAAAAGAAAGTTCAATGCAGTGGTAACTAGATCGGAAGGGAAAAGAGGTACTCCATGTTACATCAGGGCATCCGGGAAAAACCAAAGTCCTTAGACCAGACCAGGAACAACCTCTCTGCAAGAAAAATAAGTCGGGATCCCTCATCCGCCCAAGGAAAAAATTTCCCATCTCAAATAAGTGCCATGAGCACATCTAAATAAGTGCCCCAGGCACATTCAAAATAAGTGCAATAGCACACTAATAAAGGGTAAAGGATTGAGAAAGGCTTCCTGCGCAGAGAGGTGATGTAGCGACTCCGCCGGGGTACTGACCAGGCTCGCTGGCAGCGGAGCAACGCTCACAATTCCTAGGCAGTGACTCTACCGGGACCGAGAGGTTCGCTGGCAGCGGAGCAACACGAGGAGGAAAAAATAATCGTACCGAATCTTGTAGCTACTTGGAGTCCTCCAACCCTCTCGGTCTGGATACCTGAAGGAATGAAATTTTGGTTAATCAGCACCCGAACAAGCCAGCAGGATGAACAACCTCGCGAGGTGCCAAAAAGCTAGGCAATGTTGACCTTGAGGTAAAAGAAACAGCGAGCGAAGGCCCCTCCCTCCCCCCTCCAAGGCTGACTATCGGCAGAGACTCTGGGTTCGTCCAGTGAATCGCCATTTTTTGTAGCCTCTATAACACCCTCCAAAAAACCCCACTTCAAAAATTTTTCGGAGCCCCTTGAATTAAAGAAGACTAAGTAAAGAGTCTAGAAGGCTAAACTGTGACCTCGCGACCTAGCGACCCTGTGACCTAATCGCGGGTCGCAGGGTCGCAAGGTTGCAAAGCTCAAATTTTTGGAAAATCGTGACCCCACGACCCGCAGGTTGCAAGGTCGCGAGGTCGCATACCTCCTGGATCACTCGAATTGCGACCTTGCGACCTCATTAAATGCCCGCATGTGTGACCCTTATATATAAAGGAGGTCGCTAGGTCGCATTTTTCACATGCAACGAATAGAAAGAAACAGCTTTGACAGGTCGACTGGCGTGCATTTTTCCCGGGTAAGTTTCCGTTTTCCCTCCTGTTGTTTCCTTTTTGGTTATTCTTGCTAAATCCCAGACATCCTCAGCCTTTAAATTGTCAATTTGCCTCAATCCCTGTCTGTATTTCTTACTTAGGGTTTTTCTGATTCCTGTTTCCCCCCCACACTGCCCAAAATCATCACCATTTCTTGTCCAGGCTTTCATGGCTACTCGCCTACTCCAAAAGCTACCCCTTGACTCTTTCTGGACCCATTTGGCTTTACTTTTTTCCAGTCAAAGGGAAAAACACTCCACGCCGCGCGTGCCCAAAACCCCCGGGGAAGCCCTAGCGCGACCTGCGACCCCGCGACCTAGTCGCAAGGTCGCAAGGTCGCAGGTTCCAAATTGTTCGAGAGTTGTGACCCCGCGACCTAGCGACCCGGTCGCAAGGTCGCAAGGTCTCATTTTCTCGGTTCCTAGAAATTTGCGACCCCGCGACCCAGCAACCTAGTCGCAAGGTCGCAAGGTCGCATTTTCATACTTTTTCACGATTTGTGACCCTATGACCCTGCGACCTAGTCGCAAGGTCGCAAGGTCGCATATTGGCTAATTTCTCCCAATCTGCGACCCTGCGACCCAGTAGACCATTTTTCAATTTTTCTTGTGTCCCAGCTAAAATCATTGATAAACTGTAATTGGTCTTTTATCATCATGTCGTTCTTATCATGGGATTCTTTCATGAATATGACAGGTGAACTAGAAGCAGACGCAGAGTGTATACCTGTTCTCTCGGATTCCAGCGACATGGAACCCCCAGTGTCCCAGAAGAAAGACAAGCACGTAGCAGTGGAAGATGTGGAGATGGACATACCAGTGTCCCCACCCCTGATATACAGAGATACCCTTTGCACATTTGCAAAAGGGGACAGCACGCGATGGTACCGAGTGTACCATGAGTTCGCCGTAACAGAATTTCTAGAAGACCTCCCGGATCAGGAGGTATACTTAAAAGTCAAAAGGTCCAAGCTGCATCTCGCAGGTGCTCATCTGGCCATATTTCCATGCCCCGAAATGATAGACTGGATCATACAGAAAAGAGATCCCAAGAAGTTCGTGATCCGAGACAGCGAAGGCAAGGCTTTCGCAATGCTCGTAGGCTCGGATGCCCATGTTTACTACTCTTTGCCTCACCAAGAAGAAAACTTCACAGAAGAATGGGCTCTTGCCCATGCAGTCCCTGTAGTTGACACTATCAGGCAGTGGTGGGCGGAGCCTGAGAAATTTAAAGTCAAGAAAGACCAAGAATATCCGATGGCTAGCCTGAGAAAAGTATATAAATTAGTAGCCGCCATGCTTTGCAGATTGTATGGGTGCCCTGACGCCACCACCTTCAACTGCACATGGGCTACTATCATGGAATATGTAATGGTGCCTGACACCCGTTTCAACTGGGCTAGTATATTGATGACCTTAATGCATACAAACTTGTCCTCCGCATTGGCCCCAGATGAAGGAATGCCTTCCGAGTTCTATATGGCCTCTTATCTGTTGGATGCCGTCTGTGCGAGGTTTCATTTTGAGGGATGGGCACATAACTGGGATTCCACGCAGACTCGTGCAATTCATCTACAAACCAAAGTGTTCTGGGAATCCAGGTATAAACATGATGTAGAGCCAATTTCTCAAATATTCATCCCCGCCCTATTCAGGAGATTATTTGGCCAGGACGCCCCTTGCATGTCTTGGCGAGCCAGGGAGACTCTAGGCCAAGTGGCGCATTGGTTTCCGTTTGCCGAATATACTTTCATTCGAGTCTTCGGCTCGTTCGGGGCACCACATGCTATGCCTCGCTTCGTTACAGACAAGATGCTCATACAAGAGGTATGCTTCCAAATGTCCTCAGGTTTCTCCAGTGTCCTGTCCAAAGGTAAGAAGAAGCCCTGGCCCGCGCTACCCCTCACTATCGGCGCATACACAGTTAAATATTTCAGAGAAGTAGGGGCAGAAGGAGAAGAGATGAAAAGTTATCACTTTGGGGCTTTAGAGTACCGAACATACGACCCGGAGAGGATAGTTCCCAAACACTGCAAGAAGGCTAAATTCAAATGGAACTACCAGCATGTAGAACGCCCGGGAGAAGATGAGAGAAGGAACTGGTACAATGCAGATAGACAACTTGCTCCGGGGGCGGACTCTGGCCAAGAGGATCCGGATGATCAAAGCCTGGAAGACATGAGCCGTAAGTTAGGAGGTGCTTCTTCCTCTCTAGCAAAAAAGCCCCGGACCAGCACAGGGCCTGCTTCCTCTCTCCAACAGAAAGAAGTAGAGGCCAAAGCCCAGCAAGAGAGAGAAAAGAAAATAAAAGAGGATGAGGAAAAGAGCAAGAAGAGCCTAAGGGCAGAACAGAAGAAGAAGTAGGCCGAAGAGGCCAGGAAGGAAAAAGGGGAAAAAGAGGCACAGGCCGCAGCAAAACAGGCACTCAAGAAAGAGCTAGACAAAGCAGAAGCTGAACACCAAAAGAAAGCAGACCAGGCTGCTGCCGCCGAGTGGAAGAGGAAAGCTGAAATAGAAGTAGCTGTAGAAGCAGAGCACAGGAGGAAAGAAGAGCATGAGAAGGCGGAAGCCGAGCGACAGTGAAAGGAAAAGGAGGAAAAGAAGAAAAAATAAGAGGAGGATGAAATGATAGAAGACATCGAGGTGTCTCCCCTCGAAGTACCTCTAGGCGGTACAGGAACCATGCTCGCCGATGTTAATTCCCCCCAGGGGTAGGAGGAGGAGGTATTCGACCTCACTAGGCTCACATTCGATCAATTCTCCTTCAAAATTCGATAAGAGAAGAGAAGGTCCCTAGCACAAAGTCCTGCCGCCGCATCCACGGTTTCAACTGGAAAATAAATAGTCCTTGATACTAGGTGTTGGGGCCCTTGTTTTTGATTAAGTTTTGAATTTTCGGCCAAGACATTTTGAACTAGGAATCTTTTTGAGTTGCGGAAGGAACACACATAGCTAACGCGACTACGCCGCAGCGACCAGGAGTTGCGGAGCTACCAAGGCGGCACAGAAGAAATTGATAACTGGAGATTAGATAGAGATAAGTACAGATGGAAGAAATACAGCAGAAAACAGGAAGTGAAACATGCAGAAATCAGAAGAGAAGTCGGGAAAAGCCATAGCAAAGACACAGTGAAGCCTCCAGTCGCGACGAGCGGGTGAATAAAAGGCGATCACCCGGCCGAAGGAAGAGAGTTGGAAGATTGGTTGCTGCTGTTAGTTTTGTTGAGGGATAGTTGGATGTGGAAGCAGCCGCGGAAGATTCAGACCTATTCTCTCCATGGGTTCCCACTCTCCATGTTCGTCCTTTCTGTTATCAGACCCATCTGTATCTGATTTGTGAGTTATCAGAGAAGAAAGATATGTAATCTTGTATTTGGCCGGAACCATAATATAAGGAAGGATTGCTGTCTCTATGCTTTGTTTATGTGTTGTGATATGTTTGCACCACTTTAAAAATTTTAAGTTGCAACTGACTGAATACCTGATTAATACTCTTGCATGTGCAATCTGGTATGTAATGAATGCTCTTTCTTTCTGAGGTTGCGGGTTTATTCCTCGTCTGTGATTTCTTCCCCTTTCCCATGTGGTCGCGGCACGCCTCGGGTGAGACGCTCTGTTCTTCCTGAGCAGGGTGAAAATGCCGGCGTGTTACTAGACTACACCGGACCCTTGTTGGCTACAACCCTGTGAACCTGGGTCTTGCCCGCGAGACCTTATTTTTCGCCAACAAATGGTTCCGTTGCCGGGACCTGCATGTTCTGAGGGGATCTAGATCATGGTCTCGAGGATCTTTGAAGGAGCAATACGGCGATGGTGGGATGATCATCTTGACCATTTTATTACTCAGCAGGATGAGCTGATTAAGAAAAAGGAGGCGGCGGTCAGGGAGCTTGTTCTTTTCTCTGACTCAGCTAGCGATACGTACGAAATTTTCTGGGGAAGGTTTCCCACAGATCTTTACAACTGGTTGCGGAGGTTACGAGCGAAGGCGCCCCAGGACGGCTTGCGGAAGATAAACCGCAGGTGGGCGCACGAAGATCTGGTAGCACTGCATCGGGTAGAGACTGAACTAACCCGTGCAGTGGATTTTTGGGTAAGGACCACGTTAGAAGGCTACGTTGTCGAATTTGCCACCGAGTGCTACCAGTCCTTCTCGAAGGCCGAGGCTGTTTTTCACTCGAGGCCGAGGGGAAAGTTGTTGAAGGAGATTCCGCTGTGGATCAAAGCCCTGATGGTGGACGAGGGATTGATTGATTTCCACAAAATGAGTATGGAAGCGTAAACCACCCGTACTGGGGGAAGGATCGAGGGGACCGATGCCGTGTAGACTGTAAGAGTGGGGAGCGGGGTATGGACGTTGAGGCCGCATGCAAGTTGCGGGAGTTACGTGCGCATCGGCGGGCACAGATCGCCGATAGGTGGCGAAGAAGGGTAATGAGAGATTTGAAGAGAAGGGAGATCGAGAAGAAGAACCAGAAGGAGGTGCCTCCGAAGACAAGAACCATGGGTTTGGATACCCGGACAGGAGACGGGACAGCCGCAGACGTACAGTGGGTGCATGGGAGCCCGATGATGCGAGAAAGAGCAGAAACGACTAGCAAGGATAAGGGAAAGATGCAGCCCGAAGAAAGTTCCGATGATGAATGGTACGACGTGATGCAGCAGATGTTTCAGGATCAGACGGCACCCACCCCTCCAGGCAGCCCTACGTCCCACCGTCCGCATGGCCAGGATCCCGACCTTCCCCTGGTACTTTATCAACCTTTAAGAAATATTTTTGTTCAGTTACAAGCATTAAGTCAGTTATCTAGTAGTTCAGCGGCGCCGGTAACGCCCAGTAGCAGCAGCGTTACGAGTAGTAGTTTTTTTCCTAGCGGGACCGTTACGCAACCAGGACCCGAAGGTTTTATCTTGGTTAATTCGCCGCCAGCATACATGGCTGGATCTTTCACCCGGTACCCAGAGTTCTCTGGCCGGGGAAATGACGACGTAGAACAGCACTGGTATCTGTGCGAAGCCATCTGGAGGGCTCGACAGACGCCGGATGCAGGGAAGTTAATAGAGTTTCAAACCACGCTCAGAGAGAGAGCTCTGCGTTGGTTCATCAAGTGGTCCGAGGCGCACCCTAACCTGGTAATTGCGGACGTGAAGCGGGATTTTGTCCGCGAATTCAAGCTTCCCCAGACAGACCAGCAGGGCCTGTCCGAGCTGTGGGAAATTAAGCAGAAGGAAGGCGAGACCGCATGGGAGTTGATGCGGCGATTCAAGGACGCGATCGGGAAACTGAGCTACCCGATCGATCCAAACCACCAGAGGGACTGGTTCATCAAGGCTCTGCTTCCCTTGACCCAAACCCCTCTCACTCAGCAGAAGATTGATAATCTGCAGGATGCTCTGGAGCAGGCCATGAAGATTGAAGCCATGGCGGGATACCCGCAGGAATATAGGGGAGGGCTGGTCCCGAAAGACCCTTCGCTGATAGGGTTGCAACACCAGATCGCCAGCTTGACTGAAAAGCTTAAGGAAATTCAGCCAGCGAGACCAGCGCGACCGAATGTTTGGTGTACTCACTGCCTGGTCGAGGGACATGTCGCAACCGAATGCCCTCGGTTGCGCAGCACCGGAGTTGGACCCTCAGTTGCAGCAATTCAGGGGGGGCCACCACCAGGGGGTGGTGCGGCGATGAACCCGCAGGGAATATACCAGCCGCAACAGACCTTCGCGGGGTTCCCACCACAACCGGGGCCCACCACCACAGAGTACTGTGAAATTTGCCGAACGATAGGGCATCCTCCTCGGATGTGCCCGATATTACAGAAGTACTCTACGGTGCCGAATAATGTATACTGTGAATTCTGTGTGTCCACGACGCACAACACGGAGCAGTGCAGGGTGCTTGACGCTCTTGCGGATCGACTGGATAGTCCCTCGTACAGGGTGAACGAGGCTGCGAGGGGAAGAGGTGGCGGCATGCGGGGAGGCCGAACAGGAGGACGCGGGCCGGTAAAATGCTACAACTGTGACCAGGAGGGTCATGTAGCCCGAGAATGTCCCCTTCCGCGACGACCCTGGTGTTCCCAGTGCCGGGTCAACGCCCACGCCACTGAAGACTGCCCAGAACTCATCAAGAAGTGGGAAGAGCGGGCGCGGCAGAGGGCCACGAATCTGATAGGCTCAGAACCGCGAGGGATCGCAACCCCTGACATGCAGAATGTTGCGATAATAACGAGAGGCGGAAAAAAGACTGGCGAGGATGCCCATGAAAAGGAGCCAGCGCGAGTGGTGCGGCCGGCATCCCCAAAGAAGTTGATTAGGCCCGAAGTGCAGAAGAAGTACTTTCAGGAGGCGGTTGAGGCATTCGCCCAGTTGCGGAAAGAAGGAGGGTTGGAGGAGCCCCAGCGGCCGGAAACCGGTGTTCAGAACGCCGCAGATGCAGTAGTTGCGGATTGGCTCCAGCTGTTTCTCAGGATTGTTGATGACGCCGGGCTGCGGCAGCAGCTCAGACAGGTGTTGGACGGAGCGCTGCAGGGACACGCAAAACCCAGGAACTTGGTAGATACTACGCCTCAATACGTGCAACGGGTCAAGCGGAACAAGCAACGAACGGGCAAAGAATTTCGGCTTAACACGCAGATCGCAGGATTCTAAATGAGCGACACGATGTTGGACCTGGGGTCCGACGTCAACATATTGCCACGAAAGACATGGGAGGCTCTTGGAAAGCCCCGGCTCGCCTATTCCCCAATCCAACTCAGGATGGCGAACCAATACTGTATTTTGCCAATCGGCCGACTGGAGGGGGTCGAGGTTGACGTTGCAGGGGTGAAGACATACACCGACTTCGAGGTTATTGACATCATGGGTGATAAGGACCCCTATCCTGCTCTACTTGGCATTGATTGGGCTTTTGAGAATTACGCGATCATCGACCTCAAGAAGGAGCTGATGATTTTTGAGGATGGGGAGGTACGGGTGACTCAGCCTCTCGACCCGTATCAGGGTCCGCAATACACAGAACCGGTGGATAGTCGGGAGGATGCTCATATAATGGATCATCTCTATCAGATGACTGCAGGAAGGCGGGACGATTATATCAACCCGACCGCAACAGGGTCTATCAGTTGGCGGAGTGTGCAGAGCTCGGAGCTTGGTTCCGAGCTCGCGTGGGAAGATTGGCAACAAGGGGGTTATGAGACCACCACGCGGAGATGTGCCGCCATCGCTCAGGTTCGATGGGTGAAAACCGAGATCCGCGGGTACCCCACCCTATCAAACATGCAATCAGTAAATACTTTTATTACCAAGGTGGAAGATCGGGTCCCAGAAGAGTGCCGGATACCACTTTTGGATGTGGCCTTGAAGTCAACATCAGGACGATGGTGGAACAATCACCGCAACACTCTGTTGCGATGGGAGCTGGTGGCAGATGCACTACGGGCACGCTTCAAAGAGGATGAAGGGCCCTGCATTACACTTAAACACCATGGAGATTCAGACCCGCGACAGCACTTGCGGGCGTGCGAGGAACAGTGGTGCAGCACCAGGTACCCTGAGGAGTTGTGGGTCCACAGATTTATTCACTCCCTGGGTACAATCCCCCAGGCTTGGTACCTAGAGGAAGAGCGGAAACGGGGAACCCGCTCTTGGCGAGCAGCCGCGGAGAAGTTCGTCCAGAGTTTCTCGTTCGAAGGGGAGACGGCACAGAAATCTCAGGCCCTACAAGCCGTCAAGGAGGTTCTGTTCTTCCGCCATCCCGAGCCCGATGAGGGCCCGGTGGAGTCACGCTCAGGGATCAAGAGCGAAGTGGTTTTCCAACGGGTTGACGGCGAACCAGGGGACGACAGTTTGGAGGACCTGAGGCATCTCTATTTCGACGAGAAGGAGGGTGAGCGGAGTGTCCGCGACGAGCCGACGACAGAAGGAGTCCATTTGCAACCCTTAAAAACAAAGAAGCTGAACATTGGCACGAAGGAGAAACCTAAGCTGGCAACAGTAGGTGATTACTGGGATGCGGAGGCGACCAGGGAAATTTTCAGCCTCCTCCGGGAGTATGAAGATCTATTTCCGTCATCAGTTGCGGACCTGAAGGGGATCAAAGGGGATTTGGGTGAGATGCGCATCACACTGAAACCAGGAGCCAGGCCGGTCAAGCACCGACCCTACCGGTTGAATCCACGCATCAAGGAGAAGGTAAAGATGGAGATCGATAAAATGTTGGCTGCAGGTCTCATCTTTCCTGTAGAGGAAGCTGAGTGGGTAAGTCCCATTGTCATCCAGAACAAGAAGGATAAAGCGGAAATCCGTGTCTACGTAGATTACCGGAGTTTGAATAATGCTTGTATTCACGATCCGTTTCCCACTCCCTTCAGCGATGAAGTTCTAGATCATGTTGCGGGAAACGAAGCTTACTCGTTCACTGATGGGTTTTCAGGCTACCATCAGGTGCGCATCGCTGAGGAGGACAAGGCAAAGACAACATTCACAACCGAGTGGGGATCATTCGCATACCATGTCATGCCGTTTGGACTGAAGAACGCACCGGCCGTGTTTTCCCGGATTGTTATTGCTGCTTTCCGGGAGTATATTCACAAATTCCTGGAAGTCTATATGGATTACTGGACCGTTTACAGCCTGCTGAAGAAACACGCCTCCCTGTTGCGTGTTATGTTCGACCGATGTCGCCAGTTGCAGATTTCCTTGAATTTGAAGAAATGTATTTTTGCAGTACCATTCGGCACACTCTTGGGTCACGTGGTGTGTAAGCAAGGGTTCTGCGTTGATCCTGCCAAGGTCGCGGTTATTGTCCACATGGAGGCCCCCGAGAACGTGAAGCAGTTGCGGGCTTTGCTCGGGCACACTGGATACTACAGGCGTTTTATCCGCAACTACGCCAAAATCACTGCCCCTTTGGAGAAACTGTTGCGGAAGTCAGAAGCCTTTGAGTGGACGGCAGAGTGCAGGAAGGCACTCGACACGTTGAAAGAGAGATTGGCGATGGCACCCATACTGGTCCATCTGAACTGGGATAAGCAGTTCCATGTGCACATTGATGCGTCCGGGATTGCACTTGGCGCTGTATTAGCGCAGCCCGGGGAAACGACAGTTGACCACCCGGTATACTTCGCAAGCCGACGCCTATATAATGCGGAGAAGAATTACACCACGACCGAGCGGGAGGCGCTGGCAATGGTGTACTCGCTCCAGAAGTTCCGTCACTACCTTCTGGGCGGTAAGTTTACATTTTTCACGGACCATTCGGCCTTAAAATATCTGGTCAATAAGCCTGTGTTGGAAGGAAGGATCTGCCGATGGCTTCTCCTCTTTCAGGAGTTCACGTTCGATGTAATTGTCAAACTGGGCCGACTGAATGTTGGGCCTGATCATTTATCCAGATTAGAGTCGGGGGAGAACGACGGTCCGTTGGACGATCAGCTCCCGGATGCTGATCTATTTCGAGTGGAAGCGGTCCCAGACTACCTGGCTGACATTGCCACGTATCTGACCACGGGACAGTGCCCCGAGGATTACACGCCACTTCAGAAGCGTCACTTGGTTGTCCGTGCGGCGGATTATCAATTGATCGCAGGGCAGCTGTACAAACTGGGCCTGGATGAGGTGCTGCGCAGGTGTGTTCTTGACCATGAACGGGAAGCAGTGATGTGGGAATGTCACAGCGGAGTTGCGGGAGGACACGTGGGGGCTAAACCCACCGCAAGGAAGGTACTTCAAGCTGGTCTATGGTGGCCGACGGTGCATGCATATTGTAAGGCCTACGTGAAACGTTGCGATATTTGTCAGAGGACGGGACGGCCTTCGCACAGAGATGAGCTTCCACTACACCCAGTGCATGTGCTGCGGCCCTTTGAGAAATGGGCTGTTGATTTTGTCGGCCCCATTGCACCCATCGCTCGCCATTCCAAAGCCCGGTACATCATCACCGCGACAGATTACCTCACGCGATGGGCGGAAGCAGCCGCGGTCCGCGACTGCTCGGCCGAGACCGCCGCTCGGTTCATCTTTGAAAACATCATCAGCCGCTTTGGCTGCCCACGCAGCCTGACCAGTGATCAAGGCACGCATTTCATCAATGCCACGGTCAAGTCGCTACTAGACACATTTATGATCCAGCATCATAAAAGTAGCCCATACCATCCGCAGGCCAATGGTACAGTAGAAGCCTTCAATAAGATTCTTGAAAAGGGCCTGACGAAGATTTGCAATGCTCAACGGGATGATTGGGACGAGCGGCTACCGGCGACGTTGTGGGCTTATCGGACCACGGTAAAACGTTTAACAAACCAGACGCCATTTCAGCTGGTGTACGGCCGGGAAGCTGTGATCCCCGCCGAGTTCACCGTACCCAGCCTTCTGATCGCAACATCCCTTCGCTTTTCCGAAGATGCGTCACTAAAGGAACGACTCCAGGAGCTGCAGGAGCTTGATGAGGCTCGATTTCTTGCGGAATTCCACCAGAAGGTGCAGAAGGCCAGACAGAAAGCATGGCACGACCGCCACATTAAAACTAAAGCTTTCCAAGTTGGCGGCAAGGTTCTTTTATATGACAGCCGGTTCCAGAAGTTTCCAGGCAAGCTCCAGATGCACTGGTTGGGACCGTACTTTGTTATTGAAATCCGCGACTCCGGAGCCATCCGATTGGCACAGTTGGACGGCACAGTTCTTCCCGGATGGGTGAATGGCGCACGCCTGAAGCCCTACCAGGAGTAGGCACTTCTCATTTTCCATTAATAACTCTCGCAACCGAGAGCACCCGTAGAGTAGCATAGTTGAATAATTCTCCCGCAACCGGGATGAGCGTAGTTAGCCTTTTCTATTCCTTTGCAGTCAGTCAAATAAACCGTCAGTTGCGGTCTACATACCGCAACCGACCATGGTCGGAGCGGGCCAGTCTAGCGTGTCGCAACGCCAGTCCAGCATGGCGGCGCGCCAATCCGGCATGACGCCGCTCCCATTCCAGCGTGTCCTGCACGTAGGTTCTGTCCTCGTGCCAGTGTCAGTCCAGGTCATAACCGTCAGTCATCTCGTCAGTCCGTAGGATAGCTCAGATTTGGTCATAAATTCCCTTAATGGACAGTAATCATTCCGTAATCATTTACCATCAACCGCAGTTCTCTCCGCCGTCGGGTCCGCCCATCTTCCAATGCCGCCGTCAGCAACTGTCATATTGCACACAGGCCTGCGATTGATCTCACGATTATCGCAGGCAAGAATGATAGCAAGAATTAAATGCCGTTATGGAGTCTCATCAACCCCGCGCGTGCCAGCGGATGGCCTAATTTGCATGAAGGCTATCGGCACCGGGATGACGGACCAACTCAGTTTGGAAAGTTCAGCGACTCCCGAGCACTTGCAGCCTCAGAGCACTCAGAACTTAGCAGGAAGCTCCAGACGAATCGTCCAGGTCTATCAGAGACGCGCCAAGATGCCGAGAGATTTTCTCTCCGTTCCGGAACCAGTGCTGGATCACAGAATTCACCGGCTCGAATTATCACTGGTCGGCAAGTACGACAATGCACCCTGCATGGACGCCAACTTGTCCGACTCAGCTGAGTTCCCCCACCTGCATTGGCAGACGTTCATGGAACACCATTATACGCCAGGGAGCAGCTCTAACAGCCGGATGAAGGACGAATTCCGGGGTCTCCAGCAGTCGACGTTGATGAATTTACGCAGTCTCCCTGTCTTCGGCACCACCGGACCAGTTCTGCAATGCACCCGGTTCCTCCTCAGTCGGGTGCAGAACGGGTCCCTATGGTTGAACGAGGAGATTCCAATCCATGTAGCAGATATTAGTCGGCTTACGGGGCTATGTCAAACTGGGGCAGATGTTTCCTCTGCGGGGCAGACGGCCTCCAAGCACGCCCGGAAATCGGCCGAGGCGGACCTCTACACAAAATATGGTACTCGCCGTGGTGGCAAAGGTGCCAAGATAGATCTGATCAATGTACCAGAAATCCGGTTTGCTTGCTATCTGATAGCGAGCAAGACCATGCGCCATTACACCAAGGGCGAGTGCACCTTAGACACAATTTCTATTGCGGAGCACTGCGTCAAAGGGGCCCGATTGAATTGGAGCGCGTTCGTGTTGAAGGAACTCTTCGCGGCCTGCGAAGACAATTACAGACGGACCACTAGTTTTATCTACGGATACTTGCTCCTAGCCTTCGCCATGTGGAAATGGCATGTTCCTCCGATACGGACACCAGCGGAACTCACCGGGAGCCAACCGTTCGCGATGCGATACTCCCCCTGGCAGGTGTCCACGGCCCCCAGCAGTAAGCAGGTGAACGCGGAGGCGTTCCGCGAATGGTATGGGAGGATGGTCGATGTGGTGGCTTCTCAGCAGCGGGTACCCCGGAACCTGCTGGATGAATACAGCGAACAAGTATGGTTTGGCGTCAGCCATAATCACACTTTCATCCGGCCATCTTGTGTCCCGCACCACACATTTCACATGGCGCCCTTGCGGTTCCAGTTGACCGACAGTATCTTCCACAGAGAGGTTTTAACATGGCCGGGGGTCGTTCGGCACGTTCAGGATGGAGTCATCCGATATAACTTTGATGGGATGCGGGCGGCCCAGCAGCCTGCCGCGACCAGTGCCGGGGAATCTTCCACAGTCGCGGTAGCGATAACCACAGAGGCCGCCGGGAGCGTAGCGACCCTGCCCGAGGCACTGGTCCCCATTGTGGAGCATATGAACGACCAAGTCCGGAGACTCAACGTGGCCACCCAGGTTGTTTCTAGTAGCGCCCCTATATTTCCTTCCTTTAATGAATTTCTTCTTAACCGGTCACTTGGTCTCTCCAACACTGCTTCCCTCACTTCCCCAATTCCCACTTCCCTGTTCACTTCTGCCACCCCCATCATCACGACAATGGGTGAACCGGGCCCCGAACCCGATTCCTCTGGGCCACCTCCATCCAAGAGGGCCCGTACCGCAGATCCCGTGGTGGACCTTACGGAGGATGATCCACCAGTCACGCCGCCCACAGCTACCTTAATCCCGGAGGAACCGCTGATTGACCCAGCAGATTTCCTCAACCTTCGTTTCCCTCCCTCCTCGTTCACTCCATCCACCGCCCCCTCCACCAGCAGACCACATGCCACTTCCCCCACTCTGTCCACTTCATCAGCCACTGTGTCCGATTCCTTGATCCGGGACCTCTTCGGCGGTGACCACGGGGCGGAGGTCACCTCCAGTACTGCCGCGGTGGTACCCCCTGTTGACCCCGTGGCCACGTCCCAGGAGCCCATTGCCACTATATTTGTTCAGCTAGACAGAGTTGGGGTTGATTCAACCAGCCCTTCCACAGCGCCAACCACGCAGCAGGACCGGCCAGAGCCTGATATGGCCATTTCGGTACAACAGCAGACGCCGGTCCACCTTCCAGAGCCTTCAGGCCGAGCAACGGCCATAGGACCGTCTTCACAGGAACAGACGCCTGAGCAGGGTGCCCCGTGCACAACGAATGCAGAACAACTGAGTCCAGCACAGTTATTTCTGCTCATTCAGCGGGCGGCCGGCAAGGCCGAGAAGATTCATACGGAGCTACAGCGGCGATGCACCGAGCAGGGGAACCAGATCACGGCGCTTACTGAACAACGCAATCAGCTACTGCAGGAGAAGGCCTACCTCCAGGAACAGGCCAACATTGTTAATCAGGCGCTTTCCAGCGTATGGCCGGAGGCACGGGCTCACAATGCCCCACTCCCTGCTCGCATAGAAGAGGACAGCATAGCTTTACAGGCTCGCCATCTCGGGGACGTCTTCACCACCATTTGCAGAGAGAACCAGGAATTACAAGCGGCGTTGGCCGCACGGCCTACCCTCCCAGATCCACCCGCTGATTATTCAGGACAGGTAACTGCCAAACAGGCACAGGCAGTCAATCTACAAGAGACTCTCCATTCCACGACAGCAGCGGCTTCGTCCCTTTTACGCAGCTTACAGGAGTGCTCCCTCGCATTGACAGTCAGAACGCAACCCATTGCTGCCCAACTACAGCAAATCTCCACCCAAATTCGGGCGACCACGGACCCGGCACGATTAGATCAGCTCTACGCTCAGTCGGACGAGCTGGAACTCCAAATGCAGAAGACCGAGGCCGAATCAGCAGCGACTAAGCGCACTCTCCGGGAGATGCGGCCGCCCCTTCGCACCCATGCCGAGGCGATGCATCAGCTGGACGCCACTGCCGCGTCCCAACTCGCCACACTGTTCGGGGCTGCCCCGACGCCCATCGACGAAGCCGCAGCCAACCGAATTTCCCAAGATGCTGACCTGCTTATGCAGGAATGGCAGCAAGCAGTGGCAACTTTCATAGAGCTTCGAGATTCAGCACTCCGCCGGGTCCCAGATTTGGGGCCCTTGTTTGAACCAGCAGGTGGCGGAGTACAGCAGGAAAGGGCAGCAGAAGAAGGAACAGCAGAGCAGGGTACAGAGGCCAGCGAAGGTATGGAAATAGAGACTGTCATTTGCGATTGACTCGCGGACGAGTCAAAGGATTGTGGTCGGGGCCTGTTGGGGCCCTTGTTTTTGATTAAGTTTTGAATTTTCGACCAAGACATTTTGAACTAGGACTCTTTTTGAGTTGCGGAAGGAACACACATAGCTAACGCGACTACGCCGCAGCGACCAGGAGTTGCGGAGCTACCAAGGCGGCACAGAAGTAATTGATAACTGGAGATTAGATAGAGATAAGTACAGATGGAAGAAATACAGCAGAAAACAGGAAGTGAAACATGCAGAAATCAGAAGAGAAGTCGGGAAAAGCCAGAGCAAAGACACAGTGAAGCCGCCAGTCGCGACGAGCGGGTGAATAAAAGGCGATCACCCGGCCGAAGGAAGAGAGTTGGAAGATTGGTTGCTGCTGTTAGTTTTCTCAAAGAACAGCAGACTGATGCCCCTGACCTCACAATCGTGCATCCATATTCATAGCACGGTGGCAGTAAGTCGCTGGCAGTAGTCAGAGGCAGGTCATAGGTCGCACCGTCTAGGCAAGTGGCAAGTCGCACTGCCCAATAGGTCACAGGTTGCAATTTTCTCCCAAGTCGCAAGGCAACTCAACCGACGGGCAAGCGAAGAGTCAGGGAGCCCAAAGGGAAATTTTGATCTATAAACCCCCCCCCCCCCGGGGGAAAGTGCCAAAGGGCTTCTTTCTGGGACTCAAAAGTCATATAGCATTGTATTGAAAGAGAACATTCCTTTTTACATATGAATACAAATACTTGTTGAAACTCCTTTTGTATTTGATGCATTTTGCTAGGAGAATACTATGAGTATATCTATACAGTTTCAGAACATCTTTTGATTAATGGAGCTGCACTTTCTAATGGCATCATTCACGCATTATGGTTTCCCGTATCTGTGTTAATGATGTTCATACTTATTGCTTGCTTAATGGATGTTAATGACTTTGTTTATTAGCATTACGTTTTATCTTTCGTGAAGTTAAAGGGGCGTCTCGCCATAAAGAACTGTTTCTTTTGTGGTCAGAATAGCCTACAAGCATAACCCCAAAGATGTGTTGTTGACAACACCTCCTTCGGCGTGTATGTTTTATTATTTGTCTTGTTACGCATAGTGTTACATACATGTTTAATGCATCAACCATGTATCTTGTATCATGTGAATAAGTGTGTGTCTGCAGGTTCGATCGAGTTCTTTTGAGACCAGAGGGAAGGTGATTTAAGCGGTAGTCGGACCCACACCCAGGACGGGATCCCCATTCCAAACTATTCAAGGTCTGATTGGGACTTTCTACCGGGGAGATCCCCTTCTGTTGGCCGGACAATTTTTCCCGTCAACAGACATCTATCTACAATGCAATAGTTTACAGCTTTTAACCTTAGGAACCTTGCCTTTGTTTTTGTCAAACCAGGAGGTGTATTCGAATTAAGCAAAACATAAACAATATCAGCATACCAAGAGGAATTCATAAAATGGTCTCCAACAATGGGTGTTGAGATTTCCTCTTGTTCATCCAAAGCATTAATCATATTAATATCAAGAACTTCAAAATTGGATTCAGGCATTAATCCAGCTAGACCTTGGCTTTTGATGAGTTTAGTGGTTTTTATCTCTAAATCATATTCAAGGATAACAACAATCCACTTACCTCTCTTACCATCTGGGTCTTGTGTTAGAATGTCTTTCACAACTGAATTTGGGACAAAGGCAATGATGTGTGAGTGAAGGATGTATACTCTGAAGTCTTTTAAAGCTTTAACCAAAGCAAATGCTTGCTTTTCCATGATGTTATACTTCAAAGGGGCATCCCTCAATGCCTTGCTAAATAATGCAATAGGCTGCTCTTGTCCTTGTGGATTTTTCTGTAAAAGGACAAAAGCTATTGTATGTTCTGATGAAAATGAAAAAATATAAAAATCTTTTGAAAAATCAGGACTTATTAGAACCGGTGTTTTGGTTAATGCTTGTTTCACCAGCTCAAAGGATTTTTTTGCTTCCAAGGTCCACTTTACCCCTTGCTCCTTTTTCAACATGTTTGTTATATTCCTAAGGAGCTCAGCCAAGTTGGGGATGAAACTTCTCAAAAAGTTTATCTTTCCAATGAAAGATTGCAACTCCTTGATGTTTCGAGGATGAGAGATTTGCAATATGGCCTCAATCCTCTTTGGATCTATCTTAATACCTTGTTCTGAAATAATGTGTCCAAGAAGTTTACCTTCTTGGAGCCCAGATAGTGTTTTCCTAGGGTTTAAAGATATCCCAAACTTTCTTCATTTCTCAAAAACTCTTCTTAAATGTTCTAAGTGCTCTTCATCTATTTTTGAAAACACAGTGACATCATCAAGGTATATAATGATGAAGAAGCCCAGTTATTCCGAGAATTCTATGTCCATGGCTCTTTGAAAATTTTCTCTAGCATTCATTAGACCAAAAGGCATTTTCAGATACATGAAAGTTCCCCATGGTGTAGTAAAGGTTGTCTTTAGTTGATCAGCAGGGTGAACTAAGATCTGATTGTACCCTGAATAGCCATCCAGCAAAGAAATTCTTCTAAACCCTACCACCCTTTGTAAAATATGATCCATTTTAGGTAAGGGGTAGTTGTCTTTCAATGAAGCTTTGTTTAAGTCTCTAAAGTCTATACAAAGCCTGATCTCTCAAGTTTTCTTCCTAATCGACACCAGATTAGACACCCACTCAGAATATCTAATAGGGAAAATAATACCAGCTTCATACATTTTCATGATCTCCTTCTGAACCGAAGGCAGCTGAACAGGGTTTATTCTGCACAGTTTCTGTTTGAATGGTTTTTGGTTTTCCTTGAGAGGGATTTTGTGTTGTATTATTACAGTGTCATAGGATTTAAGATCTTCGTAACTCCACGCAAAAACATCAGAAAACTCTTTAAACAACTCTATGTATTTGAGTTTAATGTGAGCTGGAAAATTTTTAGACAGTTTAATCATTTTCAGTTTAAGTTCACTGCCTATATTGCACTCTTCAACTTCAGTCTCTATAGGTTCCAGTTTTGGCTTCTTGGCCACATCGTTAAAATCAAATAACTCTTCTAGAGGTGCCAAACCGCTTGGCAAACTTTCATATTTAGAGTGAAAAGTTCCTAAGTCCTCTGTTTCTAACTCTGCATTCAATTTTGTCTTTTTTTTAGGTTTTCCATTCAGAAAATTAATATCGACAAGATCAGGAGACGATTCTTCTTCACCAAGAAAATTTTCTTCACTGCAGTCTGTATCATAATCTAAGTTTGAACTGTGTGGTTCGAATTCATTTCTGAATTGCATGAAGTCTTCTATTTTTTTGTCTCCATCAAACACCTGCCAATACTTTTCATTATCAGGCATGGCTGGTCTAAATTTTATCTGAGTGGTGCAGTCTTTGGTTTCATATGGCATTAAGCATGTTCTAGCTGCAAAGGCTAAATTGTGGGCTGCAATATTTCTTTTTCTTGGGACAAAAAACAGTTTGGACTCCTTGAATGTTTTCAAAAGGTCCATGACATCGTTTCAGTAGGCTCTAAATCTGGGATGATTCGCGTTATACTCCCCATTGACTTACCTAATGACTAACTCTGAATCCCCATACACATTGATTCTTCTGGCTCCTAACTTTTTCAACAAACGTAAGCCTAAGAGAAGGGATTCATATTCCGCTATGTTATTGGAACACTGAAAGTTTAATTTGCAGGAAATGCTTTCTGTGTGGTTGTTTTCAATGTTGCGTATCCAGACACCTGCACTAGCGTTAGTTTTAGTGCAGGATCCATCAAAAAACATACTCCACAGAGGACTATTTTCAGTTTCATCCTGGTTACTGTCCTCTTCAACTAACGTGCTTCCTGATTGTTGTGGAATATCAACACTTAGTTGTATTTGTTTTGATTCCCCAAGATTTTCGTTTATTTGGGGGTTGTTTTCTTGATTGTGAATGTTTAAAAGCAATGGACACCTGACTTCTAGCTCAAGACCTTTGTTTGGTTTTCTAATGTATTCAAATGCAGCAAACTATTTTGACACTTCTGGGTTGTGTTCCTCTTCCTCCCTATCGGCCATTAATCCTGTTAAAGTGACTTGTTCACTAAGTGTTTCATCATTAAACATAATATTTACAAAATACAGAGGAGAGTTTTGTGGTTGGTCTTGACTTGTAACTGTGTATTTCATATGGGATTCCCTGTAAAGTCTTCTATTCTAATTGAAAACAGGGATAGTCGCATAGGTCATATCCATCTGCATAGTCCCTTGTAACTTAGCCCCCCAAGATCTTGATAATAGCATTCCATACTTTGGGGGCACATCAGCCACAACAATATCCATGACTAAACATTTGGCTGGAATTTGGGCTAAGTTAACATAGAGGTCTTTGATTAATCCTAAACATTTTACTCTGCTGGAATCAAAGGAGTAAAGGTCTTTGTAAGGTCTGGTGATTTCTAGACCCAGGCTCTCCATTACAGCTTTAGGCATTAGATTATGAGAAACCCCGGAATCATGCATAGCATTGTGCAAAAAATTTTCATGAACGTTTAAGCTTACATAAAAGGGAGGAACAGGTCCCTCTTGATACATACCTTCAATATTAGGACCAAAAATCAGCTCTGGTTGGTCATCATTAAGATTGACTGTGTCCTCATTTTCCTCTATATTTAAAGCCTTCAAAATTTGGGTCCTATATACATGCTGGGTAGCTAACTCAGTGAGGGGAACAGAGATTTTAATCTTTGAAATTTCCCGCTCTAGGCTGAAAGGGATTTGGTTCTTTGAAGAACTTGTTTCAGCCTTATTAGCTGTCACTCTATCAACGCCATCAGCTTGTTGATTTGTCCTATTTACATTTGACAAAATGGTTTTAACAGGAGTACTAGCTGAGATGTTAGTACTACTAATGTCTGCACTCTGTTTTTCATTGTTTTGAGTGCCTTTCTCTTTGCCATTATCATAATTCACAGCCACTGTTTTGTCCTTCTGTTTGACAACTTTAGGCTTGGTTGTAGTGTTGTTTTGTGCAGATTTTTCAGAGGTTTTGGTGTTGGGAGTTTGTTGATTTGTTTTTCTTCTAAGGTCATATCCTCTTTGAGACTCTATGATGACATTTTCCATGTTTTGATAATAACTTTCATCATCTTCTCTTTTGTCATCATAAGGTGTATAAAAACCTTGTTTTCTATCATAATGGACTTCAAAGTCCTCATCCTCTACCCCCAACATGTTGATATCATCTTCCTCTATTATCTAATTTGTTTCCTCAACCTCACTTATATAGTTTTGATGAAAGGGAGGAGTGACCTATTGATCATCTTCCCTAGGTCTATTTGGAGGTTGATTCCTTCTAAAGTTCTGATTCTGGTTCTGGTTTCTATTTTGAGGAGTAGTTTGGTTTTGGCTTGCTTGTGCTCTCTTAATTATGCTCATATCTTTCATCATCTCTTCCATCATTCTCTCCATCTTTGAGTTGGAAGTAGAGGGTGTGGATTCCTCTCTAAAATATACTATCTTTTCATTTTTCATTCTTGCTCTCTTCTCCATCAAGTTGACTTCCATAGAAAGAGCACCCTTTTGCATCTCTTCAAGAGTTGCAGGATTTCTTTCCCTCAGATGATAGGCCATCTCAGGGTCAAACCCTTCAGGAAACTTGTTTAAAGTTGAGCCTTGTGGAGGTTTTAGATCTAGGGAAAGTGCATTATATACACTGCTAAATCTGGTACAATAAGCTTGTACACTTTCCCCAGTGTTTCTATGGAGGTTCTTGTAATCAGAAAGGACTTGGAGAGGATTCTTCTTTACTTCCCATTTGTTTAAGAATGTTTGATGGAAGGTTTGGAGATCATTGATACTATGGGGGGTTAAGCCTTTAAACCATTTTCTTACTTCTCCCCCCAGACTCTGAGAAAACAATCTAAGCTTGACAGAATCATCATCAATTTCATTTCTATCGAAGTAGTCATTCATCTTGTCCATGTGTTGTGATGAAGTTGTAGCATCATATAATGGAATTTTGGACTGATAGTCCTATGGGAGATTGACTAATGGTACAGGAAGGACTAAGGGAGCATAACACGTTGCCATGATATGTGGTGGGGGTGGATTCACAAGAGGTGGATTAAAAAAAGGGTAAGTGGGCTGAAGTGGAGTGGTTTGAACAGTGGATGTAGGATGAGCAGAAGTGGATGGACCAGGAGTAGATTGCTAAGCTGATCTTGGATGAGAGACACCTAAGTTGTGAAGGAAATGTAAATCAGGAGGTGTTGATTCTCTGTTACTAGGATGTTCACTCGTTTCAGAAGATGAAAGTGAAGACTCAGAATCTAACTGATCTAAATCACCAAGAGACCTAGTTCTAAAGGGATTTACCAAGTCAACTTGTGATTGTTGTAGAGTTGAAAGATTTTCAGGAACTGAATTAGCTCTCAAGGGTGATCTGAAAACAGTTGATAACTTAATCCTAGGAGACTTCCTAAGAATAATTTCTGGGTTATCACCTATCTCAGGTGGATCAGGGTCAGGATAGGCTCTAGTGTGAATCTTTCTAGGAGCCACTATGCTATGTTTTTCAGACCCAAATAAACAAGAAAAGTTCAACCAGGTATGACAGTCTTTGAGAGGTTAACTAGTCTGTTTACACAAATTTTAATCCTACAGTCCTCTAACTGAGTTTGAATGATATTACGATGATAAGGGTTCTTCCCAGTGGAGTCTTAAGGTCTATTCAGGATTGTGGAGTCACCAAGTGGAAGTTTTTAGCTCCTAAGGAGGTAAAAGGTTTTATGGTCCACCACCATGTTTATTTGATTTCCAATCTGAAATATTTTTGGTTTTTTGTGAGTTATTTTTCAGTTGTGTGGTTTCTAAGTGTTGTGGAGGTAAATCCCCTCTGCGGATAGAGGCGATCCCTACTAGCCTAGATCGAGTCTAGCAATAATCAAAACATGCTATGGCGCAAGTTCCTAATTGCAATAAACCAAATCGTGAAGAAGGCCTACCTCAAATCCAATGTTATCGTTTGTAGAAGAGATGATGCTCCCGTTTCCTTGCTCCAGCAGATCACAATCCTCTCGCTTGCTACGATCGAACACCTACACACACAAGAAACACGATGAACACAAGCGTAAAACCTGATATATACAATTATGTATCAGTCAAAGAAGACACAAATCATGATCGTAATGAACAATACAAGTGGAACCATAACCAATAGTCACTTATCATTAATTCATCAAAGGAAAATACAACCTGGCTCTGACGCTGAACCTTCCTTCGGTAGGTCGTCAGTGGAATACGTCTCGGTAAAGCTTGTCAGGAATGGGAACAAGCCTCTCTCTTCAATCGTCAATCTCCTTGCTATGGATTTGGCACTATGAGGACTATCAAAGCTCTTGCAACATTCTTTCAGCTGTGAAGGCTCTTGGAGATTAGCTTGCAAAGGGAAATGGAAATCTTATATAGATGGTGGAAGAGGAGTTGGGATCCCTACAATCATGGGATTGGCCCTATCCTCAAGGAAGCTTCCATGAGAGGTGGAAAACTACTTCCTCTACATGGAAATTCGAAGCCAACCTCCCAACTCAAATTAGAGACCAATTTAAGAATTGGTTGGGGATAATCTTATGCCATTTATTTTTAAAAAACACCCTTTATCAAGCCTGGCGCGGGTGCGGCTCTGAGACAGAGCGCAAATTGGCACGCCCTCTTTGGAGGATTTTCCCCCTTGGCGCGAGGGCTGAACTGTGTACCCGCGCCAATCCAAAAAAGGCTTCTTTTAGGGTTTTTCACAAGGAGTTGTCTTTAGGGAAATGAAAGTACATGTCTAGGGAAATTCCATGAAAGTGTTTTCAATTTATGTCACTGCTCACAGGTCACGAAATGAGCCCTCCAATGTGCGGGATGGGGAATTGCAGGGACGGTGAAAAATTGCTGTGTAACACTAAGAATGTACTAACTCTGTTTCAAAACTTAGCTACGGTTATGAGACAAAGACAGTCTACTCTTATGGCTAAGCCAACTGATTTTTCAAGGTTAGATAAGGTCTTATGAGAATCCTAGGATTTGCCTAGTTTGTCACTGATTCAAACAAGTTTCATCATGATTACCATTTCTTGGTAGCGCTTGAAAAGGCTGATTTTTACTCACAATGTTTTATGAAGTTTTTAAGGGAACCTAAGGTGAAAATTCAACTGGGTCCCCAGTGGAGTCGCCAGAAATGTTAGTTGCTGGTGGCTCAGATGGTTAATATAGCAAATGTTTAGTGAGTAAAGGGGTTTATGAGATATTTTAAAGTTTTGAAGAAGAAAATCACTCAAAGATCCCCAACGGAGTCGCCAGAAATGTTAGGAATCTATAATTAGAAATATTGGCAAAGTCCAATCACAGAAACAACATTATTTCAACCACTTTTGGATTCTAGGATCTAGCCCTCCTGAATCCGGAGAGGGATCTCTCCAATAAGTGCAAAGATGGATTTGTCTTTGAATTTTTGGGTAATGATATTAGGCTAGTTATGAAGGCCAAGGGTTTTATTTGTTTTTTGGATGGTTAAGCATGATTACTATCTGAGGTGGAGATTTATAAATGCAAAGAGTTTTAAAGGTGTGAAGTTGCAAGCAAATAGAATAAGCTTTGGCCAGGAAGATAGATAATTGCAGGTTTTAGTCCATTTGGCTATGGAGTCACAATAGGGTTTAATTGAAGTAGCAAGAGGCAAGAGTGGTCCATGGGGAAATTCATCTATGTCTAAGGATCTATTTAAGGTTTGATTTATGGAATGAAATGATACAACAAGAAGGGGAAATAAACAGATGAAGAAACAAAGAGAAGCCTAAGATCTGGTAAGTACTTTTAAACTAGCCAACTTTTGACATACACTTAAGAAAAACATGAAAGTAAACTAGGATCTAGTAAGTAATTTTAAACTAGCCAGCCTTTGATACACTTTCAATAGAAAACATATAAAAATAGAGGGAAACACTAATGATAACAAAGGATGGTCTAAGATCTGGTAAGTACTTCTAAACTAGCCAGCTTTCAACACATTCCAAGGGAAACATTTAGACAGTCTTTGGGGATAAAAATATGACCAGGGCACACCATATCTTCCTTAGTTCATCTCTACTTAACCAGTAGTTAACATAACATTTAATAATAATATTTAGCTAAGACAATAAGACGAGGGAACGCTAGCATTCCTATGCTTAAACTGAATTGAATCATTCCCAAATAGCACAGATTGGAAGAAAACATGAATATAAAGATTTTCAGTCAGAGAAGGGTACTGATATACAGTAGGTCCTAACTCCATGCATGCTGTTCTTTATAAGAGAAGATGAAACATAGTGAAAAAAAAAACAAAATAAAAAATTAAAATGAGAAAAACATCACCGTCGACATAGACCAGGATCCCATAAATCAACTTGTATTGATGCTCCAAACCAGTTACAGCTTTAAGTCCAATGATTTAGTTTAGCAATCATCTACTCATCTCAGCCTAACTTATCTATCACAAGCAGAGCTCCAAGGGCCAATGAACATTATTTACAGATAGAAGTATCAAGCTCAATTACATTACAATGATCAACAACTACATCAACCAACCCCTCACTCATCTTCTGCAGTAGTATATATAGACGAATGAGGATGTGAGATCTGATAAAAGATATCTAAAGATAATTAATACAGACTTAATGGCTTCTTCGGCCTTTGGGGGGCTCGATGAAGAAACTTACATAGGTGTCCTCTGTATTAAATGATTTACATAAATATTTAAGCTCAATGGGAGCTCTTTTTGACCTTTGAGGCTCTATGTAATGTCAAAGTAACTCTGATGATGTTTTGTCATTAAGTTTGTTTGTATAATTCACTCTCTGGCTACGCTTGAGACAAATATCTGATCTCGATCAATAACTCCGGCCTCGGATATAAATACTTTGAGGCAGAGGTGGCATCGTGGTAGCTAGAGGGATCAATTTGCCTCAGCTGTGGCGGTGGAGGCTTTCTGGCTGATGAAATTTTATGATCTTTATTTTAACTATGTTTTAATTTGGGGATTAGGCTTTTGATAAACCATCTTAGACGTAATCCCCAAAAATTTGTCTTCTATCTTCTGTTCTGATATATTTTGTCTTCGGCACTGATACTCTCTGACTGTGCTTGATCATTGTGTTTTGCTAGTGTTCAAGGCTACGCAGGGGTGATATGGCATAAATGCCTCATGAAACACCGATGAAACATGAATTTTAAACCCTGCGAATGATTTTCTTTTATGAATCGAAGGCAGGAGGATCGTCACCCTCTGCCTTTAAATTTTCTTCAGACACAGCGGAAAAAACCATTGGAACCCTACAAAATACAAATAATGTTATAAAATCCTGCATGTATAAGTTTACTGCTTCAGAAGGCGCGTGGAGATAGCATGGCCGTCGGATGGCATCATCCAAAGGTGGATATTGATTAGGAGAAGTCAAAGGGAAGGCGGAAGAAAATTTAAATCAGAGCCGTCGATCGCGCAAAGATCGACGGTCAGGAGCAAAGGTGAATAAATAACGTGAAGGGGTCAAAATATTCAGAAAAATGAAATAAAATTAGAGGCAAAGGTTTAAAACCTTTGTTTTGGAGAAAAATGATCGAAAATCATGTTCGGGGTTCGGGACAAATGTGGGCCATCAGATGAGATCGGCCCACGCGATCAACGATGGAGAATAGGAGCCAATAAACCTTAGAAGCATGCCCGAACATCAAATTTTTAATAAAATCCAGATGAATAAAACCCCTGGGTCCGAAAATGCTGACTGGATGAGGAATCAGGGTAATGAATTTTGGGCCATCGATCTGCAGATCAGATAGACGGCGGAGATGCCTTTAACACTGCGCCGTACCCCAAGTTATCGCACGGGCATCTTCGGAGAGCAACTACCATTCGATGAGCGGCCTCAGATCGGACGGCACACATCAATATCATGCCCACTCCACATCTGACCTTTAACACGCGATGAGGGTGGTATTTTGAACAGTGCTCAGGACACGTGTTGGCCAGTGTATGGAATCGCTGCGAAATAGAAAAAACCGCCCCGCTCTCAAAAGCGGTGCGATGAAATCCGCTTGGTTTTGCAACAGTAAGTGGCTGGCGGGGACCACCGGGGTGATGGATTGCGCGCCGTCGATCTGCGGATCAGATCGACGGTGGAGAGCAATTAGAACCTTTACACCAGCGGAAACTTTATTATATAATAAAACCGACAAATTTATATAAAACTAAGGTTTAAACTTCGGGGTGAGAGATTAAATTTCAAATAAGATTCGGCACCCGTCGGTGGGGCCATGGGTTATATGGAAAACCATATGGTCGGGGTTTATGGGGGAAGGGCTAATCGTAATCGGGCAATGCGATAAGCGCTTGGAAGGCTGGCGCTCGGTTCTAGCACCAAGACGCATGGAGGGGAAGGGTTAAAGACTTAGCCCAAGGGGGCTTAAGTCTATAATATATAAAAAATATGATTTTTATGGATTTTCAATGATTTTCAAAGGATTTTATGGGTTTCGATAAGGGAAGAAAGGGTCTTAAATCTTATCAAAGGGATTTTTGATGGGAGGGGAAAGGAGGAAAATAGGAAATGAAGGATTCTAATAAGAATGAAAGGGGTAGAAAATGAGGTTAGTTTTGGAAGAGGGATGAAGGATAAAATGGTGTCTGCAGCAGTATCATGTCTTTGAAATCAGCAGGATTTAAGAGTTTTTAAGATAGGAACAGTAGTGAAGATTTGGACAGAGGCATGAGGCCTTCAAGTGTCTTCAAGAGCCAACACTTTTTTGCAATAAAATTTGTTCCTTGAAGGCTCCAAAAAATTTTTAGCCAGCATTTGGTATAACAAATTTTATAGCTGGCTAACACGGAGTATTCTGATATGAAAGTGTACGATAAGAGCATAATTCATCACACCATTGCTTTAAAGCCTGATCAAAAGCCTTTCCACCAGAAAATAAGGAGAATGAATCCCAAGTTGCTACCCTCCATTCAAAAAGAGGTAAACATGTTGTATACAGATGGTATTATTATTCCTTTCTATTTTTTGAATTGGATGTCAAACTTAGTGCCAGTAAGAAAGAAGACCGGAGATATTAGTTTCTATTAATATTTCAAAAATCTGAATAAAGTATCGTTGAAATACAACTACCCACTTCCAAAGATGGATCATATTATGAAAAGGGTGGTTGGTTCTTATATAATTTCATTGCTGAATGGATATTCCAAGTACAATCATATTTTAGTTCATCGGGATGATCAGGAGAAGACAACCTTTATAACACCTTGGGGTACTTTTATGTATGCTAAAATGTTGTTTGAATTGAAGAATGTAGGAGAAAATTTTTAGCGAGCAATGGATATCACCTTTTCCAATGAAAATGATGTATTTTTGGTCATTTATCTTGATGACATCACAATTTTTTCCAAGATGGATGAAGAGCACTTAAATCATTTGAAGGAAAATTTTCAGAAATGCAGAAAATTTTGGCATATCACTGAATCCAAAGAAGAGCTTGTTCGCTATGGAAGAAGGGAAATTTCTTGTTCATATCATATCTAAAGATTACATCCGAAAAAATCCTTCAAGGATTGAAGCAAATCATGATTTGGATTATCCTAGAAGAAAGAAATAAATTCATTCATTCAATGCTAAAATCAACTTCTTGAGAAGGTTTATTCCTAACCTTGTTGAACATTTAAGAGAAATCACTGATATGTTGAACAAAGACAACGAGGTGAAGTGGTCCGATGAGTTAAAGAAATAATTCAATCAAGTTAATTTTTCCTTATCTCATGCCCCTATGCTTATCATCCCTGATTATACACTTGATTTTATCCTCTTTTCCTTTGATTCTGAACATACTCTAACTATTGTCCTCATGCAAAAGAAAGATTGGAAAACAGAGTAGCCCGTTGCCTTCTTCAGTAGAACCATAAGAGATGCAGCCTTGAAGTACAATATCATTGAGAAATAGGCCTTGGCACTAGTTAAAGCTTTGAATTATTTCCGGGTGTATATTCTTCACTCTCATGTTCTTGCATATGTCCCAAATGTTGTTGTCAAAGATGTGCTCACACAAAATGATCCTGAAGGTCAACGTGGTAAGTGGATAGCTGCCATGATGGAGTATGAATTGGAAATCAAACCTACAAATATGACCACGGTACAAGGCTTGGATAAGCTCATGGAAGAATCAAACTTGCATGCCTTGGACATCAATTTTATTACTGCATTATCTGAGGAGAAAGAGGTTGATCCATTACCTCACATATCTTAAATTTTTTCTTCATCGCCGTGGTATGTTGATATTATTCATGTGTTGCAACATTTGAATCCTCCTCCCAACTTTCCTAGCAGTAAAGATAGATCTCTGAAGTTTAAGGCTCTAAAGTATTAAATTATTAACAATGATTTGTATTGGAAAGACCTGGGAAGAATTTTGTTGAATTGTTTGGTAGAAGGAGAAGTTGATAAGGTGATGAAAGAATTTCATAAAGTTGATTGTGGTTATCATATTTTCTGGAAGACCACAACAAAAAAGATACTGGGAGCTGGATTTTATTGGCCCAACTTGTTTCCTGATGTTTAATATACTTTCATGAGTTGTCATGAGTGTCAAATCTTTTAGGGAAAAAGAAAACTCTTACCGTTTCCCTTGAAACCAATTGCAGTTCAAGCACCCTTCCAACAATGGGTTCTTGATTTTGTTGGAGAGATTCATCCTCTATCATCATCTCAGCATAAGTGGATACTCATTGCCACCGATTACTTCACAAATTGGATTCAAACCATCCCATGAGGCAAGCTACATACACCATCATTATTCAGTTTTTGGAGAGTAATATCTTGTTTCGTTTTGGATGCCCATAGAATATTAGCACTTACACTACAGCCGCTTTCAAGTCCAAAAATATGATTGAATTTTATGATAAATATCATATAAGACTTGGGAATTCTACAACATATTATCCTCAAGGAAAGGGGTTAGCTGAATCATCAAACAAATCATTGGTGAACATAATCAAGAAATTGCCTCAAGAGAATAAGATAAATTGGCAAAAGAAGTTCATAAAATCTATATGGGCGGACATAGTTAGCACGAAGAGGTCAATAAACATGTCACCTTTTAAGTTAGTATATGGTGTAGACATAGTTTTTTCCACTTCTCTAACAGTGCCAGTTGAAAATTCTACAAAAGATCTGTTAGAGTCGGTCTTTACAGCCCTCCGTCAGTGATCGTTTCGCTTTTGCATATTCATTCTTAGGTGTCTCGCTTGTTCCGCTTCGTTTCATTTCGCTAGGAGCATGCCACTGATTGACGAGGGGGTCTAGTTGTCATGTGTTTCCTCATGCTTGTACCTGCAGGGCTATTTAAAAATTCTTCAAAAATTACTGGAGTTCATCGTTATTTCATTCATGGTCATTAAATGTCAGTTTCGTTAAAAAAGAGTTGTTAGTCCTAGAGTCTAGGGTTTTCGAGTCTTTGCATATATGTTATAAAGCCCGCAGGCCATGAGGTTGGTTTCGCAAGTTTTGATTTCATATTTTTATTATCATAAGAATTTGAAAACATTTCTGGTCCAAAACTCTGTTTTGGAACTAGAAATTGTTTAATTCCATTTTTGTAATAATTATATTCATTTCACCATGAGAAGCTTCACTGCAAGCCTCTAATCTTTTCCTAAGCTAAAGTGTCGTATCCCTGCAAAAGACAGCAAAGTTATCAGTCCAAAAACTCAGAAAAGCCAAAGAGAAACATTGTAATAAGAGACCAAATGACAAAGTGCAGAAACATTATGAAAGTGGGTTGTCAAATAAATTTGAAAAGCAATCTGATTTGATGAGATATTTATTTCATATATAAACATGACAATCAAACTCATTTGCCAAAAATCTGCAAGGCAGAGGTCGAAGTCAAGTTTTTGAAGGCCGTAGGCAAGTTTTCATAGTTCTGGACAATGTTTGGAGGGCGCGGGACCCACTTGAAACGGGTGAGACCCACTTGAGGGGCGCGACCCACTTGAGCGCCATAGCCACTGTAAAGTTGAACGGGTGAGACCCACTTGGGGGGTGCGACCCACTTAAATCAGTGTGCGACCCACTTAAATCAGCACCCAGAAAATTCGTTTTTGCGCCCAGATTCGATTCTAGTCGACTCCAAAAGCTTCCAAATAGGTTTTAATCATTGCTCATTCGATTTTTAATATGGTTGTGATGTCATTGATGTTGGGGAAACATGCCGTCCTTGGAGAGAAATATATGAACCCTTCATTCACATGCAAGTTAATTTTGTAAGGGTTTTGAAACTGTATGGGCAGTTTTGTGGAAAATGTGAAAACCTTCAAATGGTGGATATGTTCACACCCTAGCACGTTGTATAGATGATCCTCACGCCCTCAGTTATCATCTTGTCACTACTGTTCATGCTCTTTCATAATTTGCACAGTCTTATGTCGACTAATCTATAGCCCTCATTACCATAATATCACCATTGCTGTTGTTATCATTATATTACCACTGTGATAGTAATTTGTGTCACTATGGTCATGGTCTTCTCCCTTTTCTCCAGTTCATAAACACAGTCCTCTACTTGTTTGCTTCTTTGAAAAGCTTTGCCCATCGTTACCAAAATTTTGCCCCATACTTTGCAGCTGGCATTCATTTGTGAAACTCACTTATGGTCAAAACAGTGATAGTTCTCATGCCACTAAAACAAAGCCATCTTCATTGTAATTTTGTTTTCCTATGATACTTTGGCAGTGGGTGATATCTATTGGGTGTTGAAACATACATTATAACTTTGTTTTCACTGCATCTATATCAGTATACATATTGCAAATATCTTGTTCAAAGCCATGTCAGAGACAGAGTCAGATTATGAGCAGGAGTCGGACAGTGATTCCACGACGGAGGGTAATGTGCCACGGAGGCCTCACCGAGGTGGCAAAGGTGGTGATCATCGCAGGGAGGAGCCTACTTCTTTGGCTCAGTTGCAGGCATGTCCATTAGCAATGGATTCTTTTCGGTATCTGTTATGTTTTCGATTTTGTGAGATGATTTCACAAACCCAGCTTCATCGTGAACTATCTCGCTTGTTTGTTCTTCATTTACGTAATGGCCATGTAAATCTCGCTGGAGTAGATTTCTTTTTGTCCCCAATGACCATTTCTCAGGCCACTGGTATACCAAATGTAGGAGAGGAATGGAACAAACGACAGCATTTAGAGAAATCCCACTATCAGCCATACATCAAACCTGAGCATATGAGGCACTTGAGCAGAGTTTTTCCTTTCAGATTCCTGAGGGATGAGTTTGCACCACTGATGAAACTCATCATTCGGTATTTCAGTTGCGAGGGCAGATTCGCACGTCTCTTTGCGTACCATGTTCGTTTGTTGATGCACTTCACAAGGGTACGTATGATGAACATTCCGTATTTTATGTATCGCAACATAGAGAGGATGGTGATTTTTGTACAGAATAAGAGCCCAGCACAGCAGCATAGAAGTATATATCATTACGCCTTGATCAAGATCATAGTGTTACATCAGTTGGCACAACAGGGCATCACTTGGGAGGATTTCATCTCCCGTGACTTTTTCACAGTGTCACAGCCGCTTCCCGAGGTAGTTTATGGTGCGGGAGAGCCTTCACACCAGCCGGACATTCCTGAGGTTGGGCAGACCAGTGCCCCATTGTTTATGACATATCAGCAAGGCCACAGGGCCTTATTTGCAGCCACACAGCGAGTATTATCTCCACCCAGGGTGGAAGGGGTCTTGTCGACTTCATCAGCAGAGTGAGTATTATCTCCACATGATGTGGAAGGGGTCTCGCCTTCTTCTTCAGCACAGGTACAGATACAGGACAGGGGCAAGAAGCCCATGCATGATGAGGGTCCATCAGGAGGCCGGGACACAGATTTCACGATCATTGATGTTGATGCGAGCTCTCCTAGCTCGAAACTGAGGGAGATCATCCAGGAGCAGGGGGCCGAGAATGACACGCTGAAAGATCAATTGCAGAAAGCTCAGTGGGTGATAAAATGTACGAGCATTGCAGCAACGATGCAGGGATAGGCACACACTTTATGAGGTAGACGAGTCGTGAGATTGTGATTGACGAAGAGACTGGTGACATGACTCCAATCGATCGGTTCTGTGCTCACGCATGTAAACATCATACGGAGAGATTCTTTGTAGGAAAATAGAGAGAAGGACATGCCGTCCCATGAAAGGCCATTATTAGGCTGCATGCATGTTTACGAGCGAGAATGAAGATTTTGAAGAAGGAGATTGAGGCGAAACTTTAAGAATGGCGGAAAAGGCCTGATCCCCTCCGGATTTTGGCCGATGCTTCATTGGCTGGGCAAGATACATGATGGAGGATCTTCGCTCTGAATTTGAGCAAATTCGGAAAACATTTTGTCATTTTTAAATTTTTTGGTCTAAAAACAGGTTTTTCAGTTAAGCGGGTAGCGCGCACATATGCTCACTTTTTGTTTGGGACACTTCATGAGAAGAATACACATTTGGTTTCATGATAGCTTCACATCCTCAGGCATTTCTCTCCAGGCATTTTCATCAATTTTGGATGGTCAAAGGCTTAAAAAACACCATGAAAACCACCTTGTTGCCTTTGCTGTGAGGCCTTCTGGGAGAATGAAGTTTTGGAGGGTCAAGCTAATCAGAGAGAAAGTGTCTCTTGGGTTGGATAAGCCAACATCCAGGGCTTTCCAACGAGCTATCATGAGCTCAATTTGGATGCGGGGGTAAAAATCAGTTGAAAGGCGCGCGACCCATACTGTTTCGAGGCGGCCGCAGATTTTCAGGCTGGTGCCAACTTCCAGAAACAGGATTTTGCTTTGATTTGGACCAGTTTTGCTTGGGGATGAAATTTTTGAGTTATTATGATGTAAATTTATGTTTGGAATGTAACTTTGGTTCATTTTTACCTATTCTAGAAGATTCACTCTTAAAAAAGTGAAAATCATGTAAATGAATCAGTTTCCACTCTTTTAGAGGCAAGTTGTTAGCTGCCTAGATTTTAGCTCCTTGATTAGAATTTGTTGGAACTGCTCCTAGAAGGAGGATTTTGACCCCTAGAGGTGTGGGAAGGGGTTAGAGTGATCTATATATTGTAATTTCTGATACATTCTACAGGTTGGACTCTTGGGAGACTTTTGGCACCATTGTACATATTTTTTCATATTTTGGCTAAGGAAAGATCAAAGGTTTTGCGGCACTTGTTGGGATCCTTGTGGTGTTTTGTTCTTGATGGTGTTTTCTCTCTATTTACTATAAGTTCTTCATGTTTAATGTATGCCATTCCTTTCATATGCTTCTGAACTAAATTGAATGAGTAGATGAGGTTGAATCCATTGTTTACCGTGCTCTACCTTTGAATTCATTTAGTTCTATATGTTTTCGACTGTTTGGAGAGGATCCAAGTTCTTCTTTGCCCTCTTCAGCGCCTCGTCGGTCTAATCTGTCCGTATATCCAATCAAAAGCATCAAGACAATCACCTACCTCGCCCCAACTCGAAATCTGCAAAGGTCTGACCTTATCCCCGGACCCAAAATTTGTTTTCCCATTTCTCCAACGAAAACCAAAAAAATCAAAATCAAACTTACCTATCTCTTTACTAGCCTAAAATCAGCTCCTATTGTAAGTCATCTCGCACCCTATTTCTCATTTTATCGAGATTGACGGAGAGAGCCCTCTCCTGCCCTCGTAGGGCTAGCTACGAGGCTAAGCGTGGTTTGATGTAGCCTTGAGTTTTATCTCATTTCAGCCTGAGGTAGATTTGAGCGCTAACATAGTGGCCACCATACTGGGGAATAAATAAATCTCAATGGTTTTCTTGTTGATGTGTTCGTTTCATGAGTCTTAGACGGAGTCTGAAGTCACGCCAGGTAGCTTTCGAAACGCTTTTGCCATGCATAAGCGGTAGTAGATAAACGCTGCTTCAGTCGATCTCCGGTAAGCTTGTGAGTGCAGCACTTGATTTGCGAATCACCCCAGTATACTTGTTCGTTCTAGACCTTTGGATGATTGAGTCTAGAAGTCGAAAGGCTGAAGATAATTGATTGTGTTCCTTGAAATTTATCCCGAAAAGATTAATACACTGGCTTCAAGAAGGAATACTAGGTCGAATCCTGACCCTGATCCACCAACGATATTTGAAAATCCAAATCTGATTCCTAGGATCCTTAGAAGACAAGGAAGTCAAGAAAGTTCTAAGAGAGAAAGTCAAGTGAGTTTTGGAAGTTCTAGATTGCTTTCTAGATCTGCATCCTGTCCTGTGAAAATTATATATGTTGATGAAATTCCTTTTGATGCACGATTTGAAACATCCTTATTCGTAAATTTTTCTGAAACTGAATTATCAAGATTAGTTCCCGATCCATTGTTTGCTGAAGATTTGCAATATAGATTTGTTTCATATCACTTGGATAGACAGTTGCAAAATTCTATTGTGGCTACCAATACTCCCCACTGAACCTCCCTTTATCCCTACCATTCCGGTTCAGCCTGAATTTTCTGATCAGCAATCAACAGTAATTTCTCCTTCGTCTCCACCGCATACACCTCGCACACCTACTGCTCCTAGTCCTCCTGTTTCTCCTAGACAACAGATTATCATCAATCCGCCAAGAGTCATGGCAGCCAGATTTGCACCTCTTGTTTTGCCGGCCAATCTAGATGCTATGCCTGTTGACTATCAGAGCAAAATTCCTATATTTGATGGCACCCCACAAAGTATATCAGCTCAGCAGCATATTGTTCGAATGACAGACTTCTTGGATCTGCATGAAATTGATGCAGAAAATGTTTCAATGAGATTGTTTGCCCAGACATTTGGAGGAGAAGTTCGCAAATGGTTCAGAGCATTACCGGCCAGAAGTATCAATACATTGCAAGACCTTCAGACACAGTTCTTAGATCGATGGGAGATGAAAAAGGATCCACTGCAGATCACTTCAGAGTATACAAACATCAAGCGTAATCCTGGTGAGTCCATTCAGGATTATATCATTACATTCAATACAGTGTACAATGCAATCCCAGATGACTTAAGGCCGTCCAAAAAGTCAGCTCTTCTTAAATTCCCGGATGGTTTTGATCCGGAGATGGCTTATTCGCTGCGTGACAGAGATCCGCCTACCTTAGAAGATATGCAGAAGATTTCCGTTAGTGTTGAGGCAAATCTGAACGATAAGATAGCACGGTTGAAAGCAGAAAAAAGAGTGACTATAAAAGAAGAGCCTTCCACATCTACATCCGAACAACACTTGATTCGTGAGATGGAAAAAATGTTAAAAAGAATGAATCTTGACAAATCGGAAACGCAGATTCGGAATCCAAATTACTGTGGCCAGCAGCAACCACAGTTCAGAATAAAGCAGCGTGAACAAAGACCACCAGAGCCAGCAGCTCAACAGCAGATCAAGACACCTCTTTTGCAGAATTTTGTGAGTCAAGATTCAGACGATGATGATGATGTTTCAGGTGAGAAAAATCATTTCTTCACCCCCGATGATTTGCCTATTTATATTACCGAGGATGAAGAATATGGAGAAAGTTCAGCTGTTCAGAAAGATGAAGATTTCATTCTAGCTAATGTTGCAGATTTAGAGGAAGAGTCAGATGAATACCAAAGAGGATATTTAAATTCTTTGTCTGCCCAACAAAAGCAATACTCATTAAGAAACCGAGATGTGCCCATAAATCCAATTCAGAAACGAAAATAAGCTTCAGCACCAAAGACGGATTCACCGATACCACAGAAGAAAGGAAAAGAGACAATTAATCCCGCAGCTAGTAAAGTATCATCAGCAGAAAAGGTAAATCAGTCAAACATAGTGAAAGACAAGGCTGAAAAGAAGGAAGTTCCGGTCAAAGAGGTTGAGAAAGTTTCAGCATTTAGTTTGGAAAATGAAACTTCCAAATTAAAAATATCTATTCCTTTGACAGAAATCATGAAGAACAGCAGCTACCGAGGTCAAGTCTCCAAAATTCTGAACTTTGATCCAATGTTTGATACAGTAAATGTTGAGGATGATCAGCCGGAATTGATTTTTGGGCCTGCATTAGATGGTGAGTCTCCTGACAGTGATGTTCCTCCATTTTATATCAGTTTGAGGCTGCATGAATATGTTTTGCATAATTCCATGTTCGATTCGGGTGCTTCGCACAATTTGATGCCAAAGGCAATCATGGAAAAGTTGGGACTAGACATTACAAGAAAATATCATGATTTGTATTCATTTGATTCCAGCCGTGTGAGGTGTATAGGACTCATCAAAGATTTGGTTGTAAGCTTAGATCAAATTCCAGCGAAGAATGTCTTAATGGATGTGGTGGTGGCGGACATTCCTCCGCGATTTGGTATGCTCCTTTCAAGATCTTGGGGAGCCAAATTGAAAGGTACACTTCAGTTAGATTTCTCTTATGCTACAATTCCAGTCTTCGGTCAAATGAGAAAGTTATATCGAGAGCAGAAGATGAAATACATGATAACCAGCAAAGAGAAGCCAATCAATCATCCTGTAAATTATGTACATACCGATTTAGAATCGTTTGTGTTGCTTGCTGATAGTTTTAATGATATAGAAATTCAATTAGTTCAGGCAGAAGATATACCAGAAATCACTGAAAATTTTAGAGAAGTTCTGCAAAAAGAGAGGAGAGAAAAAGAAGCTACTGTGGAGCAATCAGCTGAAGACAATGGGCAGCAAACAGAAAAAACAGAGCCGGTACAATTTCAGCATTTAGAGGATGATGAAGATGGTCTTTGGACCATGGATTTTGATGGCGCAGTGGGCAGTGATGGTGCTAGGATTGGTGTGTGGATTCGTAGTCCGTTTTCCGCTCCGGATAAGGTTCCGAGCAATGTGAGGGTGTGTTCCTACAAGCTTGCATTTGATTGTTCTAATAATGAAGCGGAATATGAGGCTCTAATTGTTGGCCTTAAGATTCTTAAGAAGCTGAAAGCGAAAAAGATTGCAGTATATGGTGATTCAGAATTGGTGATAAAGCAGGTTAAAGGTGAGTTTTAGGCCAAGCATCCTCGCATGAGGGCTTACCGTAATGCAGTTTTAGACATTCTGAAATTATTTTCTGATCATACCTTGACATGTGTGCCTCGCATACAAAATGGTGTTGCTGATGGTCTTGCTAAGGCAGCAAGCAATCTTAAAATTCCAATGAATTCCAGCAACAAATTTGAGATTCATGTGAAACACCGCCCCACCGTTCCAGACAATCAGCGATGTTGGCAAGTCTTTCAGGATGATGAGGAGATTAATGATTTTCTGCAGAATAAGGGTAAGTTTAAAGATACCTCCATAGATACAGAACATGATGATGGTAGTGATGACATACAAATAAACCAAATGGAAGTGCTGCAACTTAAGGATAACATCATTCCTAAGGGATTGATTCCTTTGGAAGAATTGTTTGATCAAGATGATGTAGCCCGCAAACCGACATTGAGGCCCACGGAAAAAGGTGTGGAAGAGGTAAATATTGGGACAGCTGATAATCCCAAGATGGTAAAGTTATCAAGGTCATTGTCACCAAAGGTAAAGGCAGAATATGTGAAATTGTTGTCTACATTTTCTTATGCATTTGCGTGGGATTATTCAGATCTAAAAACATATGATACTAACATCATTCAGCATACTATCCCCATCAAACCAAATCAGAAGCCTTTCCGTCAAAAGTTGAGGAGAATCAATCCAAAGCTGCTACCATCGATCGAAAAAGAGGTAAATAGGTTGTATAAGTCAGGAATCATTGTGCCTATTCGATTTTCAGATTGGATATCAAATTTGGTGCCCGTGAGAAAGAAGACAGGTGAGATCCGTTTATGTATTGACTTCAGAAATCTGAATAAGGTATCATTAAAGGACAATTATCCGCTGCCAAAAATGGACCATATATTGCAGCGAGTAGTTGGAGCATCAAGGATGTCACTACTCGACGGATACTCAGGTTATAATCAGATTTTAGTGCATGAAGATGATCATGATAAGACTGCGTTCACCACTCCTTGGGGAACGTTTCATTATGCAAAAATGCCATTTGGTTTGAAGAATGCAGGTGCCACCTTTCAGCGTGCAATGGACATGGCTTTTGCCAACGAGAAAGATGTATTTTTGGTTGTTTACCTTGATGATTTAACTGTGTTTTCAAATTCTGATGAGGAACATTTATATCATTTGAAAGTTGTTTTCCAGAAGTGCAGAAAATATGGCATTTCGCTGAATCCGAAAAAGAGCCTTTTTGCCATGGATGAAGGCAAGCTCCTTGGCCACATCATATCAAAAGATGGCATTCGTGTTGACCCTGCACGTGTTGAAGCCATACAGCAGATTGAGCAGCCCCGGAACAAGAAAGAAATACAGTCATTTAATGGTAAAATGAATTTTCTGCGTCGTTTCATTCCAAATCTTGCAGAGCATCTTAGAGAAATCACGAACATGCTGAAAAAGGACAGTCAGGTAAAGTGGACAGAAGAGGCAGTGAAATCATTCAATTTTGTAAAGATAGCTCTTTCTTCAGCCCCTATCTTAATCAGCCCGGATTACACACAGGACTTCATTTTATTTTCTTTTGCTTCTGAGCATACATTGGCAGCTGTTTTGATGCAAAAAAGGGATGGAGTTGAGAAGCCCATTGCTTTTTTCAGTCGGATCATAAGGGATGGAGCATTGAAGTACAATATTATTGAGAAACAAGCACTTGCGCTTGTAAAGGCCTTGAAATATTTCCGTGTGTATATACTGCATTCCCACATTATAGCATACGTTCCTAACGCAGCAGTTAAAGATGTTTTGGTACAGGCAGATCCAGAGGGAAGACGGGGTAAGTGGATCGCTGCGTTGTTAGAATACGATGTGGAAATTAAACCAACCAAGTTGATCAAAGGACAGGGACTCGCCAAGCTCATGGCTGAAACAAATTTGCATGCTCTAGATATAAATTTGATCGCTGCCATGTCCGATGAAGATGAGGAAAGTACGTCAGTTCAGGTATCCGATATTTTTGTTTCTTCCCCTTGGTATGCTGACATTTTATACGTGCTTCAGAATTTGTCTCCACCTCCCAGGATGCCTAGAAATAAGAGTAGAACATTGAAGTTGAGAGCTGCAAAATTTTGTATATTGAATTCTGCATTGTATTGGAAAGACCCTGGGGGAGTGTTGTTGAATTGTTTGGTAGAGGAGGAAGCTCAAAAAGTTTTGGAGGACTTTCACAAAGGTGACTGCAGAGGCCATTTGTTTTGGAAGACCACAGCGAATAAGATTCTAAGGGCAGGGTATTATTGGCCTTCTTTGTTTTCTGATGTATTTAAGGCTGTTAAAAATTGTCATGAGTGTCAAATTTTCGAAGGAAAGCAGAAACTACAGCCTTTGCCTCTAAAACCAATTGAAGTTAGTGCACCATTCCAGCAGTGGGGATTGGATTTTATCGGGGAAATCCACCCAGCATCTTCCGGACAGCATAGATGGATATTGACAGCTACGGACTACTTCACAAAGTGGATCGAGGCGATTCCCACTCGACAGGCCATGGATGTGGTAATTATCTCTTTTCTTGAAAACAATATTCTGTCACGTTTTGGGTGTCCTAGTAAAATAATCACAGATAATGCAGCAACCTTCAAGTCTAAAAGGATGGTTGAATTTTGTTATAAGTACAATATCAGTTTGGGACATTCGACTGCCTACCATCCACAAGGGAATGGCCTGGCAGAATCTTCAAATAAATCCTTGGTGAATATTATTAAGAAATTGCTGGAAATCAACAAAAAGGGTTGGCATAAGAAGTTAGTGAATGCACTGTGGGCTGATAGGGTAAGCCAGAAAAAGTCTATTGTCATGTCTCCTTTCGAGCTGGTGTATGGAACAAACACGGTATTTCCTACTTCACTTGCTGTCCCGGTGGTCAAATTGCTTCAGGAAGCTGGTAGTGAGGAAGATCCCATGCAACGGAGAATTAATCAGATGATTCATTTACAGCAGACACGGGAGGAGGTATTTCAAAATACTTTCAAGTTGCAGGAGCGCATAAAGAAGATCTACGACAGAAAGGCAAAAGCGGATAAGTTTCATTTGGATGAGGTAGTTTTGAAATGGGATGCTCGGAATGAAGATAAGGGAAAGCACGGCAAATTTGAAAACCTATGGAAGGGTCCTTTTAAGATCGCAGCGTATCGGGGTCAAAATGCCTTTCTTCTCAAAGAAATGAATGGAGATGATTGTCCTGGAGGACCGATCAATGGTCGGTTGCTGAAGCGATATCACTTCTGAGTATCTTCTGCTGATTTCATCATCATTGTATATATCTCTTTACTTTTGTTTCATTGCAAGTGTGTGCTGATCTCTCATCTTCAGTCTGGGGCCCGGAGCGAAGGCTATAATTCTGGAGATGGAGGTTGGTTGGTTTGAAATTGTCAAGTCAGTTTTATCAGTCTTTCAGTTTAAAGTCATGTCAGTTTTGGTCAAATTTCAGTCAGTCTTTAGTCAAATCTGCAGTCAATAAATATGTCCAAATTTTTTGTTTTATCAGTTGAAATAATGACTCCATCGCCCAATGGATGAAGGCACTGTCTGACTTCCCCAGAGATCTGTCGTTCTTGGCATCTCCATGGAGCCACCATCCCCATTGGAGCCAATGTTAGAGTCGGTCTTTACAGCCCTCCGTCAGAGATCGTTTCACTTTTGCATATTCATTCTTAGGTGTCTCGCTTGTTCCACTTTGTTGCATTTCGCTAGGAGCATGCCACTGATTGACGAGGGGGTCTGGTTGTCATGTGTTTCCTCATGCTTGTACCTGCAGGGCTATTTAAAAATTCTTCAAAAATTACTGAAGTTCATCGTTATTTCATTCATGGTCATTAAATGTCAGTTTCGTTAAAAAAGAGTTGTTAGTCCTAAAGTCTAGGGTTTTCGAGTCTTTTCATATATGTTATAAAGCCCGCAGGCCATGAGGTTGGTTTCGCAAGTTTTGATTTCATATTTTTATTATCATAAGCATTTGAAAACATTTCTAGTCCAAAACTCTGTTTTGGAACTAGAAATTGTTTAATTCCATTTTTGTAATAATTATATTCATTTCACCATGAGAAGCTTCACTGCAAGCCTCTAATCTTTTCCTAAGCTAAAGTGTCGTATCCCTGCAAAAGACAGCAAAGTTATCAGTCCAAAAACTCAGAAAAGCCAAAGAGAAACATTGTAATAAGAGACCAAATGACAAAGTGCAGAAACATTATGAAAGTGGGTTGTCAAATAAATTTGAAAAGAAATCTGATTTGATGAGATATTTATTTCATATATAAACATGACAATCAAACTCATTTGCCAAAAATCCGCAAGGCAGAGGTCGAAGTCAAGTTTTTGAAGGCCGTAGGCAAGTTTTCATAGTTCTGGACAGTGTTTGGAGGGCGCGCGACCCACTTGAAACGGGTGAGACCCACTTGAGGGGCGCGACCCACTTGAGCGCCACAGCCACTGTAAAGTTGAACGGGTGAGACCCACTTGGGGGGTGCGACCCACTTAAATCAGCACCCAGAAAATTCGTTTTTGCGCCCAGATTCGATTCTAGTCGACTCCAAAAGCTTCCAAACAGGTTTTAATCATTGCTCATTCGATTTTTAATATGGTTGTGATGTCATTGATGTTGGGGAAACATGCCGTCCTTGGAGAGAAATATATGAACCCTTCATTCACATGCAAGTTAATTTTGTAAGGGTTTTGAAATTGTATGGGCAGTTTTGTGGAAAATGTGAAAACCTTCAAATGGTGGATATGTTCACACCCTAGCACGTTGTATAGATGATCCTCACGCCCTCAGTTATCATCTTGTCACTACTGTTCATGCTCTTTCATAATTTGCACAGTCTTATGTCGACTAATCTATAGCCCTCATTACCATAATATCACCATTGTTGTTGTTATCATTATATTACCACTGTGATAGTAATTTGTGTCACTATGGTCATGGTCTTCTCCCTTTTCTCCAGTTCATAAATACAATCCTCTACTTGTTTGCTTCTTTGACAAACTTTGCCCATCATTACCAAAATTTTGCCCCATACTTTGCAGCTGGCATTCATTTGTGAAACTCACTTATGGTCAAAACAGTGATAGTTCTCATGCCACTAAAACAGAGCCATCTTCATTGTAATTTTGTTTTCCTATGATACTTTGGCAGTGGGTGATATCTATTGGGTGTTGAAACATACATTATAACTTTGTTTTCACTGCATCTATATCAGTATACATATTGCAAATATCTTGTTCAAAGCCATGTCAGAGACAGAGTCAGATTATGAGCAGGAGTCGGACAGTGATTCCACGACGGAGGGTATTGTGCCACGGAGGCCTCACCAAGGTGGCAAAGGTGGTGATCATCGCAGGGAGGAGCCTACTTCTTTGGCTCAGTTGCAGGCATGTCCATTAGCAATGGATTCTTTTCGATATCTGTTATGTTTTCGATTTTGTGAGATGATTTCACAAACCCAGCTTCATCGTGAACTAGCTTGCCTGTTTGTTCTTCATTTACGTAATGGCCGTGTAAATATCACTGGAGTAGATTTCTTTTTGTCCCCAATGACCATTTCTCAGGCTACTGGTATACCAAATGTAGGAGAGGAATGGAACAAACGACAGCATTTAGAGAAATCCCACTATCAGCCATACATCAAACCTGAGCATATGAGGCACTTGAGCAGAGTTTTTCCTTTCAGATTCCTGAGGGATGAGTTTGCACCACTGATGAAACTCATCATTCGGTATTTCAGTTGCGAGGGCAGATTCGCACGTCTCTTTGCGTACCATGTTCGTTTGTTGATGCACTTCACAAGGGTACGTATGATGAACATTCCGTATTTTATGTATCGCAACATAGAGAGGATGGTGATTTTTGTACAGAAGAAGAGCCCAGCACAGCAGCATAGAAGTATATGTCATTACACCTTGATCAAGATCATAGTGTTGCATCAGTTGGCACAACAGGGCATCACTTGGGAGGATTTCATCTCCCGTGACTTTTTCACAGTGTCACAGCCGCTTCCCGAGGTAGTTTATGGTGCGGGAGAGCCTTCACACCAGCCGGACATTCCTGAGGTTGGGCAGACCAGTGCCCCATTGTTTATGACATATCAGCGAGGTCACAGGGCCTTATTTGCAGCCACACGACGAGTATTATCTCCACCCAGGGTGGAAGGGGTCTTGCCGACTTCATCAGCAGAGCAAGTATTATCTCCACATGATGTGGAAGGGGTCTCGCCTTCTTCTTCAGCACAGGTACAGATACAGGACAGGGGCAAGAAGCCCATGCATGATGAGGGTCCATCAGGAGGCCGGGACACGGATTTCACGATCATTGATGTTGATGCGAGCTCTCCTAGCTCGAAACTGAGGGAGATCATCCAGGAGCAGAGGGTCGAGAATGACACGCTGAAAGATCAATTGCAGAAAGATCAGTGGGTGATAAACTATCTGGAGCAGCGCAACAAACAACTTGAGGATGAGCACACACTTTATGAGCTGAGGCGAATTCGTGAGGATCGACAGTTGGCCCGGAAGAGACCTGGTGACATGACTCCAATCGATCGAGATTATGTACTCACGCATGTAAACATCCATCTGGAGAAGTTGCTGGCAAAGGAAAATAGAGAGAAGGACATGCTTCGTCACATGAAAGGCCATTATTGGGCTCGCATGCATGTTTGCAAAGCGAGAATGAAGATTTTGAAGAGGAGATTGAGCGAAGCACTAAAACGGCGGAAAAGGCCTGATCCCCTCCGGATTTTGGCCGATGCTTCATTGGCTGGGAAAGATACATGATGGAGGATATTCACACCAAATTTGAGAAAATTCGGAAAACATTTTGTCATTTTGAAATTTTTTGGTCTAAAAACAGGTTTTTCAGTTAAGCGGGTAGCGCGCACATATGCTCACTTTTTGTTTGGGACACTTGCTGAAGGAACTCTTTGCATTTTGGGATTTTTCATGATAAGTTATGCATCCTCAGGCATTTCTGAAGCATTTCATCAGATTCTGGATGGTCAAAAGGCTTAAAAACACCATGAAAACCACCTTGCTGCCACCTTTTGCACCAGCAGAAAGTACTTCTGGGAGAATAAAGTTTTGGAGGGTCAAATGAGCTCCAAATTGGGAAATTCCACTTGGGTTGGATATCCAACATCCAGGGCTTTCCAACGAGCTATCATGAGCTCAATTTGGATGCCGGGAAGTACTTAAAAATCAGGTTGAAAGGCGCGCGACCCACTTGTTTCAGGAGCGACCCACTTAAATTTTTGGCTGAATTTTCAACTTCCAGCTCAGATTTTCGGCCAGTTTGGACCAGTTTTGCTTGTGGATGAAATTTTTGGGTTTTCATGATGTAAACTTATGTTTGGCATGTAACTTTGGTTCATTTTTACCTATTCTAGAAGATTCACTCTTAAAAAAGTGAAAATCATGTAAATGAATCAGTTTCCACTCTTTTAGAGGCAAGTTGTTAGCTGCCTAGATTTTAGTTCCTTGATTAGAATTTGTTGGAACTGCTCCTAGAAGGAGGATTTCGACCCCTAGAGGTGTGGGAAGGGGTTAGAGTGATCTATATATTGTAATTTCTGATACATTCTACAGGTTGGACTCTTGGGAGACTTTTGGCACCATTGTACATATTTTTTCATATTTTGGCTAAGGAAAGATCAGAGGTTTTGCGGCACTTGTTGGGATCCTTGTGGTGTTTTTTTCTTGATGGTGTTTTCTCTCTGTTTATTGTAAGTTCTTCATGTTTAATGTATGCCATTCCTTTCATATGCTTCTGAACTAAATTGAATGAGTAGATGAGGTTGAATCCATTGTTTACCGTGCTCTGCCTTTGAATTCATTTAGTTCTATATGTTTTCGATTGTTTGGAGAGGATCCAAGTTCTTCTTTGCCCTCTTCAGCTCCTCGTCGGTCTAATCTGTCCGTATATCCAATCAAAAGCATCAAGACAATCACCTACCTCGCCCCAACTCGAAATTTGCAAAGGTCTGACCTTATCCCCGGACCCAAAATTTGTTTTCCCATTTCTCCAGCGAAAACCCAAAAAATCAAAATCAAACTTACCTATCTCTTTACTAGCCTAAAATCAGCTCCTATTGTAAGTCATCTCGCACCCTATTGCTCATTTTATCGAGATTGATGGAGAGAGCCCTCTCCTGCCCTCGTAGGGCTAGCTACGAGGCTAAGCGTGGTTTGATGTAGCCTTGAGTTTTATCTCATTTCAGCCTGAGGTAGATTTGAGCGCTAACAAGATCGACAGCAAGACAAATGATATTCAACGAAGAATCAGTCAAATGATTCATTTTAAGAAATCAAGAGAAGAAGTTTTCAATCACACCTCAAAAATTCAGGATAAAATCAAGAATATCTATGAAAAGAAGACCAAAGCTGATGATTTCAAGTTATGATGCGTTGTTCTATGATGGGATGCCCGAAATGAAGAAAAAGGTAAGCATGGTAATTTTGATAACCTATGGAAAGGTCCATACAAGATTACAACATTCATGGGTAATAAGGAATTTTTTTTAGAAGATCTTGATGGGAAAGAAATTCTTGGAGGACTGGTGAATGGTAGGTTCCTCAAAAATTACTGTTGAACCTCACACTATTCCTAATTTGACATCATTTTCCATCATTTATTCTTCCTTTTTCACAAACTCATAAATTCAATCAGTGATAATTGACATATTCCACATCTGAGAAGGCATTTAGATGATCTATATTTTATATTATAATGTTTCTTATTATTTAGATGAATTTATGCAATTAGCTATATAATTTATGCAATTCTGTAGCTAACCTTTGTTTTTGCAGCCACTGTTACTATTTGACAGGTTTTGAGAAGAAAATCAAGAAGCGAGTCATATGGGTATCTATGAAATGATCCACACATGGATCGTATCCCACTTACCTGTTCGAATTCAAGAAGGAATCATGCCTATGCTTGCGGTCAAAGATCAGTCAAGGAACGAGATCAGAGGACAAAGACTCTCGATTTTCTCTTGCGTAGAAAATCAAGAGAGAGCCATAAAGAATTTGCTTCTAAATATACTTCTATTTTTAGTTTTATTTTACTATCCATATGCGGAATTGTCTCAAATAGTTAATTTAAAAACCTGTATAAGTATTGATCTATTGAAACCGGGAATAATCTTAATTTTTGTGATAATACGGTGTTACGCTTTCAAACTCTATTTTTCTAATAAATAAGACTCGTTCCAGATCTATGATGCCGAATAGTCTAAGTATATTTCACACTCTTTCTGTTGCAGAGGGCCCCTGCACAAAAAGGAGGTTTTTATAATTGTTTGTAGTTTAATTTCTATCAATTTCATAGTTTAATTTCCTGTTGATTCATAGATAATTTATCGTCAATTCATAATTAGATTCTCATTATTTCATAGTTAGATTCTCATCAATTCATAGATTAAATGCTCACTATTTTGTAGTTTAATTTCATGCCAATTAGTTTTTAATGTTTTCTAAATTAGTTGTTTACATTTATAGTTGACTGTTGGTTCTTATTCTTGCCTGAATCATCTCATGAATGTGACTCTGTCATCTTCCAATTGAATAGATTCGTACATTTGGTTATACAAAAACCATAGGCTTTAAGATTAAACATGTTTTGCGCAATTGATACTCTGTCATTTCTTGCTTGCCTTAGTTAAATTTAATTTCATAGCAATATAATTTATGCTTTCATTCCATGGAATATAGAACAAAATTATATTAAATTTATCTTTCAATCATTCTTAGATTTAAAACTAGGACATAGTTAGATTAGAGTTGTGTTTTGATTATTTTAGAAGTATATCAAATGCTTTGTTTTCATAGAATTAATGCTTTCAGTGGATAAGATAGAATATGGTTTCATTCTTGTCATGTTTATAGATAAAACATCATTTAAATATTAGTATAATGTAATTATATTTAGAATAGCTCTTAATCAATTTAATTAGATACTTTCCCATAAATGTTTTCCCGGCCTAGAATAAGTCTAATATAGCTCAGATTTTAACCATTCAAAGTTTGATTTATTTTTATCCAAATTATATTAGTTAATCAACATTTCCTTTTCTTCCTTCTTTAAAATTATGTTTTCATCATTAAAATTTCATTCATATTTAGTTGTTCCCTAAAATTTAAAGATTTCATTTTGAAGCTTATATTTCGTTCTTTAGATAAATTTTGGTTCTTAACTTTAGGCATAAAATAAAAAACCCCCAAAAAACAATATATAACATACACAACGAAGTAATAAAAAAAGGCCATTTAAGAATATATAGTGCAGCACACTTCATAAGATTACTAACCTCGGTCGATAATTTATGATAGCAATTTAAGACATTAAATTTACCAAACATTTTGGCGTCGTTTCCAGGGAAGTGTTATTAGGAAGCCTTATTTCTTACAGCTAAATTTTTTTTGATATGTGTAGATAAAGAGACTTTAGGGGTAGATTCATAACTAGAGGTAGAATTTTGATTCCAGCAACACCACTCACTCGACCAAGACCATGTACTGCCACACCACCATCTCAAACTCATATTCCTTTTTTCACTACAAGACATAGACTCCGTAAAGTCTTAAGGGAAGAAATCCAACCATAAGATTCTCCAACTTCATCTACTGAGGCAGTCTTAGAAGAGGAATATCCTAGATCTCCAACAGAAGGAGTAACCTTTTTCACCTCTATAGGAGAACATATTCTAGCTCAAGAATTAGAAATCCCCAGTGAGGAAGAAGAATAATCTTTCTTCAATATCCCCTTGATATAGGAAAAAAGGAAGAACAAATAACTCTACAGTTAGAACCTTACATTAGATCTGAGGAATCTACAATGGAAGGAGAGGAAGAAGGAGGAGGAAGAAGAGGTGGAGGACAAGGTGGGGGAATAGGTAGAGGAAGAGGAGACCCTAACTCCATTGGATTTCCAATAGTTGATGAGGATACAAATGCCACAATGAAAAATATTTCACCTTCCATCCTTCCCAATTTCCATGGATTAAGGAGTGAAGATACTGAAACATTCTTATTTGAATTTGAGGTTTTATGTAGATCCTATGACTACTTGCAAGACTCTCAAAAGTTAAATCTATTTCCTGCAACACTCAAGGGTGCAACTTTAAAATGGTTCATGGGTTTGATAACACAATCTATTAGGACATGGGATGAAATTATAAGTGCATTTATACAAAGATATATGGATTATTTCACACCTATTAATAGGAAGGATGAAGTATTTAAAATGATGCAAAGAGAGGATGAAAACCTGGAAGACTTACTTGAGATATTCAATTACAATATAAAAAGAGCTAAAATGGAACACCTAGATCAAGATACTTTAAAATCTCTCTTGTTGAAAGTTATCAAAGATGAATGGATAGATATTCTTAACATGATGGGAAAGGGAGATATCTCTCAACTACCATTACCTGAAATTTTTGAATTATGCATTCATCTCTTAAGAGGAAAATAAAAAACTAGGAAAAATACAAGAGATCCTATTCTCTCTATGGTGAATAAATTTGCAACTGGAACAGTAAGTAGGGAAGAAATTGGAAATATTCTTGATGAAATTAAAACAGATATCTTAGGGAGTCTTAGTGAACAAATAGACACCTTGAAATTACAAAACAAATAGAAAGCTGAAACTGATTCCTTAACTATTTTTTGTCCTAAATGTAGAAATAAACATGATTTAAGAGAATGTCCTCTTGATGTAAAATTCATAGAGACCTGTGTTATTTGTGTGGAGAACCATATAACAAAAATATGTCCCTCTATACCCAGTCTTAAGGTTGTTTTCCAAGAAGAATTAGCTCCATCTCCAGCAGAACCTATTTGTTTTGTCTCTAGAAGACCATGGCAAGGGCCACAAACTCAAGGTTTTAATAATCAAATGTATAATTAGCCCCCACCAAACAATTGGAATTCATCATGGCAGCAACCTTGGTCCCAACCTCAACCTTGGACACAAGGGATGCAAAATCCTTATGGTAGATATTCTTAGTATCACCAGTATCCACAATCCTATCCAAACTATCCTCCCCAACATTTTCCACAACAAAATCAACAACCACAATTCCAAAATCATAACCCAAAACTTTCATTACCATTTCCAAAAAGATAAAATCAACTACCTACCCAGCCATTACCAAACCCAAATAATAAAAATGCTCAAACTGCTTATAACATAGAAGGACAAAATTTTCCAGCTTATATGATTACTCCACTAGATCTTAACAATGTCCAACTTAGATCTCGTAGGATATTATAAAGGAAAAATCCTTCTGTTGTTATTCAAGAAAAATATGATCTTGATGAAGAAATTTCTCTATAACAAAATAAAAATTCTGGAGAAGGGACATTGTTACACTAAAAATTTTCATCCTGACATTCTGCTATGGGTATGAGCTCATTATAACTCATACTTCCCCCTTTTGCAAGTCTAACATATCAGTTCTTCATGTCAAGCCTTGAAAATCAGAGAAAAGTTCCTAAAAATCTCCTAAATTTTGGTATCACACTTTCTCTATACATATCCTGCGGGCCCACACCTAATGTTCAGATCTCCTGCGGACCAAAACCGCACTTTATATGTGTTATAGGTGCGGACTCCTGTAAAACTCAAAAAGGCGAGAAAGTAAAGTTAAAAATTTGATTTGAGATTAATTCTAGAAGATTCTAGATGAGAATTTTCGGGGATGAGTACACTTTGATAAGGTGCATGTATCCCTTATCTTATGGAGCTAACCCCTTGATGTGAGGAGCTTATCCCTTTGAAGGAGGATTCTATCACTTCATATTTGGAACAGAAAAACCTCCTCTTTTCCACTATAAAAAGAGGCATTGGGTAGCCTCAAAGGGAGTTCAAGCTTTAGAATATTTGAGGATAAGTGCTGTTGAGATTCAGACTCAGTTAAACAAGACTTTTGTGAGGAGAGATTACATACCTCTATTTTTCTTGGTTGAAAGAGTGTATAGCTTTTCAAAGTAGAGGAGAATCCTGCTTGGGACCCCGGGAAGGCTTGTGCAACATCAAGGCTCAGGTTGTAAGGTTTTCCTTCTTTTGAAATTAATACAAATATACTCATTTTTCTCAATAAGCTGTCTATTAATGGTTTATTTCATAGATTCCTTTATCACTATGATAAGCATGGTTTATGATGATGTCTATACAGGTGCTATGTAATATTTTGCTTGCTTGTGACTGCAGGTTTACGAGGAAAACTCCTTCAAGTGCACAAGGGACAACAACGACTTCAAACAAGCACTGGACATAAGGTAAGTCCTTAAGACCTCAATAGAGCTTTTCATAGATCATATATGCTTAGAGAAAGATTAGTTTATTTGGTTTTTTGTTGCTAGGTACTTTTAGTACTAGGGAGATCGGTCTTGTCCACAAGAACGATTTATCTGTCCAACAAATTGGCGACTCCGCTGGGGAAAGAACTTGTTGTTTTTGGTTCTCTTTTATTTTGATTTGAGGAAATATTTTTCCTAGTTTTTGATTGATAGATATCTGCCTGGGTAGCTTAGGTTTTCTCTGTTTTAGAAAATTTTCAAATATTTTGTGTTTTTCTCTAATTTTTCCGGGGACCGCACTCTGTCTTCTTTTGACAGCGCGGGCAGTTTCGCATCTTCTTTAAGTAAACAGTGTGGTACCACACCTGTTACTTCTGGAAGCCTGCGGACCCTGTTTAAATTTTAGAAAAACTCTAGATTTCGTTCTTTAGTTTATCTTTATTTTGATTTAGTATTTTTGATTTCTGCCCAGATTGATTACTGTTTTTGTCAAAAACTTTCTATGAATGAATTCCAGCAGTATTGATGTTTTGATGATTTTCTAGAAGACTTTGCATTTTGGATTGTTTTTCACTTGGTCTTTGTAGTGATTCGAAGCATTGACGGTTTGAAGTACCTCAGATTACATTGGTTTTCTTGTCTTATTGCTGAATCTGATCTTATTGTGAAATCATCCTTTATTGAGAAATAGAACTACTTGTTTCTTCGCAAATCTTCGAAAAAAACTTTGTTATAGGTTTTTGAATTTCGTTTTTGTAAAAAACATATTTGAGTGTTTTTGATCTATTTGTTATTCTGGACGAATAGATCCTTAGTTTGCTGAACAACTAAGTAAAACATTCTTCAAAAAATCTTAAAGATTTTATTCTTTTAGATTGTTAAAAATTAGTAGACCTCAAGATTAGTTTTGTAGTTTTGTGTTTTTTTTTTAAATTTTTGTAGATCTCTTTTGAAGGAAACTTGTTTTGTAGCTTCAAGTTTTGAAAGTGAAAGGATTTTCTTATGAGCTTTGATAGTTTTTTTCATTTGGAGTTATTGCTGAAAAGACAAAAATATTTTCTTTCAATTGTTCTTTATGTTTAAAGAAGGAATTGTTCATTAAAAGAATTGCATTCTCCAACTCTTCCTTAATTAGAATTTCATTGAAAGAAAACGATCTGATTATCATTTTTAGGTGCATTTTTAGTGTTTTTTGGAAGTCAAGTCTTCACACCATCAGAGTTTCATTTTCGCACCCATTGACTTAAGAAACAACTCTTAAAACTAACGCTTAATTAAAATTCATCTAGCAATATTTTTATTTTCTAGGGCTCTTATCACCAACATAGCTTAGGCTAGTATCTTGGAGTAGGGAGTAATTAACTCTCCAAGGTAGTAAAAACAAACAAGTAGACAAATCTTGTGGTAGGAAAAATTCCAATTGTTACATCTATGCTCTGGGAAGCTCCTCCTAAATGAGTTAAGCACGAGATCATATCTAAACCAGTGAGGTAATCAATCCTTCCTCATTGGGAACGATAGAAGATATACACGTATTAACAACGGTAAACCTCGGATAGACCATTGTCGAGGAGCCCGGGATCACTTGTCGGCATACCTTGGATTATTTCAAGGAGCCTTCAAGGGGATTGAGCTTTGTTACTCTGCCCTTGCGTGTGTGTTGGATCTTAGACTGTTCCCCCAGGTATATTTGTTTCTGTTGGTAACCTTAGAGGCCATAATCTATAGGATTCTTTCCTAAGGTGACGGTGGAGGGAAGATCCCACTATACCTGGAGCAGATGTCGACTAGACTCACTTGGACTCTCTGGGGGGTTCTCTTCACATGAGATGGCTTTGTGAGGAAACTTGTGCCAATCTATTTCATTAAGCAGGTTGTCGAGGTAACTCTTCCAACTGCCCTTTCTGTATTAAATTTCTACTAAGTTGGATTTCATCACCAACTAGTGTTTTTAGTACGGAAAGTTATTGTTTGTGTGTGGTTTGAACTCTTAGATTATTTAAGCGTGTGATTCAACTCTTTGTTTCTTTAGAGACTTTAGGTATTTTCATTGAAATTTTCTTTTTTTGCGTGTGATTAATTAATTTTTTAATCGTGGCGGACTTGCTGAGACAATCCCGGAGACTACAAGGGAAACCCCCTGAATATACACCAAGTCAGCTTGAAGGGCTTCATGCTCTGGTATCATATAGCAGCGGTAGGATTAGATCAACAGAAATTGGAAGTTCATCTATAGTTATTCATCCTGATCATCAAATACCCACAACAGAATACATTCAAGAACCGATTTCAGTTTCTGAAGTTACTGGTAGTATTTCTTCGTCCAGTGAACTAGTTAATGAACCTGAAATATCTGAACCTGAAACTGAACCTTCTATTTTGGAAACATCCTCAGGATTTGTTACACCAACTTCTAGCGATCCTGGTTCACCTAGGGTAAGAAATATCGTCACCGACGATCTTCCAGCTGGTCTTATTTCTATTGAAGAAATTACTAATCCAGACGAAGATATATCTCTTCCCGACTCCCCTCAATCTTTAAATCTGAGGGAGCGTGAATCTATTTTCTACAGCCCTATTCGAACTAGTGCTTGGTATCTATCCTTAACAAATTTTTTAGAGAATCCGAGTCTTGCTTTTCATCCACCTCGAGTTCCATTTCATCCTACACCCAGAGGTTACTATCCGCCATCCATTATGGCAGGAGAGTCATCCATGTTTTCCCAGACTCCGGAATCATTTTTACACGGTGGTCCTCCTGTTCCTTCAGGATACCAGACTCTATCTGGTACTTTCTCGGGAGCAGCTCCTCAACCCATTGAAAACGTGTTATCATCTGGTCTTAATGGTCTTAAAATTGAAACGTCGAACGCAAAGCAAATTTTTATGATGTCTGGTAATATTCTGAATCCTCAACCTCAATGCAGTCAGTTACCGCCTGGGGGGCCAACATAGAGAAATCCGTTATCGCCTAGGGGGCAACCTTCAGGTAGTCAGTTGCCACCTGGGGGGAAACCTTCAGGTAGTCAATTACCGCCTAGGGGGCAACCTTCAGGAAGTCAGTTACTGCCTGGAGGGAAACCTCAAGGTAGCTTTTTCCCAGGACAAATTGTGGAATCATATTATTTTGGGGGACAACCCCAAGGACAGTACACACCTCAAGGGTATCAACCTTCAGGACAGTATATGCCCCAAGGTCAACCCCAAACTCAATATGCTCCTCAGGGTCCTTATCAACCCCAGCCTCAGTACGTGCCTCATGGTTATCAACCTCAAGGTCAGTACCCAATTCAAGGTTTCCAACAGCCTTCTGGTCAGCCATCCATTCAAGGAGCCGGAAATGTACCACTTACTTATCAACCCTACGTTCAACTAGGTTATGGTCCTTACGTTCAACCTTCTGCGGGGCAATACCCCGGAATGAATATGGTGTGGGATCCGTCCCAATATCAACAGCCTATGCAGCCTAATGTGCAGTTGCCTTATCAACCTGGACAACCTTTAACTTCTGGTCCAACTCAGCAACCTGTCCAGCCTACTATTCAAACTCCTGCACCTAGTTTTGTTCAGCAGGCTGGGCCTAGTTCACCTCAGACTCTGCCTCAAACTGCTGCAACCGCTGCAATGACTGTCCAACCTACAACACCTGTTTCTGGAGTATCTATAACCCCGAGTTCAGCTATCCCTGTATCCGTGCAAATCCCTCAAGTCTCTGTACCCCAGTCAGGACCTTCAGTTCAGAATTCGGTTCAGATACCTGCAGGACAAACCGGTACAAGTACAGTTGTCACAAGTCAACCGCAATTCACGTATCAATCGTACCAGGGACAGCCTCAATTCGGTCCCTATACACAAAATCCAAACTATCAGTATCAACCGTACCCTGGCTATACTTATCAACAGCCTCAACAACCCCAGTTTGGTACGATTAATCCTGGTTACCCGGGAGGTTACACAATTCCTAATGCAAATCCGATTCCCAGCTATCCTGGGTATCCACCTCCTGGAACTGCTTTGGCTACTCAAGGTTTTCGTGATCCTAACCGTCAATTACCATTTATCGCAACTTTAGATTTACCCGATTTGACGCGCCTTACGAATGATCCAATTTTCTATTATCTGAACTGGCCGCCAATGCCACATAAGTTGCCCAGTGATATACCAAAATTCGAAGGTAAGTCAGGAGAGGATCCATAAAATCACGTCATGAATTATCACCTCTGGTGTGCGTCTCATTCAATCATTGATGATTCGATTCACTTACGTCTTTTCCAAAGAACTCTTATTGGTCTTGCAGCCAAATGGTACATCGAGTTACCACGAGGCTCGTTTCATAATTTCAGTCAGTTAGCAACTGCCTTCTTGACTCATTTTCAGTTGCCTGTCCGATATGACAATGGCACAGAATTATTAACTTCACTAAAACAATCCACGTCCACATATATTTCTGATCACATTCATGAATAGCGACGTAGAAGGCGTTTGGTAAAAGTTTACATTCCGGATCAAATTTTGGCAGAATGGTTTGTTAAATCATTATTACCCAAAATCACTGAAGATGTAGCTAAGGCTGGAGTTGTTACTGAAGAGAAAGTAATTGCTCAAGCTCAGTACCTTGACCTCATTTATACACAGTCAGGTACTTTACATGAAAAAATCCCTGATCTTCCAAAACAAGGTCAAATAGCTGCTGCTCCTTCAGGGTCTCATGCCGCTGATGGTATGATTGGTATAGTCAATTCTAAAAGCAAGAAGAAATCTTCTCCTATTATAACTTTACCTGATTCCTTGAAAGGAGAATCTTCCCCCGAAGTTTCTGCCGATATTCACGTTGTAGAAACATCTGCGACCAAACCTAAATCCGGTGGTAAAAAGAAAGGGAAGAATAAAAAAAAAAAATTCGAAAGAGAAAACTGATAAAAATGAATCCAATGACGAAAAATGTAAACCTCGCTATCCTTGTTTCATTTTTTACGAGGATCATTTTACGAAAGAATGTCCATATCGAGCCGAGGTTACGAAATTCGTTAAAGGATCGCAACAACCTGCTGTCTTGAAGGATCCTTTTCCAACTCAAGATAGTAAGATGATTGGTTCTACCTCGACAACTTTAGAAGAACCTATTATGATGATGTCTCATGTAAGGATTGCGACACGATCGCAAGATTACGGTAGTAATAATATTGTTGAGGGTAAAGATGCAGAATCTTTTAGTGCAAATGCATCAACTACACCTCCTCCTGTTTCTGGTCCGCTACAAATCAAGAAACAAAATCCAGACTTAATAATCAAACCGCCTTCTAAAGGTGTTCTTCATAAATCAACTTTCAATCCACATGTGAGAGCTGCTCAGAATTACAACATTGTTGAAGACTTAGCTATTTCTCCTTCAGCAATGTCGGCTTTGGAAGTGCTGCAATCATGCCCAGCACAACGTAAATTGATTTTGTATGCTATAGGAGCTGTTGATATTCAGTATTCCAACCTTATAATCTTCGATTTATAAAATAGTACACCTCGCCTACCTCACCAAATGGCTTTCCAGATTCCAGTGTTAGTAAAAAACAGACCAATCTTTCGGACTGTGATTGATGAAGGAGCTTCAACGTGTATTATGTCGATTCAGTGTTGGAAATAGCTTGGTTCTCCTACACTCAACCAATCTCCGACGATTCTTAAGGCTTTTGATGGTCGAGGTTTCCATCCTTTTGGTATTTTGTAGGATTTACCCATAGGGGTCAAAGGTAAAACCATAAATCTAGATGTGGAAGTGGTTGATGCCCCTCTAGGTTACAACCTTCTTCTGGGTCGCAGTTGGTCTTATGCTATGACTGCTGTTGTTTCTTCGGTCTTTCGACTCATAAAATTTCCATATCAAGGAAAGATCATTACAATAGATCAGTTAACTTATTTCTCTTCCGACCCAGCCTCTACAGAAACAATCCAGCACGTTGGTAAAGCGGCTATCCCTTATAAGGATGTTGGAGTAGGATTGGTTAAAAATTCTGGTTTACTAGGAACTTTTTCCTTTCCTCCTCCTAACGTATCGCCTGTTGTTGCAACTATTCACATGATTTCGTCAGACACTATTATGTTTGATGATCCTTGGATCATACTTTCCGACTCCGAGTTAGATTCAATTGATGGCATGATGCCTTTGAGCCCATTTGAAATTGCATATCAGGCTGTACAGTCATTTTCCGACACCTCTTCAACCGAAATTGATCCAATGAATGGGATCTATGAGGAATCACTTTCTATATCCAGTTCAGCCACAACGACATTTCCTGATCTTGTTCATACTGATGAGCACATTCGTGAATTTTTATCTGTTGATGATTTACCATGGGAAGATCTGCATCACCGATCTTCATTTTTACCTAAACTAGATCATTTTGAAGATGATTTCGCTTCAATTTTTATTGCTGAATATGTCAAAGAACCTTAGAATCCATTACAAAATCCTGATTCTAAGTTAAATTTGGAAAATATTTCTCAAACGGTTCCAATTGACATTTCAGTAAAACCAGGAATAATTGAAAACATTCATATAGGTGCTTGCTGTACTGAAGATGAAATTAAAGCTTATAAAGCCCTATTTCAAGAATTCCGTGATGTGTTTGCCTGGTCCTATGAAGAAATGCCAGGAATTGATCCATCAATCTTCGTACATGAAATCAAGACTTACCCAGATGCTAAACATGTTCGTCAACGTTTACGTCAAATACATCTTAGAAAAGTTGCTGCTATCAGGGCAGAAGTTGAAAAATTACTTCGTGCAGGCTTCATATATCCAATTCCCTTAAAGGATTGGGTATCAAATATTGTTCCTGTGACTAAAAAAAAAGGAACCATACGAGTATGTATCGATTATAGGGATATTAATCGAGCTTGTCCCAAAGAAAATTATCCAACTCCCTATATCGATCAAATAATCGATGATTGTGCCGGTAGTGAAATGTTTTCCTTTATGGATGGATTTTCCAGGTATAATCAAATAAACATACTCCCTACTGATCAGCCAAAAACAACTTTTATTTTTCCATGGGGGACGTTTTCTTATCGCAAGCTACCCTTTGGTTTGAAGAACGTTGGAGCAACTTTTCAAAGGGCAATGTCTTACATGTTTCATGACATTAAGCACATTGTGCAGCCGTAACTTGATGATTTACCTGCTCATTCATCATGTAGGGCCGACCATCTCACACACTTACGAGCTATCTTTATGAGGTGTCGGCATTATAAAATTAGGCTGAATCCACACAAATGTGTTTTCTGTGTAGAATCGGGTCGTTTACTGGGATTTTTTGTTTCGAAATCAGGCATTTGCGTCGATCCATCGAAGGTCGAAGCTATTGTTAAATTACCTCCTCCTTCGACTTTACGCCAACTCCAAAGTTTGTAGGGGAAAGCAAACTTTTTACGTCAGTTCATTCCTAACTATGCCGAGCTTACAAAGGGTTTTACCCCGTTGCTGAAACAGAACATTCCATTCTTTTGGGATGAGATCGTTGATCGATATTTTGATGCACTTAAACACGCGTTGACCCATGCACCGTTATTGCATCCTCCCAACTACAATCAGGATTACTTTTTTTTACCTTGCTGTTTCTCATTCCACCATTGGGATGGTGTTAGTTCAGGAAGATGAATATCACAATGAACATGTGATTTACTATCTTAGTCGAAATTTGCATCCGAATGAGATCAAATACACACATGTGGAGAAATTGGCCTTGGCAGCTGTCCAAGCTGTCTAAAGATTTAGAAATTACATTTTTTTACGCAAGACTACGGTAATTTCTGATTGCAACCCTATGATGTACATTTTGACCAAACAATTGCTAAGGGGCAAGTATTCCAAATGGATAGTCATCCTGTAGGAATTTGACTTGGAATTTGAGAAATCCAAGGCCAAGAAATCTTTGGTATTTGCGGAATTTATGTGTAATTTCCCCTCTACTGATACTAAAACTGTGGCAGAAGAGCACATTGCGGATGAATCTTTGTTTCTTATCAGTACTCTCGATCCATGGTATGGAGATATTATTGTTTATCTCCAAACCCAATCTTTTCGGCCTGAAATTTCATGATCTCAGCGACGGAAAATACGCTTCCAATCCCAACAGTATAATATTATTGGTGATACACTCTATCGTCGTGGGGCGGATTCGGTTTTTCGACGTTGTCTTGTTCATGAAGAAGCTGAAAAGGTTTTAAATGACTGCCATTCTGGAGCATGTGGCGGTCATATGTCTGGGTATGCCACAACCCAAAAGATATTGCGCGCTGGTTATTTCTGGCCATCGTTATTCAAAGATTGTATTTATGCCGTCCGGAATTGCCATAATTGTCAATTTTTTTATCATAAAATGCGCGCGCCACCCGCTCCTCTTCATCCCATAATTGTTGTTGGTCCTTTCGCGAAATGGGGTATCGATTTTATTACATGTAACCCTCACTCGGCCGGGGGGCATGCGTATATTATCTTAGCAGTAGATTATTTTACTAAGTGGGCCGAGGCGATGCCTACATTTTCAGCTAACGGCAAGACTGCTGCAACTTTCGTATTTAATCACATAATTGCTAGGTTCAGTGTTCCTCAAGCCATTATTACAGATCATGGAAGTCATTTTAGGAATGTTGTGATGACTGAACTGACAGATCAACTTGGCCTACGCCACGATAGTTCCACTCCGTATTATCCGCAAGCCAATGGTCTGGTTGAAGCCATAAATAAATTTTTAGTCACCATGATTAGACGAATTATTGGTATTCACAAAACGAATTGGCATTCCATGTTATTTTCAGCACTTTGGGCATATCAAACCTCAGTAAAAACATCAACTGGTTTCACTCCCTTTCAACTCGTTTACGGTTTGGAAGCTGTGTTGCCGATTGAATGTGAAATTCCGTCCCTAAAATTAGCCATAGAATTACTCCCAGCTACGTCTGAAGAGGAAAAACGTTTGTTGTACTTGGCTCAGCTAGATGAGAATCGACGAAATGTTGCAATAGCAAACGAGGCTCATGTTAAACGAATAAAAGCCTAGTATGATATAAATGTTACCCCTCGAAATTTTTCAGAAGGAGACCTAGTCTTAGTTTATGATCAAGCCAACAATAAGCTAGGAGTTGGGAAATTCGTGCCTATGTGGCATGGCCCTTTCATTGTCAAGCGAAAGCTAGCAAAAGGGGCCTATGAGCTGATAGATTTTAACGGTGTCCCTTTAGATAAACCCAGAAATGGACTTTATTTGAAGCGATACTATGCTTAACTTGGTATGGAGGTTTTTAATTAGATTAGATTTCTTTACTGCTAGTGTGTTTTAGATTAGAAAAGCGTGCTTATTTTAGAAGTGTGTTTTTATCACTATTCCTGCTTATCTGAGTTTTACTCTTGATATTGCAGATGTCGACGTCTCTTCAAACCTACATTGGTTTTGCTGATGGTGCTTGTCGTAGTACACGGAACATTTCTTCCGCAGCTTGGGTTATCTATTCACCCTTTGATGAGTTAGTATCCATGCATGGGGTAAGCCTTGGTCAAACAATGAATAACATTGCCGAGTATAGTGCAGTGATTGAGTTATTATCCGAATCCATATCATTTGGAATTCGGAGTTTGATTGTTAGGTTGGATTCTGAACTTGTTGTATTACAATTGAACCGAGTTTATGCCATTATAAATCCAGTGTTATTACGGTTATTTTTAAGAGTTCGTCTCTTGGAACGTGAATTCGATTACATAGAATATCAACATATTCCAAGACATTTAAATACATTAGCAGACGCAGTTGCTTCTAGTATGATAAATCGACATTTGCAATAATCAAAGAAGTAAAACAAATAACATCTATAATATGTATACAGATAGCCGGTAAATAGTGATATATCATAGCATAGAATGTTTTCAAAAAATATACATCGTCTTCGATCATAGGTTGGAAACACCTTATGATCGGCAAAATGGTAACACAAAAAGTCAAAAATATGAGTCTACAACACGATCATCCCATCACTGATGGTGATCACGATAAGAAACCACTGCCCGAGCCACCCTACACAGGAACCTCCTAAAAGGTCCTGGAACACCAATCGTGTATCTCTACAATCTGAGTGGGATCTCATCTATGTCCTCTCTGGAATATCTAGAGTCAGACGCTCTAAATGATGCTCTAAATCAGACAAAATTTCCACTGATTGGCCTCCTGGGGCCAAGGCTGGTACAGCTGCAGCTGGTTGTCTTCTTTCGTAAGGTTGGAGATGGGCTGGTCGCTGTGGGCCCACATCTGCATTCAAAAATTTTGGTTATTAGCTTCAAAGATGATCAAAAAATAAAAAATTTAGGAATTAAAACTGTTGAAAATGTTTTTACCTGATTCATCCCACTGTTTCCCTGCTGGGAGAGTCATCTCTCGGTCGCCGCAGAAGTCTATCCTGGCGTATGGAAAGTCCTCTATGATAAAAAGTTGGCAATCCAGCCAACGAAAATATGAAGGAGGAAATTGAACAATCTCAGAGCCCTCAATACTGTGACGGGCCATCAGTGCGACCCAACGAGTCATCCTAGGTTCTCGAAGTCGACTGGCGTCAACAAAAATACTCTACGGAGCTGGCATGGGGATCCTTTCTAGAGCAAAGGTGACGACGATGGATCCATATCCAAAGTTATTTAGTTTTCCATTCTTCTCTCTAGTCAGTTGGCCTTTTATATTGGCTAACACAGCTTCGCACCAGTTGAAAATGGTGCCGCGAAAACAGTCCACAACAATACGCATCTGGGAACCGGTAGCCACATGTAGTGCAACACTCCCACACAGTCTGGTAACAGTAAATGCAATAACTTTCAGCTCAGGACGGATAATATTTTTTATATCAATCCGTTTGTCCCTAGGGTTTTCCTGGTCATTACAGAACTCTAGTTGGAGACTAGCGACAGACTGGCCACCTGGCCTAGTCCCAAACAAAGAAACTTGTTCGCCCCTTTTGGAAAAACTAGTCAGAAAATAAATATCCTCCAGCTCAATTTCGAGCCGGTTGCCACCAATAATGAAACACTAGTCTTGCACGTTCCACCTGTTTACCAGCCATGTCAGGAGGTCTACCTGCGTCCTCATGCCTTGGATGGCCCAGAATTTATATAAACCGCATGCTCTTAATGCTTGCATTGTGGGCAAATGGAGCATTGCGGCATCATCCATGTCCTCATGTTCACATTCTCTCCAAATCAACATCTTGTTAATCCTACAATGCATAAAAGGATAAGTTAGAACAATCTAATTTGGAAATTTTTGGGCGGCAAATTAGAAATTTGATTTTTAAATTTAAACACGCGGGGACCGCACTAAAATTTTATATACAGTGCATAGGAATGCACGCGCACTGTGTGATACGTACGGACCCACGACTTTTTTCTTTATAGAAAAAAGTCGGGGTCCGCAGGTCCCATGTGTAGCACCTGCGGACCCCCGCGAGCGAATTTTTAAACCATATTTTTCCTTAAAAATAAAATCTAAAGCCTAAAAATGAATTGCAAATGGATGAAATACAAGATTAGGGGGTCATGGATTACCTGGGACTGACGGTTCTCGATTTCGCCGGACGGATTTTCCAGAATCTTCACAAGAACTTTCTTACCCAAAAGCTTCTACTTTTCACTCTGAACTTGAATGGTAAAAATGAAATTGAAAAAGTCCTTTTTATAAGTTTTTTCGAATAGATGAATTTTTAATTTGTTTATTTTTCACTTTAAAAAGGGTATTTTTGAAGCATTTTTACTCATTTTAAACAGGTATGTGTAATGTTTCAAGTTTTTGTGCAGAAATTGGATTTTTCAGCAGAATTGATCATTTTTCAACAAAGAGCATACTTTTATCACTTTTTGGACTCTTTCAAAAATTTACGAAAAAGCGAAACATTGGAGTCCTCTTTTAAGCCCTTTTCAGACTCTCTAAATATGAAAAGATCGCCGAGTACTTTATCGTTCGAACTCGTTAAAGTAAATGAATGATCGTCCCTTTAGTATAAGTTTACCCCTTTTACGGACTGAAATGGACTATTTACGAAAAAGGTATACGTTGACTAATTACGGTCAATAGAGTTCTCTCCCGCATTATTTTATCCTTTTTCGGGCCCGAGAGACTAAATTTACGAAAAAGTACACCCATGGAGTTTCCTTAAGTTTTTTCTTCTGACTCCCTAAAATTGAAAAACACCGAGTTTCTCCTATACTGGACTCGTTAAAATTTAACAGTAAAGGACCTGTTCAATTTTTAAACAGGAACGAACCACTCCTTCTTAGGGTTTGAATCTTAAACTAAGTTGGACTCATTCGAAGGATGAGCTTATAAACAAGCAAATGTTATCCTCCTCAAGCTTGTCAAAAATAAAGAGGTACTTGCCAAAAATGGTGGGGGAAAGGAGAGAAAAATGAACCTGTTTGTTACATGTTGATTATTTGGAAATCCGTTAACCACTCTTGAACACGACACTTTTGTTCACCTGGGTTGGGAAAATCCTTTGCCTAACAGTTAATCAAACCATATTGAAAGTCTTCAGCCGGTTTCTAGGTATTAGCTTTGGGTCAATTGTCACCAAGCCATCTGCAGTGTCGTTATGTGTTCAAGAGGACAGTTCAAATAAACCATTCATCTGCAAAATATCTGTCATCCATTTTGACCATCCCTGAGTCAGTCCTTGCCAATATATTTTCAAAACTTGATCTATGATTTCGTGTTGTGGGCTTGCCTACGATAGATCACTTTCTATCGACATCAGCACATTATCTAGGAAGTTGATCCAGAAATCATCAGTACCTTGAAATCTGCATGCCTCAATGGCAGGTTTCTCGCTTTCGACGACAGGTTGCATCATTGACCTTCGATCGAATGATTCCGTGACATGTTCGACTTCAACTCATTCATTCACATTTCATGGATTGTACTGGGTACTTTGAGAGCCATTGACATTACTGGTGGTTACTCTCACACTTGTTAACAGTTTACATTATTGATTGGTAATCAAGTGGTTTCTACCATGTTCGACTTCAACACATTTATTCACATGGATAGAATCGTACTAGTTCGAGATGCGGAAATCAAGACCCTGGATCTAGTTTCTACCATCCAGGCTGTGAGGAATTTTGTTATCATTCATACAGTAGAATATTTATAAAAAGATGGCTGCGTCCATACTGTGTCTACACATGTCTATACTGTGATGTATTCAAAATCATTCCTATATCAGAACAATTTAAGTTAGTTCTAGTTAGTTTTGATCTGAGTATGGGAATGCCTACCTCAGCGATGATATGTATACATATATATTTTGCATTGAATGTTTTTACAGGTTCCGACTGGGGTGTCCACAGGATGATCCTTGAAATGATAAAGTACTACACTCTTCATATATGACAGACTTCAGTTTCATCTATTCCAGACTTTTCACTTTAGGGGGAAATATGTTACACTAAAAATTGTCATCCTGACATTCTGCTATGGGTATGAGCTCATTATAACTCATACTTCCTCCTTTTTCAAGTCTAACTTATCAGTTCTTCATGTCAAGCCTTGAAAATCAGAGAAAAGTTCCTAAAATTCTCCTAAACTTTGGTATCGCACTTTCTTTATACATTGCCTGCGGGCCCGCACCTATTGTTTAGCACTTCTGCGGACCAAAACCGCACTTTATATGTGTTATAGGTGCGGACTCCTGTAAAACTCAAAAAGGCGAGAAAGTAAAGTTAAAAATTTGATTTGAGATTAATTCTAGAAGATTCTAGATGAGAATTTTCGGGGATGAGTACACTTTGATAAGGTGCATGTATCCCTTATCTTATGGAGCTAACCCCTTGATGTGAGGAGCTTATCCCTTTGAAGGAGGATTCTATCACTTCATATTTGGAACAGAAAAACCTCCTCTTTTCCACTATAAAAAGAGGCATTGGGTAGCCTCAAAGGGAGTTCAAGCTTTAGAATATTTGAGGATAAGTGCTGTTGAGATTCAGACTCAGTTAAACAAGACTTTTGTGAGGAGAGATTACATACCTCTATTTGTCTTGGTTGAAAGAGTTTAGAGCTTTTCAAAGTAGAGGAGACTCCTGCTTTGGACCCCGGGAAGGCGTGTGCAACATCAAGGCTCAGGTTGTAAGGTTTTCCTTCTTTTGAAATTAATACAAATATACTCATTTTTCTCAATAAGATGTCTGTTAATGGTTTATTGCATATATTCCTTGATCACTATGATAAGCATGGTTTATGATGATGTCTATACAGGTGCTATGTAATATTTTGCTTGTTTGTGACTGCAGGTTTACGAGGAAAACTCCTTCAAGTGCACAAGGGACAACAACGACTTCAAACAAGCACTGGACATAAGGTAAGTCCTTAACACCTCAATAGAGCTTTTCATAGATCATATATGCTTAGAGAAAGATTAGTTTATTTGGCTGTTTGTTGCTAGATACTTTTAGTACTAGGGAGATCGGTCTTGTCCGCAAGAACGATTTATCCGTCCAACAGACATCCCTTCAACAAAATCAAAATTTTGAAAATAAAAAACAATAAAATCCAATAAACTCAACTCCTATCATAGAGCAACCTTCCGTATCTATTTCTAACCCTCCTTTTCCTGAAATATTACAAATCGATAGAGGGAAAGAAAAGAAAATTTTGTTGCCTAACTATGATTTTCTATATGAATTGAAAAATGTCTATATCAAAATCCCTTTGTTACAAGCCATTAAAGAGATTCCTATTCTAGCTAAAACAATAAGAGAGTTGAGCATGAAAATATCAAGAATAAAAACAAAAGAAGTAAAAAGGATTCAGATAGTAGGAAAAATTGCTGACATTATGATGGGAAAAATAGCCATACAAAATTCTTTGGACCCGGGAAGTCTAGTTGTAAAAATACATATCAATGGTATTGAGATTCCAAATACATTGATTGACTTAGGAGCAGCCATAAACATTATGAGCAAACAAACCATGGAACAACTTAGGCATCCAAACCTTCAGTATACACCAACATTACTGCAATTAGCAGACAGATCAGTAATCAAGCCAGATGGTGTATTAGAAGACATATATGTGTCCTTATATTCTTGGGAATATCCAATTGACTTCATGATCTTAACTCCCACGAACAACCTAGGGGGACACCCATTAATTTTAGGAAGACCTAGGTTAGTTATAGCTTATGCTTTCATTAGTTCTAGATCCGGTGATATGTTTATTTTCGATGGTAATTCAACAAAGAAATTCACTCTATATCCTCCAACAAAAACAATCACAGAAATAGAAAATTAAGAATGGATGGATGATGACAATGATATACAACCTCTCTTTACTATTTCTCATATTAGTGAAGAAAGTCAAATTTTAAATTCAATATAAAATTTTGAAACACCTTCACAATGTAAAGATGAGCATAATTTTAAAGAACAATGCAATATTGAATACTTGTCATCTAGACATATGTCTTTATATCCTATGGAAGAATTTGGTAACTTTATAGTTGAAATCTTTCTAGGAAAATCTTTAAACATAAACAAAAACTTGGATAAATTACAACAAGAAGAATTAATCAAAACATTGCAAAAACATTCTTTTGCATATGCATGGGAGTACACTGACATGAAGGGAATTAATCTTGAGATTTGCATACATCATATCTACATTGAGAAAAATTATAGGCCTATAAGACAACCTCAAATAAGGATGAATCCAAATCTTAAGGAAATTGTGAAAGAAGAATTGCAAAAATTGTTGAATGTAAACTTCATTTATCTAATTTCAGACAATCAATGGGTTTCTCCCTTGGTGATTGTACCTAAAAATAATGGTAAATGGAGGGTGTGCATTGATTATCGAGAATTTTATAAGGCTACTCTACAATATCATTTCCCATTTCCTTTCATAGATCAAGTATTGGATACCTTAGCAGGTAAGAAGTATTTCTCATTCTTGGATGGTTTCAGTGGTTACAATCAAATTCAAGTAGCACCTAAAGACTGAGACAAAACCACATTCACCTGTCCATGGGGAACCTATGCTTACCGAGTACTTCCTTTTGGATTGTGCAATGCACCTGCAACATTCCAAAGGGAAGTATTAGTAATTTTATATGATCTAATACATGATTGTGTGGAAGTATATATGGATGATTTTACAATTTATGGAAATTCTTTTGAAGAGGCTCTTGAAAATTTGGAAAAAATTCTTAAAAGGTGTAAAGAAGAAAATCTTTCACCAAGTCATGAAAAATGCTTTATGATGTCTACTAAAGGAATTTTTTTAAGACATCACATTTCAGGGGATGGAATTAAAGTAGATTCATCCAAAGTTGAAGTCATCTCCAAATTGTCAAAAGGATGTTAGAAGTTTTCTAGGTTTTACAGGGTACTATAGAATATTGTGAATTTTGTTGGAATCCTGATTGTCAATTGGCATTTGAAACTTAAAAGAAAAAATATCTGAAGCTCCCATATTAAGAGGACCAAATTGGAAAATACATTTTCATATTTGAACAGATGCTTCAGATACAAATATGGGAGCTGTATTAGGACAAAAAGATTTGATCCCCTATGCCATTTATTACAGTAGTAAAAATTTAACTCCCACTGAGTTAAATTACACTGTAACTGAAAAAGAGTTTCTAGTTGTTGTCCATGCTATTAACATGTTTAGACGATAAATTACCGGCTATGAAACCTTCATTCACACAAATCATTCTTCAATTAGATATTTAATGAATAAATCTATCACTAATGGCAAAATCACAATATGGTTATTACTCCTGCAATAATTTAACATCACAATTCTAGACCAACCTGGAAAAAAAAACACAGTTGCTAATTTCTTGTCTAGAATTCAAAACAACAATAATGATACTCCAATAGAGGATAATTTTCCTGATGAATATCTCTTTGCAATATATACTAAATCTCCATGGTTTTCAGACATTACTAATTACTTAGCTATAGGAAAATTACCAGCATACTTGTTTCCTAGAGAAAAGAGAAAAATAATTCAAACAAGTGCAGTATACTCATGGGTTAATGACGAATTCTATAAAACATGTCCATATCTCATCATCAGAAGATGTGTCCGAGAAGATGAAATACCTGAAATTCTGAAGGCATGACACGATGAAAATTGTGGTGGACACTTTGCTAATAAGAGGAATTCCTATAAAATCCTTCATTTAGGATATTATTGGCCATCCATCTTTAAAGATGTCAATGAGTATGTGAAAATGTGTGAAAATTTTCAAAGAATGGGGAAACCTGTTCCTACAGATGAAATTCCCTTACAACCTCAGGTACTCATCGATTCCTTTGAGAAATGGGCCCTAGACTTTGTTGTACCAATCAATCCTTCATCAAAACAAAAGAAGTACATTCTGGTTTGCATTGAATATGTCACTAAATGGGTAGAGGCTAAAGAAATTTCTTTTGTTAATGAAAATTTTGTAGTTTCATTTCTCTTTGAGGATATTTTCACTTGTTTTGGTGTCCCAAGGGAAATTGTGACAGATCAGGAATCTCAGTTTAAATCTAGGATGGTGCAGAAGATTGTGGATGAATATAAGATCAAACATAGAAAGTCTACTCCATATCATCCATAGAAAAATGGAAAAGTGGAGTCCACCAATAAAGTGATCGAAGAAATCTTCACAAATTGTACATCTACATAGGAAAGATTGGGCAGATAGGCTTCTTGAAGCCTTATGGACCTACCGGACTACATGGAGGAATACAAAAAGACATACTCCCTATGAAATTTTTTATGGGAAGCGAGTTTCCAATAGAATTATAGATCAAAACCTTCAAGAAAATAGTAATATTGGGACTTGATTTATCAAAAGCCCAAAAACACAAAATAGAGAAACTTAATGAGCTTGATGAGGTCAGGCAAGATGTAGTTCAAAGAATCATCCTAGTTCAGCAAAAAAGGTCGAGATGGCATGATAAGTACATAAAAGAAAGAAAATTTCAAGTAGGAGATTGGGCACTTTTGTTCGAAACAAAGTTCAAAGCCTTCCAAGGAAAATTTCAGACTCAATGGCTTGGGCCTTATGAGATCGAAAAAGTCTTTGACAATGGGGTAGTCAGTATAAGGACAATTGATGAAGAAAAGGTACCTCTTATTTTGAATGGACATCGACTAAAATTATATCATAAACCAATTACAAAGGAGGAATTTACAAACAAAAATAAAGACAATGTTGATATGAAGTTGGTGAAGAATAATCCTTCTTCTTCCCCAACTTAGTCTTCTTTTTACTTTTCTTATCTTAAAAATAATATATATATATATATATATAATTCAAAAAAAAAAAAGTGTATAAGTATGAAAGCCAATCAATTATTGGAATCCTTATACAGAGAATACAAGGTGAAAATTAGAGTTCTAACATCTTATATTTTCTCCCATTTTAAAACCCCAAATTCTTTGTTCCCTTTATTTTTCTAAAGCAATAAAAGAAGTAGCTACACAATTGCTACATTTCTGCAGCTCTTAGAAGAATCTGCAGTTGTCATCACATTCTGTAGCTCTATTACATTTTTACAGTCTATTGAAGCAGGACATACTAAATAGAAGCAATTGAAGACTCCATTGAAGATCATGATGAAAAGACACATGAGGAATCAACAAAAAAAAGAATATCAACAAAGGTTAGTTCCAAGGTATGTTACAAAATTTGTTTAAATAATAAGGTCCAAAACGTTAGTTTATATAATTTAGATGATCATATATTTCCACCTCAATATGTAATCATTAAAACTCATTGTACTCAGATTCACATCACAATTCCATAATACAACCACTTCATCCGTATCATATCCCATAATGATCAAGATCGATTTCATTTATTAATTATTAATGGTCATATATCATTCTGTAACCAACTTAACCATGTTCCTAAACCCTCCCCCAAATATCTATTTTACCTACATGTCTCTACAAATTCCTTTCTACATCCTTAACTCAAATAAAAACCCTCAACCCAACTTCTCAAAGAGGAACAATTCTGAACGTGAAACTCCTTATGAAAGAGACATGGGTCTAATAGTGAGAACCGAGCCTGTGGAAGAAAAATTCATGGTAGGTTATCCACAGATGAAGGAAATGCTACAGAAGGTGCAATGGCTCTAGTTCACAAGAGAAGTTATATGGGTTCCATAAGGAGGTCACCACGTCCTTTGCAAGATCCTTCAATGGGACAAAGGTCGAGATTGGGGACATAAATTTTTCAGTGACAAATGCCTTCATAGCTGAATCCACAGAACTTCTGAAAACTGGCGAAAGATGGTTCAAGAATAGGGAGTTTCATGGATAAGAATGGAAGATTTTTCTGAAGAATCCAGGTATGGACACTACTGTTTTTAAAAATGGAATTCCCAGTACGACACTAAAAAAAAAATGGAGGAATATGTTGTTAATTATACAAAAATTTGTTACTTGCGAGGGTATATTTGGTTGTATTTTTTTCTACCATGCCAAACTGTTAATGAATTTCTTAGAGGACGGAGAGATAAACCTCCCATACTTCCTACTGGACAACCTAAAGAAAATGTCAGCAAATATGCAGAAAAAGAGTCCAATTTATAGACAATACCATGCATCATCATGGAATGATAAAGATACTCATTGAATCCCATGTAAAGAGTATAGGAGACTCCTGGGAAAGTTTCCTAATCAGAAATCATTTTCAAGAAGAAGCACTAGAAAAACCTAAGGATGACAAAACCAAAAGACGTAGGAGGAGAAAGGTTGATACCTGCACTAAATACAAGTCCTCACCTCAGCCATAGCAAGAATAATAAGAACTCACCATTGCATAATTAATGAAGAATAAGAAAAAGAGTGGAGTAAAAAAGAGAGGTAATGTAAAAGAAAAGGGAAAAGTTACAAATTCAAAAATATTAAGCCCTTCACAGCCAAGGAGAAGCTCCAGACTTCGTAAACCCTTGAAGAAGACACCTCCATAGGAAGCAGAGTTTTTTAACTTAGATGAAGAGCGCCAAGTACCATCTCCCATTACTACCTCTCCTATGCACAATTCCATACACAGTTTTATACACAGTCCTATACACAGTCTGGATAGAAGGACCCCTGAAATTGACTCGACACAATAGGAGATTTATGACTACATTGAGTCCTTGGATAAGAGACATGAAGAAGAAAATCCAAGTGTTGAAGAGTATCCTATTAGTCCACAAGAACCTCTGGTGAAAACCTTGAAGCAAGAAATCTATGAACTAGAGATACTGAACAGGCACATCAAGCAAGAAAATGAATCTTTGAAGGAACAAAACCACTTGGAAAAGGTCATCGGTGACAATAATATCTTACATTTTGGGCTATGGTATAAAAAGAATAAGAAACTAGAGAAAATGAATAGCTTTCTCAATAGGAAAGTCATCAGCTTGAAGTAAAAACTCCTCATGAAGACACCAAGAATGGAAATCACTTCAAGGAAAAGAAAGAAGAGGAAGTTGGATGTACTCGCAGAGTTATCAGAACAAATGCAGTAGAAGGTGAAGGCTCACAATTTTGGGAATTGCATGAGGACATGCAATGCTCTCTTAGTGGGGGTATGTTGAACCTCAAAACTGTTCCTAATTTGACATCCTTTTCCATCATTTCTTCTTCCTTTTTCACAAACTCATAAATTCAATCAGTGATAATTGAAATATTCCTCATATGAGAAGGAATTTAGATGAACTCTACCTTATATTATAATGTTTCTTATTATTTAAATGAATTTATGTAATTAGCTACAGAATTCATGTAATTTTGCAGCTAACCTTTGTTTCTGCAGCCACCATTATTGTTTGACAGCTTTTGAGAAGAAAATTAAGAAGTGAGTCATATGGGTATCTCTAAAATGATCCACACATGGATCATATCCCACTTACCTATTCTAATTTAAGAAGGAATCATTCCTACGCTCACGGTCAAAGATCAATCAAGGAACGAGATCATCAGATGAAGACTCTCGATTTTGTCTTACGTAGAAAATAGAGAGAGAGCCATGAAGAATTTACTTCTAAATAGACTTCTAATTTTAGTTTTATTTTACTATCCATAGAGGAAATGTCTCAAACAGTTAATTCAAAAACCTATATAAATATCGGTCTGTTGAAATGGGGAATAAGCTTAATTTTTGTGATAATACAGTGTTATGCTTTCAAACTCTATTTTGCTAATAAAGAATACCAGTTCCATATCTCTGATTTGCGGATAGTCTAAGTATATTTCACACACATTCTGTTGCAAAGGGCCCCTACACGAAAAGAAGGTTTTTATAGTTTTTTTGTAGTTCAATTTCTGTCAATTTCATAGCTTAATTTCCTGTTGATTCATAGTTAATTTATCATCAATTCGTAATTATATTCTCGTTATTTCATAGTTATATTATCGTCAATTCATAGTTTAAATTCTCTCTGTTTTATAGTTTAATTTCATGCCAATTAGTTTTTAATGTTTTCTGAATTAGTTGTTTACATTTACAGTTGACTGTTGGATCTTATGCTCGCCTTAATCATCTCATGAATGTGACTTTATCATCTTCCAATTGAATAGATTCATGCATTTGGTTATACAACAACCATAGGATTCAAGAATAAACATGTTTTGCGCAATAGATACTCTGTCATTTGTTGCTTTCCTTAGTTAAATTTGATTTCAGTCAGCACATTAATTTAATTTCATAGAAATAGAATTTATGCTTTCGTTCCATGGAATGTAGAATAGAATTAGATTAAATTTATCTTTAAATCATTCTTAGATTTAAAACTAGGACAAAGTTAGATTATAATTATGTTTTGATTATTTTAGAAGTATATCAAATGCTCTGTTTTCATAGAATTAATGCTTTCAATGGATAAGATAGAATATGGTTTCATTCTTGTCATGTTGATAGATAGAACATCATTTAAAGATCAGTAAAATGCAATTAGATTTAGAATATTTTTGAATCAATTTAATTAGATACTTTCCATAGATGTTTTTCCGGCCTAGAATAAGTCTAATATAGCTTAGATTTTAACCATTCAAAGTTTGATTTATTTTCATGAAAATTAGATTAGTTAATCAACATTTCCTTTTCTTCCTTCTTTAAGATTAAGTTTTCATCATTAAAATTTCATTCATATTTAGTGGTTCCCTGTCATTTAAATATTTCATTTTGAAGCTTAGATTTCATTCTTTAGATCAATTTTGGTTCTTAACTTTAGGAATAAAATGCACAACGAAGAAAGAAAAAAAGGTCATCTAAGCATATATAGTGCACCCCACTTCATCAAATTACTAACCTCGGTCGATAATTTATGATAGCAATTTAAGACATTAAATTGACCAAACAATTAACTTACCTAATCTTGAAGAAAAAGGTTCACTTTCATTGTAAATATTGATTTTATTTGTTGTCAAATAATAAGGAAGATGTTGCAGAATTTTGAAGCCTGAGGAGAATACCATGAGACTTCCATGATCAAATGATTTTTTTATTTTAAAATTTCAAAAATTCAAGTCAGTTTTAGAGTCAAAGACATTTTTTGTTTAGTTAACCATTTCAGTTTGTCGAAGTTTTTTCAGTTTCCAATTTTGACTCCATTTCCCAATGGACGAGGCTACCTGATCTACGGTGTTCTTGACACCTCCTGAAGGAGCTACCATCCCCATCTAGAGCCAATTTTAGTGTCCAAATGTTCAATGATCAAATGTACTCTTTCAGGTTTACTTAGTAGTGGCACTAGGTCAAAATTTCATGTTTCAAGACAAGTTTCAAATAACATTTTGTTCACTGAATATGTCTAGTTATAAAATGTTGCTCCCTTCACTCCATTCATGGTCATCATCATTTCAGAGGTCATGCCATCCATTAGTAATATAGGGTCCGAGGTCATTCACCACACCTTTATTTAGGTCATATTTTAGGTCTTTTGTTTCACCACCATAAGAGTCAATTATGTCGTGAAAGAAGGAAAATAAAACTTGATTTTCACCATACAAGTCATTTGCATAGGGAGTTAGAAAATATAGGGAAATAATTAAAGGCACTTTGTCTTTCCTCAAATAAAGTGTGTTTCTTGATTAAATTTTTTCTAAGAAGAAAATTTTTGAAAAAAAGTTGTAAGATTTCACTAGAAGACAAAAAGCAATTTTGTGATTGCTATAAAAGGAAAAAGAGGATTTTTCAACTCATTTTATCCTTTGATGCTAAATAGAGCTCCTATATTATCACCATCACACTCCACAACTGCCAAGGGTTGAAGAAAGAACAATAAATTTGTGCCAAATTGCTCCTGCTACGCTTCTGGAGGTGTTGCGCTACGTTTCTGGCATGCACTATGCTCTTGGTATTTGGGCTCCAAATTAGCTATCTAAGCTTTAAAAACTTCCACAAGGGTTCATAAACCCCCTAAAAAGTAATTGGACACCCTCCATACCTCTCTCAAGTCAAAATTCTTCAGCAAATGAGTGATTTCGTTCATTAGGTTATCTACACTACATTTTTGGTGTTTTTCATCCTTGGTTTGTTTTAGCTGACAAAAAAATAATATGACCATCTAAAAACTTCATAAAATATCCATACATCATGCCTTAACACTTCCTATCACTCACAACCTTCATTCCCATCAATTTCATGAAAACCCTAATTTTCACTACATTCTTGCAAAAAAAACTAGTAAATCTATGTGTTTTGATCTTTTAGGCACCTTCCTCATACCCATTTCTAGAAATTTCACTTGAATCACATTGCCAAATGATCACCATAACTCCTCATTTTTTTGGGTATTTTTCCCTAGATTCTTTCCACCTCATTTCTTCCCCTAAATCCACCCTACCACCATCCTCAGTTTTCTTAATTCTACACCTCCCCTGCCCATTTCATCGAGCTAGGTTTTCATCTTCTTGACAAACACCATGGAGGAAGAAAATAAGATTCATAAGGGAGGCCACGATTCTAGGTTTGAACCATCTCCTCCTTTTTCCAAGAGATGTTTTGAAAACAATGGTTGTTTGAGGTTTTGTGAGAGGATCAAGGAGGTGGGTTGTCATGCTCAATTGACAAGAATTTTTTGCCACTAGATTCAGAAAATACAAGGCCATCATAGAAGGCATTGAGTTCACCGTATCAACAGATTTCATTACTTCAGCAACAGGTACACCGAACCATGGAGAAATTTGGTTCAAAGGGATGGAATTGGACCTTGAAAACCAATTTTCCTGAAACCTCATTGCAAATGCTGCTCAACATATCTCCCCTTTCAGGCATTTACTTGATAAATATTCCCCTTTGATGAAGCTAATTATGAAATATTTTACATGTGAAGGGAGATTTTCAAGGATGTACTAGTATCATGTCAGGTTATTGATGCACTTCACTGCCACTCAACCACTCAATTTGCTCAATTATTTGTTCAGAAGTTTGATCAAGATGTCTGAAAAGGTACATAGAAAAGGTAAAGATAATCACCCAGTTTATTCCATCATGGCTTGGTCAAGCTAATTGTTTATCATCATCTTTCAACAATCAATATGTCTTGGGAAAATTTCATGGAGAAAGTTTCATCAGCGCCTACTACTAGCCCATCCATCATCCATAACACACCATCAGCACCAACACAACAAAAATAGGTTGGCTCTTGAGATATCAAAGGAGTAATTGTACTTGATACCAAAACTGAACAAAGACAAACAATAGAGCAGCCACATAGTCTTGATAATGAGCCACTCATGCATGAGGATGATTCACCATTGAAACAACATGAATAAAAAGCATCCATGGAGGTTGACATGGCAGAGAAGGTAAAGGAGAAGACAATTGAGAAGATCATAAGAGAAAGGATGTAGAGATAGAAGATTTGAGGGACAACCTCTCAAAGAAAAACTTCTTGATTACCTTCCTACAACAAGAGAATATGCAGTTGAAGGTAAAACAACTCCTCCAAAGCAAACCAAAGGAAAACCCTGAGGTAGAAAAGGGTAAAGGCAAATAAGTGGTGGATGTTGAGAAGCTATAAGACACAAATATTGAAGCTAAGCTTAGGCGGCCAAGAATAAGAGGGTTAACTAAACAAAAAGAGCAAGAAAGAGAGCCATCTCCACCACCAGCTCAGTTAAACTTCGATGAATTGATAATTGATGAAATTGAACAAGATAAAGATTCGTGGCTTGATAGGGTAAAAATTAATATTGATAAGTTTTTGAAGAAGTCAGAAAGAGATAACAATCTCCAGAGGCATATGGCGAGGCACTATTTCACAAGGAACCAAATTGCCAAGGTGAGGGTGAAAAACTTGAGAAAGAAGCTAAAGGAAACCTTAATGAAGCTTAAGGAGAAGGAAAATTTGGATATACTTATTGAGGCATCCTTAGCTGTTTAGCCCATCATCACAGGATACCATGAAACAAATTTTGGAGGATTTTGAGAAATTTTTTCATTTTTGGTGATTTTTTCAAAATTCTGGAAATTTGGTTTTAGCAGAAGCATCGCATAGCGGCGCAATGCTTTTCATCAAGGAATATAAATGGAGGAAAATTTATAAATTTGGATTCTGTTTCACCTCTACATCACAGATATGACATCAGGTCAACTTTTCACCTTCTGGTTTTGAAGAAAAATGAAAAGAACATCACTTTTTCATGCTTCTATCGCCTTTTTTGCTTTTGCGTGATGCTTCTAGAGTGAGGTTCGGAGAATTAGTTTTTGAAGCGCTTCTAGTGGGTATTTTATCAGTTTTAAGGGTGCAATGGAAATAATACACATAGGGTGACCTAGCCTAACTCTTTGATTTGCAAATGGGCACATAAAAGTCAATCAAAATTGGCTCCAAAGTGGCGTGATGCTTCTGCTGGGAGGCGCGATGCTTCTGCTGGAGACGCGACGCTTCTGTCATTGGATTCCCTTGGATAATTTTCAAGACAGAAAAACTCAAAAATTTGAGGTTTAGTTGTCCCATGATGTGTCTTTTGGGTGGAAGAGTTTATTTTTGCATCTCTTTGTGGAGGAATGATGTAATTAATCTAAGAGACATGAACTCCTAGTTATTAGCTAAATTTGAGGAAGTGGTCTCCAACTTCCCTAGATTCTAGGTAATGACTCATAAAGTACATTTATGATGTGTTTCGGATCATATTTTGACCCAATGTTGTTTAATTAACTCTATTTTCTATATTTAGTCCACCTCAAGTCATTTAGAGGTTGGATAGTTTTTATTTCCAGTGGAGTTATTGTACAAACTCTTTTTTCATTGAAATCAAAGAAAGTTGCAGCTATAATATTGGGACTCTAGTGGTATGATTTTGAGCATTGTTTATTATCTGTTACCTCATCAATTTGAATGTTTTGTTACCTTTCCATCACAATTATGCTTCTGTATGTTAATCTTATGATTTTATGAACATAAATCATTGCTTTGAATGCTCTGTTTTATAATATTTTCATTGGTGTGTTTACTCTTCTGATGAATGAATTCATTTAAATTATCATTCTGAATCCTTCTCTTTCAAACCCTATACACAATGAAAAATTAAGTATGTTCATGAGTTTACCTACCAGGCCTCATCCTTATCTCTACAACTAAGCCTTTGAAATCAGACCTAAACCCTAGACGTAGTTCCTTGGTTGCCATTCCTATCGAGAAAAAACTTTAAACAAACAAAAACCTAATGTATTGAGCATCACAAATAGCATAAGATAATTATATATCCAGTCATCTATTAGATGCAAAGTGAAATTGAGATATCCCTCTCTAGTTTTGGTAGGGCTAGCTACCTGACCTAAAGGTTGGTTTGTGGTTACCTTCCTTCAGTTCCATTCTCAACCTTGGGAAATAGGGGGGAGTGATAACACCATGGTAGCCCTATGAATATTATTTCCAATGCCACAAGTCACACCAATATTGTATTATTCAATAAAGATTTATTCCAAATATCCCACGATGGCCTGATTATGGACTAGTTCAGTAGAGTGAAGTGGTGTGGGATTCCATGTGTCACTGTTTCAACATTCAACCCTAAAATTACTATAGGAAAAACTACAGTACGTGTGCTTTCAGCCACTTTTTACATAATTCAAATCTGATGCCTGAAAGGAAAGTTATGACTATTTTCCCTAGGTTGCATGTTTGAGATGGAATTATAGAGCCTACAAAAACCCTAACTTCCTTAGATCATATATCCAAAAATAGAGCGAACCAAGATATGAAATTAGTACACAAATTTCACCAATATCTAGGCTTGATGTGGTTTCGATTTCAGCTTCTGAATCCTTGTAGAAAAAAATTTATAGTAGAAATTCCACGATGACCTGTTTGAAACAACGAAACCCTAGAATCCAAAGCTCTAATAGAAATTTTTATGCAACCAGCTCAAAAAATAGAGAAAATATAGATCAACGACTTAAGGAATATCCTCTTTGAGGAGGAAAAATCCTTTACATTACATAAATGAACAATTATTGGATGATACAAATGATAGGACCTCTTTTGTATATATAGGAGTCTATAGGGTCACAATATAATCATAGCCTACATAACACTAATATTGTAAGGGCACAACAATAACAATAGTGGGATTCTGCAGGGCACAACATTAACAATATGGGGGATACATGGGAACAAAAACCAAAATAATGGGGCTACACTAGTATTATAGGTACCTAACAAACTCTTGTGGCCGAGTTTCTTGTTTTTAAAGGCCCTTATTTTTCTGAGATCATTTCCTCTTATTCTTGGCCATAATCCAACTATCTAATCTCCATTGATCAAGTTGTGATCAATATCCCCGCTCTGATACCAATTTTTGGAAACCTTGAGCACTACTAAGAGGGCATTGGGGAATTTTGAGGTCTAAAATGGGCCTCCTAAGAAAAATGTACAACCAAAATAAACTTTATGAGAACCAATAGGATTCAAGATGATGATGTCAACCAGGGGGGGATGATTCACCATTTTTGGAGTAAAAAGGTAAAAATATTAAAAAATAATAAAATAATAAAACTAATTTTTCAACTCGTATTTTGAACTTATCTCCCTAACTATTTACTCAAATTTCGAGTGGGAGTACTCATGGATCCTCATCCAAGGAGTACCCATGTTGCAGACTTTTTATGGACCCTACTACACGAAAAATTAGAAATACATGAAAAAACATGATTGCAATCATGTTTTTCATGTATTTCTAATTTTCATGTAGAAGAGCCCATCAAAATTATGCAACATGGGTACTCCTTGGATGGGGAATTAAATTTTGCATCCAACAAGTATCCCTACTCGAAATTTGAGTAAAACCTTAGGGAAATAATTTCAAAATACGAGTTGAAAAAGTAGTTTTTTCTTTTTTCCCTCTAAAATTTGATGATGTAATAAAATATTATTTTATTATTTCCACTATTATTTTATAATTTCCTTAGGAGGCCCATTTTAGACCTCAAAATTCCCCTAATGGCGGGGTGAACCAATAATGTGTCTTATTAAAAATAGTCATAAATTTAAACTTTTCTACTAAATCACATATATTAACCAAAAATACATTATATCATCACTTGAACATTAACAATGTAAGAAACTAAATCAAACAACACATGGAACATCAGAACACATACACAAAAGGAGAAACAAGATATCTAGTGGAAACTCTTCCAGGAGAAAAAACCGCATTTGTTGTTGTTGTGTTACTCTAAATATATATTATGTAAAGAAATGGTCTTTTAAATATATTTGTTGACTCCCATCATCTAGGAGACTCAACCTCATATACAATCAGTTGACCCCCATCAACCAGGAGACTAGATTCTATTGATCAACTTAGAAGACTGTGTTCTCACACGTATCTACAGAAAACCATTCGATGAAATCCACCACAACCAATGACCCTCACCCAACTTTGATTGGACTATACAACTACCATTTGATGGAGAAATTGTTCCTTAAATTTGATTTGACTATACAACTACCATTGGATGGATAAATTGTTCCTTTCGCCAATGCTACAGAATCACTAGTCCAACATGAATGATGCCACTCCTCCATAATCTCTATGCGAACCTCATTTCATATATTTTCATAATGGATACAAGACACTCTTCTCAACTCTAATTCAGCTCTTCCATAATATCAACAATAAGACTCTCTGCAAATCATCATAAAAAATCACCACAAACATATGCTCTCCACACTAGAAAAATAGTAGCTCAAATCTATGTGTTAACTCTGCAATAATTTGATCAACCACCAGCTACTAAACTGAATAGAATAATACAACCATTAATACTAGTTTGCAGTAATAAGCTCATCAAACCCTACAACAACATATGAAATATCATGGCCCATTTCCATTCACAACAATTCCCTACATACACAAAAAACTAGCATGTGATTTCTTCTTCAGTCATCAATCTGACCTACATAAATGATATTCTGCTTCAAAACCTGTCTTTAAAATTTCTCATACAACTAACATATGCACACATTCACTGTGTATCTATACTCTCCACAATGTCTTAAACATTCTTCTACTCATCTACAACCTTTTCCCTCGCATACTCATTTGATCAATGATCACTCAGCTCCAAAATAAAAAATATAAAACATTAGCAGTGAAATCCACTTTTGGCCTGGGAACACGAATGCAAAAAGTTGAAGAAATGCAACCATTATCACCACTACTTGTGCACTTAAGGTGTTCACAGACATTGGAGGACTTACTTAACCAATTTAGACCTTATCCAATCAATATAGAAGCTTCTATGAATAGACATGTTGACATAATCCAAAAGTGCACGAGGAATGCAAAGAAAATTTCATTCAAATCCATAACATCCACAAAACTAGAAAATCTTGGTTATACTGCAGGCACAAAACTACCAAATTTTGATTGGAGCCTTCTAACCACACACACAATCTCACATCCCCGTGGTTGGGGAAAAGCATAAGGAAAAACATAAGAACCTCAACTCTGAACCTCTGCCACCTAATTGGCCATATTCTCTAGCATTTGTACATGCCTCCAAACCTTTGCTAAGCCTTGTGAAACCACTGCAAATAGGAAAAACATGCCTTCCAAGTGTCACTACCAAGTCTACCTAAAGGCCAACAAACAAGAGTTGACTTGACTTCCCTCAAGTCCTCTACTATCCACTGACACTTGCAAAAAAAAAAATTCCAAAGAAAAAATCGAACCCGTTTATTGATTTTATAGCAGGTTACATAGTATATGGATAAAGCATTCAAAGAAACTACATTTCCTTTTTTGATGAAGGAAAACAATGTAGTTGCCACCGGGAAAGGTGATATTCTATCAATCCTCCCAGCTTAGTCCAAAAATCAAAACAAGAAAAAAATTACATTTTTGTATCATCTCCTTTCAACCCCCTAGTCTTCCACTATGATGTGGGAAACTGAAACAGAGGTGAAAATAGATCATGTTTGTAGATATCATCGTCATGACTTGGATCATGACTATAACTGGGTGGTAGAAACCATTCCCAAGTTACTTGTTTTATAGCAGTGCACATATTTTAAGTAGCCACAGTCTCCCGGATCGCCTCAGTGAGGAAAACAATCTGAAACAAAGACCAAAGAAATTTTTAAAACCTTAAGTATCAGGACAAAAAGAAAGAACTTAAAAACTGAAAATTAAAACAGAACAACATGTGAGTAGGTTGTCAGTAGGATCTTAGCGTCCAAAAGGATGTGGATCAATCCCACGGATCTGTCCACTCTTGAACACTACAGCAACCCATTGCCCCATATCTTGTATAGCACCTTCCTTAGATAAGATGTTTGCTGCATGATTTCGTTCCCTGTAAATGTGAGAAGCAGTTACCTATTTAAAAAAATATTTTACAATGAAAACTTCATCAAGTAAAGTAGATAAAATGAAATTTTGGCATCTTTGTGTTCCATTAAACCATTTGATGATGTTCATAGAGTCCTTGAATATTTGGACATCTCTAATTCCTAGAAAGGAGAGCCAGCAAAGCAGATGATGAAGATATTTTAGTTCAGAAAAGTTATTTGTTCCTTGGCCCAGCCCTATAGATTCTTTTAGGATTTTCCTTGAGGGATCATGAATGACTAGACCCGCCCCACACCGATTATGTGGGTCAGAAGCCCCATCAAAGTAGGCCCATGGAATTTCCCCTCTAATGTTCTTCTAAAAAATAACTCTAGCTTGTGGTGGGGTAGTCGGGAGGGGTATGAATTCAAATATGGATGTGCTCTTAGTTGCAAGGTAGGAGGTAGGGAAAAGGGTGTTATGAAATATACTTCAATTCCTTGCAATCCAAGTCCCCCAGGCGACAAGGAGGGGGAGATTTTTGACTCTATCATCTGGAGAGGCTTGCCACCATCGCTCCCAAGCGGCTCCCACATCAGCACCTTCCCACAACTGTGACATATTAAGGAGCCTCAGAGTCTCTGACCAGAGTTGCTTGTTCAAAGGGTAAGATAGGAAAAGGTGATGCGACAACTCCAAACTGGATTTACATAGGGTGCACCAGTCTGGCCCTATCTTCCCCCTGCGCTGAAGAAAATCCCAAGTGGAGAAATTTTTCTAAAGGATGCACCAAAAGAAAAGCTTGATTTTTGTCAGTCCCTTCAGAAGCCACAGGGGCTTGTACCACCATTCAGGTTCCCCCCAACCTTTCTTAGCCATTAGCCACTTCTACCCAAACTTTGGGGAGAATCTACCTAATGGAGCATGGACCCACTTCAATTCATCTTGTCTATTGTGGAGCCTGACATTATAATTTTGGAGATCGTCTAAAAACCCCCGCTACTCCTCCTTCCACCTACCCTCTAGTTGAATTGCTTCCCCAGAAAGCCACTCTTGCCTCCAGATCGTAGATTGACCCTGATTTGCAACATTATTTAAGGTGATGATCCCATGACGATCCAGATGGTCTATGAGTTTAGGAGTGAGGGTGAATCTCTTTGAGCATCCCACCTAGGGGTCATGGCCAATTCGAACCTAAGATCCATTCCCTATGTGCCACGCTAGTCCCTGTTCAATGATTTTATTCGACATCACCAAAGCTTTCTAGACAATGGATGTGTTCTTTGCATTCTTATTTGGCTTGCGCATCCATTCCAGAATTGGCATAGGATTAATATATTTGCGCCTAATGACTGACGTCCAGAGATTTTCCTTAGTTATAAGACGCCAGCCTAGCTTAGTATCTAGAGAGGCTATAAATGAAGGGAGCTCCTTGATGCCCCATCCTCCCCAGGATTTTGGACGAGCAATCTTGTCCAAAGCCACCCAAGGCATAACCTTTTCCTCCTTTGAGCCTACCTAGAGAAATAGGTTACAAATTTTGTTGATAGTAGACAGAGTGCTTCTGGGGACCCATGAGAGGGTAGCCCAATAAACAGGTATGGCCAAAGTAATCGATTTTATCAGCACCAACCTCCCATCTTTGGACAAACCATTTGTAGCTCCAATGTTTCATTCAATTCTTGATCTTAGAAATTAGCCAGTGCCAATCCTGAACTCGATAGGAGTCCAGTTTTAGAAAGAAGCCCAAATACTTAAAGGGTTCATGCAGGATTTTAGATTAAAATTGAATTTTCTCCGATACTCTGACCAATTCTTTTTCTGATAATCTGGCAGTTGTGATTGTATATTTCTGGCAGTTTATGCATAGCCTAGTAGCCTTAAGGAAGAGGTCCACGATGTCTTGGATACGTCTAATATCTTCCAGGCTGCCATTGCTAAAAATAATAATGTCATCAACAAAGAGAAGGTGGGTGAAAATTATATTTATTGCAAATTCAATCCCTTTTAAAGTTCCCCTGCACTTTGCCTCATGAATTATCAAGCTAAGACCTTCCACAACCAGGAAAAATAACAAGGGGGATAGGGGACACCCCTGTCGGAGACCTCTTTGGACATTGAAAAAATTTGATGTTGCTCCATTGATCAATAATGCAATACAGGAGAAGGTGATACATCCCATGACCTAGTTTATGAAGTCAATTCTAAAGCTGAAGTGAGTGAGGAGGAGCCAGATATACATCCAAATGATTCTGTCATAGGCTTTAGAAAGATCAATTTTAATGACAACACCTTTTTTCTTCCTCAATTTTAAGCTGTGAAGAGTTTCTTGAGCAACCCCCACTGCCTCATGTATCTGTCTTCCATCCAGAAATCCAAACTGCTCCAATGAGATGTTACTGGAGAGGATGGGCTTAAGGCTATTTACAATTACTTTGGCAATGATTATATATATATAGGTACATAGGAAGATAGGCTTGAAGTCTATGTCCTTATTATACCTATATATCACTAGTATAGTCCCTTATTATTGTTAGTGTAACCCCCTTATTGTTATTATTGAACCCTTGTAACCCCCATTTCGTTATTATTGTGCCCTTAAATTATTATTGTTAGGCCGACTAGGATTACATTGTGGCCCACTAGGATTACATTATGGCCCCATGAACTCCTATATATAGAAAGGAGGTTTTGTAAATTATATCATACAAGAATTGTTCATTTATGTAATGTATTGGAGGTTTCCCCCTCGAAGTGGCTTATTTCTAACACGTTCATATCTCTTTTCTTCTATTTTTGGAGCTGGTTACACAACATTTGGTATCAGAGCTTTGGATTCTAGGGTTTCGCTGCTCCAAACAGGTCATCGTGGCATTTGCGCTATAAATTTTTTTCTACGAATTTTCAGAAGCTGAAATTTTTAGGGTGCGAAGCCGAAATCCTGAGGAATAGTTTCTAAAAATTTCATAGTCTGGTTCGCAATATTTTCGGAGATATGATCTGTGTAAGTTAGGTCTTTTTTCAGGCTCCTAAACAGGTCATCGTGGCATTTGCACTATAAATTTTTTTTATACGAAGGTTCAGAATCTGAAATTCATATAGTGCGAAGCTGAAATCCTGAGGAAATTCTTCAAAAAATTTCAGAGCTTGGTTCGCAATATTTTTGGAGATATGATCTGTGGAAGGTAGTGCTTTTTCAGGCTCCTGAATTGCATCTCAAATAGGTGATCGTGGGAAAAGTTCAATAACTCTCTCTCTGGGCATCGGATTGGAGTGCCGTAAAAATTGTTCGCAAGTACATAGACTGTAGTTTCTTGGATATCAATTTCAGAGACAAAGGAAAAAACAGTGACACGTGGCAAGTCGTACAAGTTTGCTCTACTAAACCAGTCCATAATTAGGTCATTGTGGGAGATTGGACACAACTTTGTCTTGGAAAATCCAAATCAGATCAGACCTGTGGCATTCAAAAGAGAATTCAGAGGGATACTTCAGTGCTGAATTTCATATATTGAAGATTCACAATCACAGAGATAATACAATTTCAATATCGATCTCCTCAAAGCAAGTAAAAGGTGTGTATTTTTTTTCCGAATTGCATAAGTCTTGTTTGAAGAATCAAGTTGAATTGATTGCAAGAGCCTATTGTAGAATAGATATCAATATTGCAGTCTAAAATGGCCCCTAAAAATAATTCAACACCCATTAAGCCTTTAGAAGGCTCTACTAAGACTCATGAAGACGAAGAATGGCAACATGACATATCAAAATTACAAGAGCAAGTGCAACAAATTTCGCTCTCGCAAAGAACAACAAAAAATGAAATGGAAGTTTTGAAGAAGGGCGTGGAAACTAAGATGGATGGTTTGAAGAAAGGTGTGGAAGCTAAGATGAGTGGTTTGGAAGCTAAGATGGATGGCATGGAAGTGGGCATGGAAGCTAAGATGGATGACATGGAAGCTAAGATCGATGAAAAAATGAAAGAAAACATGGAAAACATGAAGAAAGATCTAAAAGTAGACATCGAAGGTTTGGGAAAGTAGATACAAGAAATGTTTCCTAATGGTGAAAATATAGTAGAGGAAACTCATGATGAGAACAAAATAAATGTTAATCGTGATTTCATAAACTCTACTGTTGGAGGGAAGAACCACCATATTCCAAAAATGGATATGAGGAAGTTTGATGGAAAGGATCCTGTAACATGGATACTACGGATGGAGCAATATTTTGATCTCCATAATGTGCAAAACACACAAAAGGTACGCATTGCAACTTTACATTTAGAACAAAATACATTTGTATGGTATCGATGGCTTTGCTCTAGTAAAAAAATTATCACTTGGTCAATTTTTACGGAGGAAATGATAGCACATTATGAGGATACAAAGAGCAACACCTTCTTTAGCCAATTGATAAATCTCAAGCAAAAAGGTTTAGTGGGGCAGCACATTGAGGACTTCCAAAAATTGAATATAAGGGTAACTAATATTCCAGAGGAACACAGAATTGATCTCTTCTTAGGTACTCTAAAGGATAACATCCAACATGAAGTTCGTGTTTTGGAACCTGATTCATTGGAGAAGGCATTCGGGTTGGCAAGAAAAGTTGAATGTAAAATTATGGCGACAAGGAAGCCTACCACTCAATTCTATAAAGAAGGAAGTGTTTCTACGCCTAGATTTCCACAACCTACAAGGTTGACACCACAACAATTGGAAGAAAAAAAGAGAAAAAGGGCTTTGCTACAGTTGTGATAGAAAATACACTAAAGGTCATAAGTGTGCTGAGAAGAAATTATTTTACATAGATTGTGAAGAGGAAGAAGAAAATGAAGAAGAAGAGGATATACACCAGGAACCAGCCCTAGAAGAGGAAGAAATAAATCCGACCATATCGTGTAATGCACTGGCAGGAATTACCACTCCTCAAACTCTCAAGATAGAAGGACAAATCAAGAAGAAAAAGGTAATAGTGTTGATTGATTCAGGTAGCACCCATTATTTTATTCATTGTAAGGTAGCCAAGGAATTAAATTGTTTCCTATACCCAACACCAGAATGTCAAGTGATGGTTGCAAATGGAGGAACTATAAATTGCTCTGGAAAATGCCATAATATCAAGCTAACCATGGGGAATATGTATTGACTAGTCCAATGCTTGCCATTCCTATGGGAGGTGCTGATGTTGTACTAGGAGTACAATGGTTACAATCTTTGGGGACGGTAGCTTTTAATTTTCAAGAACTTTTCTTGAAATTTTTTTCAGAAGGAAAGGAAGTTGAATTACGAGGTATAGCAGGGAAGCCAGGAAAGATAATAAGCTCTAATGTCATGACAAATCTTCTAAAGAAAGAACAATGAGGCGTAATTGCACAATTATGCTCACTAGAAGTTCCAACATCAAAATCATCTATTCTTGTAGATCTCCAACAAGTCTTGGACAATCATTCCAAGGTGTTTGAAACTCCCAAAGGACTCCCACCTATTCGTGATCATGATCATGCTATTCATTTGATTCCAGGAAGTGTTCCTCCAAACATCGGGCCTTATAGATATCCTTACTTCCAAAGGAGCGAAATTGAACGTATGATTGCAGAAATGTTAGAGGCGGGTATAATTCAACCCAGTCAAAGTTCTTTCTCTGCTCCTGTAGTATTGGTACACAAGAAGGATGGATCATGGCGAATGTGTCCGGATTATAGGGAGCTCAATAAGCTCACCATTAAAGACAAATTTCCCATTTCTGTGATTGATGAATTATTGGATGAATTACATGGAGCAATTTATTTTACCAAGTTGGATCTTCGTTCAGGATATCATCAAATTAGAATGAAGGCTGAAGATATTCCAAAAACAGCATTTCGAACTCATGAGGGTCATTATGAATTTTTGGTCATGCCTTTTGGCCTTACCAATGCACCTTCTACATTTCAAGGGTTGATGAATTCCATTTTCAAACCCTTCCTTAGAAAATTTGTGCTAGTATTTTTGATGATATACTAATCTACAGCAGGTCTTGGAAGGATCATGTTGAACATGTTGATAGGGTGCTCAAACTATTGCAGGAGAAACAATTATATGCAAAAAAATTCAAATGTTTCTTTGGAGTACAAGAGGTGGAATATCTGGGTCATATTGTATCTCACGAGGGTGTTAAAGTAGACCCTAACAAAATTAAAACCATTAAGGAATGGAAAGTCCCCACAACCATAAAGCAGTTGCGAGGATTTCTCGGGTTAACAGGGTATTATCGCAAGTTTGTTAAGAATTATGGGAGAATAGCAGCACCTCTAACAACATTATTGAAGAAAGATGCATTTTCATGGACTCCTGAAGCAGCTAAGGCCTTTGAACGTCTTAAAGAGGCAATGTGCCTAGCACCGGTCTTAGCTACGCCAGACTTCACGAAAACCTTTATTGTGGAATGTGATGCCTCAGGAAATGGAATTGGTGTGGTTTTAATGCAGGAAGGAAGACCCATTTCTTTTGAAAGTCGTCCGATCAAAGGAAAGTATTTACAGAAACCTATTTATGAGAAGGAAATGTTAGCAATACTGCATGCACTAAAGAAATGGAGAACTTACCTAATGGGAAGACACTTCAAGGTAAAAACTGATCATGATAGTCTTAAGCACTTTTTGGAACAAAGACTATCTTCAGAAGAGAAACAAAAATGGGTCACAAAGATGTTGGGTTATGACTTTGAAATAATCTACAAAAAAGGAAAGCTTAATGTTGTTGCAGATGCACTCTCAAGAAAGAATGAAGAGGTGGAAGCATTGCTTTGTGCCATTTCCATTATCCAACCAGATTGGATAACTGAAGCAAGAGATGAATGGAAGAAGGACAAGATGTATGGACACTCATTCAAAAGTTGCAGCAAGATCCTAGTACATCTGATACATTTAGTTGGAAAAATGATTCCTTATGGTACAAAGATCGCTTATATCTTTGTAAGAATTCCCAACTAAAACAAAAAATTCTTGTAGATTTGCACACTTCTCCTTTAGGAGGACACTCCAGATTTTTAAAAACTTACCACAGGGTGAAGAAAGATTTTTTTTGGGATGGCCTTAAATCTGATATTCAAAAGTTTTTGATGGAATGTTTGGTTTGCCAGAAGAATAAATTTGAGACAATTAAGACCCCAAGACTTCTACAACCTTTATCCATTCCAAGTCAACGTTGGGAGGAGATTTCAATGGATTTTATCACAGGTTTACCTAAGTCCGAAGGAAAGAGTGTCATCATGGTGGTAGTTGATAGACTTACCAAGTATGCACACTTTTGTGCATTATCTCATCCATTTAAAGCAAGTACAGGTGCTACTACATTTATGGACAGAATTCAAAAGCTACATGGAAGCCCAAGGGTTATTGTGAGCGACAGAGATCCCATTTTTACTGGAATTTTTTGGACGGAGTTATTTTCTTGTTTGGGTACTCAATTAGCTCATAGCTCATCTTATCATCCTCAATCTGATGGTCAAACTGAGATAGTAAATAAATGTTTGGAAGGATATCTTCGTTGTTTTGTATCTGATAAACAAACACAATGGGTCAAGTGGTTACCTCTCTTTGAATGGTGGTATAACACTTCCTTCCATACTGCAGCAAAAATGACCCCATTTATGGCACTTTATGGATATCATCCACCATCCATCACATCATCTTTAAGGGAAAATTCGAAGGTTCAAGCGGTGGAAGATCACATCGAGCATCAGCAAGAAGTTCTCCAACTCTTAAAGGATAACCTGAATTTGGCACAAAATCGAATGAAACAACAGGCAGATCAACATCGCAGCGAGAGAAGTTTTGATGTAGAAGATTGGGTATTTTTACGGCTACAACCATACAAAAAAATGTCCCTCAAGCAAGCTAAGAAGGATAATAAATTATCACCAAAGTACTATGGTCCTTACAAGGTGTTGCAAAAGATTGGTACTATGGCATACAAATTGGAGCTTCCTGCTTCCTCGCGAGTACATCCAGTTTTCCATGTTTCATGCTTAAAGAAGGTTATAGGTGAAAATCTTCCGGTTCAAACAATATTGCCAAAAATTGATGAGGAAGGAAAAATCATATTGGAACCTGAAGCAGTCATGGAAACAAAAACTCGACAGCTAAGGAATCAATCAATTTCAGAGTATCTCATCAAGTGGAAGAACTTATCCACTGAAGATTCTACATGGGAGGATGAGAATTTTATACAGAAGCACCTGGAGCTACTCAAGCGTTGAGGACAACATTTTTTTTGAAGGAGAGGGGCATGTTAGGTCCCTATATCACTAGTATAGTCCCTTATTATTGTTAGTGTAAACCCCTTATTGTTATTATTGTACCCTTGTAACCCCCATTTCGTTATTATTGTGCCCTTAAATTATTATTGTTAGGTCGGCTAGGATTACATTGTGGCCCACTAGGATTACATTATGGCCCCATGGACTCCTATATATTTAGAAAGGATGTTTTGTAAATTATATCATCCAAGAATTGTTCATTTATGTAATGTTTTGGAGGTTGCCCCCTCGAAGTGGCTTATTTCTAAGGCGTTCATATCTCTTTTCTTCTATTTTTGGAGCTGGTTACACAACACTATAGGCCTGTTGTCACCCATAGCAGAGATGACCTGATGGGCCCTGCAAATCCTTCAGAGCCACTAGACCCTAAACCAATCACCATGATTAGGGTTTTTCCTTCGCATCGCGGCCATCTATTTTTTTGAATTTTTCCAGAGTATCGGGTGGAACTATAACTTATCACACTTGCAAAAGTTACAAAACATTTGTAACATATTGAAGCACATCTCCATATTCATCATAAGGAAAATCACACAACTAAAATTAGTCATCCATTAGTTCCTACATTAGGCCATCAATAATAACATAAACATATTTAGCATATGAGGAACCATCAACCACACACTACTGTTATCTAACCATCAAGGTTGACATCAAAATATTGAAATCAATGCCAACATAACCATCTCAATGTCAACACAACTAGCTGCAACCAAACCATTCACCTACAACGATGATATCAATGCATCAACTAGATCATCATAGGGTTGACATCAATGCCAACACAAGCTAGTTGTCATCATGAGACTAACGCCAACATTAGCTAGCTGGAACCATTAACACCATAATGCCAACATTTTGATCTAAAGGGTAATAAGGAAAACTCCTTTGAATGGGGATTATGTAAAAACACAATAAACATGCTAAATCTCTTGCTCCATATCAAGATAAGATAATTATTGGTGAAAGTAGTCTAGAGACTAGTTTTTATTAGGGACTCAAAAATAATTCTTAAATCCATGAATAGAACCTTTTATTTATTCGTTAGTGATTTATCAAGAATGTTATTATGATTCAAGAAACAAGTGGTAATATTTGAGAGTGTTGAATTTTTTTGATGTGCTTAGGGTACACAATTGGCAAGTAGACTCATTGGTTAAAATTACATGAATATTAGAATGTGGTACTCTCAAATTAAAAAATAGGGCATTTATCTTTCCAATTTACTTTTACCAAAGGTTGGACCTTAGATTGTAGCATTGTTGTGATTGCTAGCATTGTTAGGATATTGAAGGTAAATATAATTAACTTGTATATTATGAAAATAAAAAAACAAAGTTATACCCACTCTCACTTTTTCTCTCCCCTCTAAGACAAATTCTCCTCCTCTTCTTCGTATAGAGTTGGCTAGGTAGGTGAACAATCACCTTTTCCTCTTGATTTTCCTAGATTTTTTTTTTGAGTATTTTAATGTGAAATTTATAAAGTAATAATTTCAAAGGATCACTAGGTCAAAACACCTAGACTCATAGGTTTACTAAGGGTTCAATTAATTAGTGGGCACTTTTCCTCAAGAATATGGTTAAAACAAAATAATTTGAGTCATGTTTCATTACCCTATTATCTTAATTTCAAAATTTCCCACCATGAAGCTATCAAAGGCCATTGTTATTCACTGTCGACTATTATCCACTATCATTAACTAGCTATATAGGCCTCCAAAAACCAACATATTTGTGATAAAAATATACATAATATACATCAAGCTATACCATATAGTTTTCCAAAATGTTACTCATTCAATAATGTATTGAAAATTTTCATGCATCGACTATAGTTTCACATGGTGGATATTTATTATAATAAAATTCATCATACATAAGTTTATTAACTTTTAATCATAATCTTATCATCAGTTGGAATTGAGACCCATTCTTGAAGCTCCCCCAATGAAGTACTTGTGGGTCATCCATTAATGGATAGTAAGGCCAAAATATTCTACAATGGTTGATATCAATATACCAAAAATTGAATCATGTAACTCATCAAACCATAATTTCAACCTTTAGAAATAATTTTGTGGAAGAGATCAAGTGATCAAGAGTTCATGAGCAATTAGGATTATAAGTGAGATAACAATGAGGTAACAATCAACAATGTGTGGTCTTAGAAATTTTTGGCAATAAAATTCCACCTAACACTTACTAACCATCCAACTACTAATTAGATCTAGGTTCTAACCAAGTATCCTTTATATCAAACGTATTATATTTTTATTCCAACCTTGGGATGCATTATTCTTTCAAAATAACATCACTCCTAAAATTAGATTGCAAACTTGTATGATTTTTTTTGGATGACATAGTATGTGCTTTCAGGAACATGACTCAATGTCCAAAGTCAAAATCACCTACATGAGTTTAAATTTACATGCCAAAATTGGCTCACATGCACAAGCTGCAAATGGCTATTTCCAACACCTATCAATATCTTAATTATGGTTGTAATAACATACTTCAAACTAACTCTCATGACCCATATACTTCTTGTTATGTATCAAAGGGTATATGCAATAAATGTTCAAAGGCTTGAACACCAAAAAATAACCATTAAATGGGTGGTAAAACAAACGTAAGATGGAAATTTGGATCCTAACATATACATACATCAACCTACTCACAATGTAAGATATGTGTAAGCCCCCAAGCACGGTTTCCAAAACTATTATATGATATCTATTATAAGAAAACATATATAGGAAAGGGAAACTCTTTACTTTTGATGTCACTTTGTCATGAAGAGATTTAACAGGTACCATGGTTAGCAATTCAAACCCCAAAAATGCATCATTTACCATGATTTAGGAAAAATTCGACCACATTATATCCAATAATAGATAAGTAAACCCTTATTGGCAGTCGAAATTTATCAAAAATATTATCAATGTTAGTCTAGATAAGTTACCAACAATATCCCCTGGAGCTTAGTATACTTATCAAAAGAAATGTCAAAAGATGGGGCTGATTTGGATTATTATTTAGCCATGAGAATAAGAAACAAAATGGAGAATTTTGAAAACCAGCTACACCAAAAAAATAACAAGAACTCAATAAAGTAAAGGGTCAAAGAATAAGATATATTAACCTTAGAATGTGGTCATACAAGTTGAATACAAACTAGATCAAGAAAGGAATGAGGATAGATTTATATGCATGGAACAAATATGAAGTTTGTATACATGCTCACAAAATCCAAAACCATCCTTAGTATAAAAACACATATAAATATGAAGGAAAAATGATGACCATCCTCAAGAGTTTAAGGTAACCTCTTTCCGCATTAATCTTCAAATTTAATTGCTAATATTTGTCCACGGTGTCCTTAACCTTCCAAATTCAACCCTTTCACCCACAAATTACTTTCAACAATTCACGCCTTCTCACATAACCAACACAATGAATGTAACCTAAAATTAGATGTTAAAATTTGTCTCTCCTTTAGATTTTAAAATTGCATAGATAGGCTTGGGCATGTAACTTGAACCTTGCATTCCTTCTCCACCACAATTAAATGCATTGGGACTATTAAAATTAATTGCATTACATGAAAATAAAGGCTAAATTTTCTAAATCAACATTTTACAAGATATAGAGCTTAATGGTAAGTCAAGCCACAAAATGAGGAACGGAGGAAAGTAACAAGATACAAGGGTTTTTTCCCTTTACACCTCTGTTACACAACATTTTGTCATTGTCCCTGCAATCCCCAACTTGCACATTGGAGGGTCGTTTCTATGACCAATAAGCAGTGTCATGCTTTGCAAATACCATCCTTACATCCCTTTCGATGAAAGCAACATTCTTCTTGTTGAAATTTCCCTGAGCAGAGATGTAAAAATCCCTATTTTTACCTTGGTGCGAGTAGCCAATTACACCCTCACGCTGATAGAGAAATTTAACTCTTAGCCCATGCCACTTGGCACTCTGTTCCAGTTAGACACCCACGCCAAGCTGTTTATGGATTTTTTTTTTAAAATAGAGATGGAGGTTCCATTCCAACCACCTCGGGGATGAGTCATTGGGAGTGGTTGAACTAAAACAACCACAAACTCCTTCCTTTAGTTAGTATTTTCCACCTCCCTTGGAACTCTCCTAAAGGATAGGACTCCCTCCCACCTTGTAGGGATCCTAACCTCCTCTTTTTCCTCTATATAAGAAACTATCTCTTTTAGTAGAAGCTAGTTGAATGACTGAATAGTTGAACTAGGATAATTATGCATCCTATAGCTAAGCTGCTAGAGGAGATAGAATAAAAAATATTGTATTGAGAGAGCTCGAGTCGATGACTTCTAAAAGATCTTGAATCCAAATTCCCTGGCCAACATTTGAGAAGCGCTTCGTTTGAACCCCACTGGAGGAGACTGCGACGTCAAAGCGTTGGTTGTACTCTTCCTTCTATCCATTAATATACATGACTATTGTTTGGTTCCACTATTTTGTTATAATGTTTATTTGATGCGATATGTTTAGCTCTCTTTGACTGGCTAATAGTTGTGAGTGAAACTATTATGTCGTATGTTGTTCTTGTTTTTGTCCTATGTGTAGGTATTTGAGCATGACAGTGAATAGATTGTGATTTTCCAAAGCAGGAGCGAGAGGCCACTACTCTTTCTGCAACATCGACAGCGTTGGATTCAAGGTAGGTCAATCTACCATGTCTTTCGTTCATTCATTAACTAGGAAGCAACACTTTAACATGTCCTTTTGTTACTAGACCCTTCTCTATCCGCAAAGAGGATTTACCTTCATCACA